>OZ025258.1:7526156-7602629 GCA_964019135.1 Arenicola marina
GGTCTAAGATGTCCGTAACAACCACTGATAAAATTTAAATATGCGCGACAGACCAGTAAACGCGATATTTGATGATTCTACAACTCGTGAATATTCCAATATGACGTCACGTAATGTATGCGAGAAGAAAGGCTACACGAGAGTGGGCGGATATTGTACGCAGCACTTCTTGTTGCAACACCAAAAGACATGGTCGGAGAATTAGGAAACACTCTGCATGTGGCCCTAGTTATTGATCTAGCACACTCTAGAACTTTCATCTATTACAAAACGTCATACCTGGGGGCAAAGGCTCCAAAGCGAACATGTATAAAGTGTTGACAAAACTAGTTGTTTCTATGAATTGTCAAAATAAAAACCAATAACGATATCGTTTTGCCGTATTTGTGAATGTAGATCTTCCCACGTCTATCAAGTAGTATCAACGCTCTTACGGGGCCTTTAATGTAGCAACAGGATCCCGCTTTGATGTGCGACGAAAGATGACGGATGAATATTATTTTCATCCATGAACAGACATTTTCCGTCTTTCCAGAAGCTACTGCGTAATACAGTGAGAGTTGGAATGATGTTCTCATATTAATGTTTCCTTTTGAAACCCGGTATCATTGCACACATGTTATAGCACTACACCGCACTCACGAAAATAATTGTTTTATTCCGTAATTTTTTAGAGGGGTTAAGTTTCTGTTTTTTTCGGCTTTCAGACGCCGAATCGAGAATCGGCCATACACGTAGCCATCCGTCTGGGTCATCTAGAGGCTGTGGAGATGTTGCTCGAGGCCCCCTCCTTTGATGTCGTCCGCTGTGACGCCTTTCAAAGGGCTAAGGTGAGTGTGGACATCTCATGGAGTCAGTCACCCTGGCTACGGGGAGACCTACCAAGGAGAGGGGTAGAGGGAGGGGGTAGAGGGAGGGTGGTAGAGGGAGGGCGTAGAGGGGGCAGGTAGAGGGGGGAGGGTAGGGGGTGGAGGGTAGAAGGATGGGGTATACGGAGGTGGGTAAAGGAAGGGTTAGAGGGAGGTGGGTTGGGGGAGGGGAAAGAGGGAGGTGGGTAGAGGGGGGAGGGTAGATGGATTGGGTAGAATGTTGGGATATAGGGATGGTGGTAGAGGGAGGGGGTAGAGGGGGAATATAGAGGGTAGAGGGAGGGTTTAAAGGAGGTGGGTAGAGTAAAGGTGGGAGTGTAGAGAGGAGAGAGTAGATGAGACATTCACATATTAGAATAGTGGATACGGTGAAGGAGGGAGGGTGGGTAGCGGACCACCACCCCTCATCCATATCCCAATGGAGTCGTTTCCAGGCACATAGGGACAGAGGGTGGTTAGGTAGATTGCCCCCCAGCCCTCCCCCCCGCCCTCGATGCATTCACTAGCTACAGGGTGTGGAGTGGGGCTTGGGTAGGAGTATGGGTGTGGGGTGAGTAGGTGGGGGGTGTGGGGTGAGTAGGCGGGGGTTGTGGGGTGAGTAGGCGGGGAGTGAGGTGCGGGTCCTAGGGATTATCATGCAGCTGCAGCCTCCGCAAAGTATTCTCCCCCCAAATTCTTTTCTTCGTTTTCTCTGCCTTGAAATCTTGTCGTTAATTTGAAAGTCTATTCAAACAATTTGCCCCTGACGCCAATGTCATGTCTATAACACAGGGTGATGGATATTATGGGATACATCTTGTGGTGTCCTAGCCAATGCTGGCACAACCGTCTTCTTTTTTGACCAGCGATAAGCTGCCAAAACAACTAAATCAATACATTACTCCATAATAAATCTATCAGTGATTCAATGGCTATACATTGGCCGGGGTCATACCAAACGATGTTCGCTATGTTTCATACGGTAGACAATTAATTGTCTTCGAAAAGAGTGCTAATTATTTCCGGTCGATCATAACAAAGCTCCTTCCTAATATTAACGCGATCTGACCGAATTACAGGACACAGGGCAATCACACAACCAAAACAGTCGCATTATCGCTCTGAGATCGGCTACTGCAAGACATGGTTCTGATGTCGGTGACGTCACGGTCGTTGGTATCTTGTCTGGAACGCTTTATGCTTAGGTTGACAGATGCTTCCGCCGGGGATCCAGACGATGAAATCGGTTGAGTTGTCCGCTTTAAAGGGTGAAGGGAGTCTAGGCTAGAATGTGAGAGGAGGGGAGGGGATGCGGGGTAGGGGTGGGGGTGTCTGGGGAGGCGGAGGTGTCAGTTACATTTAGGAGTGACACCGCTGAAGCCGGCGGAAGGTTTTTCCGTTGTCTGTGAGGGGTGTGATTTGGTCGGCGTTCCCCAGGGAGAGTCGGGCTGACAAATGGCGGGTGGCGCGGAGTGAGACAACTCGGGGTGAGAGGGCGCGACCACCATCCTACCACTCTACCACCCTCTAACCTACCACCCTCTAACCATACCACTGTACCACCATTTCATCACCCTCTCACTCGCCCACCCCATCACACTCCCACTCCCCCAGCCCATCACCCTCCCAATCCCCCACCCCATCACCACCCCCCCACCCCATCACCCTCCCACTCCCCCAACCCATTACCCTCCAACTCCCCCCACCCCGTTCCTTCCCACTCACTTATCCTCAGACCTCACGACTCTACCACCCTACTACACCTACCACCATAAATAAATTGAAGCTAGAAGAAGAACATAAAGAGAGAAATAGATATGAAATGTGGGAGAAATGTATTCGTGAAATGATGCATTTCGACATGGTGTCGATTGTGGACGCAAGTGGCGCCATCATGTGACGAAGATCAGCACGAAGTGAGTGTGATGTGTGGGAGGGGTGGAGTAGGGTGTGATGTGGTGTTATGTGTGGGGTGGGGCGGGGTGTGATGTGTGGGGTGGGCTGGGGTGAGGTGGTTTGGAAAGGTGTGGGGTGGTTGTGGGGTAGGACAATGATGTGGGGGGTGGGGGCGCGGTGGGTTGCAGCAGGCGGCCAGAGGATCAGGGTCGGGGCTGTGTGTGGGGGGGGGGGGGGTGGGGGCGCGATGGGTTGCAGCAGGCGGCCAGAGGATCAGGGTCGGGGCTGTGCGTGTGGGCGCGGGAGTGGGGGCGCGATCGGTTGAAGCAGGCGGCCAGAGGATCAGGGTCGGGGTTGTGGTTGTAGGTGGTGGGGGGGGGGGGGTGCGATCGGTTGAAGCAGGCGGCCACAGGATCAGGGTCGGGGTGTGTGTGTGCGGTGACGATTCACACAAAACCGATGAGGCCGTCATATGGCGGGACGTCTTGGGAAATGAAACGGCGGCTGGTCCTCTACGTCAGAGGAGGAGGAGAAACGGCGGCTGGTCCTCTACGTCAGAGGAGGAGGAGAAACGGTGGCTGGTCCTCTAAGTCAGAGGAGGAGGAGAAACGGCGGCTGGTCCTCTACGTCAGAGGAGGAGGAGAAACGGCGGCTGGTCCTCTACGTCAGAGGAGGAGGAGAAACGGCGGCTGGTCCTCTACGTCAGAGGAGGAGGAGAAACGGCGGCTGGTCCTCTACGTCAGAGGAGGAGGAGAAACGGCGGCTGGTCCTCTACGTCAGAGGAGGAGGAGGAGAAACGGCGGCTGGTCCTCTACGTCAGAGGAGGAGGAGAAACGGCGGCTGGTCCTCTACGTCAGAGGAGGAGGAGGAACGGCGGCTGGTCCTCTACGTCAGAGGAGGAGGAGAAACGGCGGCTGGTCCTCTACGTCAGAGGAGGAGGAGGAGAAACGGCGGCTGGTCCTCTACGTCAGAGGAGGAGGAGAAACGGCGGCTGGTCCTCTACGTCAGAGGAGGAGGAGAAACGGCGGCTGGTCCTCTACGTCAGAGGAGGAGGAGGAGAAACGGCGGCTGGTCCTCTACGTCAGAGGAGGAGGAGGAGAAACGGCGGCTGGTCCTCGACGTCAGAGGAGGAGGAGGAGAAACGGCGGCTGGTCCTCTACGTCAGAGGAGGAGAAGAAATGGAGGTCGGGGAGAGGATCCGGGTGGATGGTGGCAGGGGGGGGGGGGGGAGGAGGTCGGGGAGAGGATCCGGGTGGATGGTGGCAGGGGGGGGGGGAGAGGAGGGCGGGGTCACGCCAAAGCTTGTTGTGAACGACTGTATGAAGCCACGGTGTGAAGACAGAAAGTGGGTTCGATTGGCCCCTAAGACCCCCCCCCCCTCCTTCCCGTCACTCCCCCCCCCCCGCGCCGCCCGTGTATACGAGGGCAGTCGAGTCGGGGGCAGAGCCCCTCTCAAGGGCACTTAGCCGGTCTGCCTGGGTCAAATTAACCTCCTTCGGTGGCGCCCTCTGCCGGTAGAGTAGCCGTCTAAGCCTCGCTTTCTTAAGTGGCCACCAGAGGGCCTGCGGTGTGCCGTAGGCTGCCAGAGACTTTAGGTCGTCCATCCGTCATTAGAGAGACCTAATTCTATTCGATAGTCCTAATGTCACAGCTTTAAAGGCCTCTGGAGAACTGGTCAAACCGACCCGAGGTCGTCAAATGCTATAGCTAATGTTATTTCTCTGGCGGTTGACGAATGGCGCATGGAGGCGCGCTCGATGCTTGCCGGACATAAATGGCCGAATTTCCTGTCGCTATATTGATTCAGTAAACGTTCCCTAAACGTTCTCTAAAAGGATATATCCAGGAAGCAATGCCTCTTCCAACCTTGAAACGCATTGCGTTCTTTTCTTTTCGTTATATATGGTGTAATGTTACGTTCCTTCCACATTTGTTCCTTTAGATTTTTGGAAATGAAGTCTGTTGTATGGTTTCATAAACACCCGGAGTTTGGTTGTAATGGCCGAGAATGACCGGAGAAAAAAAATCCATATTTTGCGGGATTTGTTGGGAACCGTTTAAGGCCTAATCTTGGGTTGGGTTGCCTATGTCCTCTCTGGCATGTTGAGGCGCCGAGGGCGGTGCCAATATTTGTCCGTTTTGTTCACTTGACTGTTGCCTTAAATTGATGTGACAAGGGCCATTTGGGCCACTGTTGCTCGCTCAAGTCTGCGAGGGTCTGGAACCGTGCCCAACCCGCAATTTATGACGCCAGCATCACCACCCCCCCACCCCATTCTTCACCCCACATCACCCCATCACCCCTCAGCCTCCACCACCACAAAGCTTTACTTCAACACACTCTCTGCCATGTCTAAAATACCCACCATACCCCCTTTAAAACTCCTTGCGCTGACCTCTTGCAACCCTTGCGGCCATAAACTAACTCTTACCCTAGAGCACCCATTGTTCCATAGCCCCATGGTTACACTCCTTCCTTCCTCCCCCCACCGGGGCGTCAATGCCACCCCACCCCGCCCCCCACTTACCCCTTCCTCCTTTTCCCCCGCCCACGCCCAACCCTTCCACTTCACCCGCCACCCCATCCAACCCCACGCAACCCCGTCCTCCTCCCTACTCAGGCCCTGAACGCCCCTTGCGCACTCCCAATAAATGTACCCAATTACTTAGTACTGTTCCTCGGCCATTATTCAAGGTCGACTCCTGCAGCCCACGGGGAAATTATAAACGCCGACTGTTGCCCGTAGGAAATGAAGGATATCACGTAAACTGGCCATCTGGCACCCCCACCTCGGCTCTCAAGGTGTGAGTTGAGTCCGGCAAGGGGACCAGGGACCAAGTCATCATTTCTTGATGTCCATTTCCAGGACTTCTGTGGAATCTTCTGGAAGGCATTTATATAAGCGGTGCCCCGGGGGCACTCACCGCGGGAGGATGCTCGGCTGTTGTATCAGCCACGCACACCCACCCACAGAAGCCTTACAAAAGCTTATGTAGGGAATAATGACACAGATATATCTCTCGAAGAGTTCAACTACCAATCCTAACAGGGATGTGATTATTTTGGGACTAAAGACATATGATACAGATATATCTCCCGATACTGTGGTAGGTTTGCCTTACCCGGATGTGTTTAATTTTAGCCACACTCGTGAGCCACACTCTTGAAAGTTACTCCCTAACTCGGTTAAGTTACATGGTTCACGTAGGAGCTTTGAGACATTATTTTGCGATTGACTGCTGATGACACCGTGTGTCCGCCGCGCCGCCTGAAGACATTGCGGCCTTGTATTCCAGCCCACCACGACGTAGGTCGTTAAAGCGCTATTTGCAGAGGTCCTTTTCGAGGCCGTTTATTTACCCCCCCTCCCCCACCCCACCGGGTGAGAGTGGCCTCCGATACAGTCCCAGGAGGCACCACGCGGGATCTGTGGGCGGAGCTGGCAGATTTAACGCCTAAAATGGGCCTTGTAAAACTACCCCCTCCTCACATGCACATCACTATGATTAGGAACGGCGGCATGTTGCGATTGGTGGCTTGTGGAAGGGGTTGGGAAGGTAGGTTGGTCGTTCTGTCGGTCGGTAAAGGCGACCATGCTGGTCTCCGTGACGTCACAGACAGTCCCCCCACCCCCTCCCCTCTCTCTCTAGTTCTGTCGGTCTCTCCCCAGCAGCCTCGTTCCCGTAACAAGCAGTTTCCTGGGCGGCATGAATGGGGAAATCACTCGTTATGGGTTCAATTGTCTGTAAACAAATACACGTGATCGGCATGAAACAGGAAGTCTATCTTCCCACAGCGCCCCCCACAAACGAGACTTGGTCCGAGATAAATGCGCCCACTGGTCTATTAGCCAATCACCATTTAGGGCGCCGGCTCCATTAGTGGGTTGCCTATCGCGGGTTGAGGCTAGGCCCATGGTTTGAGGTCCCCGTCTCTTATATCCCGGAGTATCAGTTGTCACTCTTGGCTGTTTTCCCTGCAGCCCACTTTAGACACGGAAAACAAGGTCGGGCATGGAGGCCAGTAAATAGGTGACACTGCGGAGTACTTTAGCCTTCACAGTGTGCCAGAAATATAAGTGAAAATATCGTTAATCGTAGTCTATTTTCTCCCTTGTCTTTGCAAGATGGTTTAACCAGAAACAAAGAAATAAGTTAAAACACGGGTCATTTGTTTTGCAATTTAGCTTCAGCAACCTGTCTTATGCGTCGCTGACCTCTATATGTCTGGTCAAGGCCAATAACGCTTGTTTTGGAGAGAATGGGACTATAATAGGACATTTTTTTGCAGCAGTGGGAACCCAGAAGTTCATTTATGTCTCCTTAGCCATATGATCATTCAAATGCCATTAAGAAATGGGTCAGGCTGAAACCGTAGCTCGTCTTGAAGTTCATACCCTGGTTTAGTTATATTAGTACTACCACCGTTAGAAAACACACAGGCTACTACCAATCAGACACGTCTTCGGTTTCAACTGCTGGATATTGGTTAATTGCTCATGACTATAATGTCTCAATGGCGTAATTGGTCGCTAATTGATACGAGGGCTGTGTTTTTGCCTGTTGTCTGAAACAAGTTACGGTTTGATCCCACGTGTCTGTTATTCGTCTTCCCAGCTCTCCGATTTTCATTGTCACATGGGAACATCAGACTATTGTCTGAAGATAGCAAAAATCGCAAAGCCAACCGACGCTGGATTTTGTTTTAAACAGTCCCTTTGCTACCCCATTAACCTTACACCGCCTTGGGGCCTCAGTCGGCGGGATACCCTTTTCACTCGCTCCCTCCCTCCTTTCAACAAGACTATAGTAGGAATTTATCTACCTTCACGGCGACCTGGCTAGGGGATGGGATACCATTCTCATCCGAGCAAAACACGCTTGCCCAGCACAGAGAAGGGGACGCTTCAGTTTTGCCAATCACAGTGAGCCCATCAGCACAATGCTGTTGACCAATTACAGCGCAAGCTCTTCTGGTCCGTGCTGGGTGGCGCGTCACGGCCGGGGGGTCTGGCTACGGAACTTCGTTGAATGGACATGGCCCCGGCATATGTAAAACGTTATTACAACGTATAGGAGATGAGTGGTTCTAACGAGTTGCAGGCTGACGGTGGCTGCGTGTTTAATCTTCATGCTTGTAAGGCGCATGTCTCCAAGGGTAGATTCCATGACAGACATCCCGTCAAGCCTTCGAATATCAACAATAGGAACGAAAATGAACAGGGTGGTTTTTCCAGTTTAACGTTACAAATAATGTCCACCGAATGCACAAGTTTCCTTTTCACGTCGGCACCAGTGAAAGGGCTAACACGATCTCTTTCGCACCGAGTATTTACCCTTCATTGCATTGCGTTGCGTATTTCTGCTATTTAGACCCTCGTGGATATCACGGTTCCACCTCGCCCGGGAGTCCCTCATTCCGAGGTCTGATGACGGGAACTCTGACCCGACCTGACCTGATTTCGCCTGGCCATAGGATTGATCTGCCCGGTGTTGTTCGTGCCGAGAGACCCAGGACCTTGGTATCCCACAAGTCCGGAAATTGTTCTGCCCCTGAGTCAGTGATATAAAGCCTGGCAGTATCTGTGGCCCCTCCGCGGGGTCTTACGCCGCGTGAGGCAGTCGTGTGGAAGTCGGTCAGACCCCGGCTTTACAGCGGGTAATGGTGGCCTTGTGCCTAATACCCGTCTGCCGTCTACACCCGCGGCCTCTGCAACCCTGCACCCCCACCCCAGTCTATCTATATTTCTTCTTCTTTCTCTTCTCTCTCGCCCCATCTCTGCCCCTTCTCTCTTTCACATAGTGTCGTGTTTGCATCTCTCCGACCTCTCTATCTGCCTCTCGCTATAAATGTGTATCTTTATCGGCACGAAGTTCCGTTTCTACGTCTCTCTTCATTCTTCCTCTTCTATTTGTCTCTCCAAACGTTGCTTCGCCTGTATCATTTATCTTTCTTACATCCTGTGCTCTATATTCCGTCTCTTCTTTGCCCAAACGACTGTCCCTACCCGTCTCTTTACCATTGCTATCTACCTTCATGTCTATCTCACCTCTGCATACTAAAAACAATCCCCACCCGCCACCCCTTTTCCCCAATTTACCCTATTCAATCTCACCCCCACCACACCCCCTCGCCCCCCCCCCCCTCCCCCCCCCACACCCTTTCGACCATACCTTGGCCCCAGGCCCCCTGCGGACAGCACGCCTCCCGTGCCCTTGAGACACCACTCGGGCTGGTTCAACGACTTGTCCCGGCCTCGCCAGCCAGGCTGGGTGGTCCCAGTCCATCGTAATGATCCATGTGTAGCAGGCGTGGAAGCGCTCGAGTACCCAGGGCGAGTACTCTCGCGGTGGCCTGTATTTGCGGTCCTGCCGCCTAAGTTCATTACCACGATATCCTGACCGTGAACGGCATATATTTGTTCATACGTTGTGAGGCGATGGACAAACAAACCGTTCATTTCGCCCGGGAAGCATGCCTGTGCCATGGAGGATACAGACTGTCTGGTCGATGGCAAACTCTCCAGTCGTTGGTTGAACTTTCTGGGCGATGGTCAAACTTTTTGGTCGTTGGTCGAACTTCTGGTCGTTGGTCGAACTTTCTGGGCGACGGTCAAACTTTTATGGGCGATGGTTAAACTTTCTGGGCGATGGTCAAACTTTCTGGTCGTTGGTCGAACCTTCTGGTCGTTTGTCGAACTTAGTGGTTGTTGGTTGAACTTTCTGGTCGTTTGTCGAACTTAGTGGTTGTTGGTTGAACTTTCTGGTCGTTTGTCGAACTTAGTGGTTGTTGGTTGAACTTTCTGGGCGACGGTCAAACTTTTATGGGCGACGGTTAAACTTTCTGGGCGATGGTCAAACTTTCTGGTCGTTGGTCGAACCTTCTGGTCGTTTGTCGAACTTAGTGGTTGTTGGTTGAACTTTCTGGGCGATGGTCAAACTTTTTGGTCGTTGGTCGAACTTTCTGCTTGTTTTTCGAACTTTTTGTGCGATAGTCAAACTCTTTGGTCGATATGGGCACTTTCTGGTGTATGATGTCACTGTTGGTTCATGCTCAAACTCTGTGAGCGACGATTAAGCTCTCTGCACGGTGATTGGTTGGGGTTGGGAGAAATGAGGACTTCCCGTCAAGCCGGACGATATTGGTCACTGTCGCTGAGCAGTAGGAAACAAAGATGATTATATTGAGGAGGACGAAGATGATAAAGATGACGAAGATGATAAAAATGATGAAAATGACGAATTTCTGCCTCGTAGTGTACAAGACGTTAATGCGGGGCTTAATTATTAGCCAATCCTCTCGTCGTCAATGGATATCTCCACCGATATCGCTTTTTTCAATCTTTAGATGGTTGCCGACGGTTCGCTGGTTATATCGATTTCGGGTGAAATCAAGTGAAAATTCATTATAGTGGGTTCGTTTGCAATAAAGACGGAAATCAGTCGCAGTATGCAATCCCAGCCATTACACTTGCTGCCCCCCCCCCCCGCTTTCCCTCCTCTCTCTACACCCCACCCCCTTCTCTCTCTCTCTACCTCCCTCCCTCTCTGCATCTCTCTCGTCCTATCTCTCTCTCATTCTTTTCTTTTCGGCAATCGGTCGATTTCAGCCGTTCTAGCGTTAAATATGAGAAGCGTATTATCCTTCTACTGTGACCCCCCCCCCCCTCTCCCTAAAAGTAGTTTGCCTATAATTGTGACACAAAGCTTGCCTTTTTAAATGGTGGCTGGGATGCGATGGGATGGGATGGGAGACCGGCTTGATTAGTTTTCCCCTGGCGCAATGAGCCGATGGCTACATGTGCGGCGGCCGGAATTGACCGGAAATGCAAATATGAATCGCTTTGAGTGCAGTTGGTCTGCAGTTGCGCACTTGATACGTGGGCTCAAGACACTGGTCCATTGAGAATTTAAAAAAACAGGGCGAACCCGAGACGCAGCACGGCCGCTTGAAGACGCTAGAACAGTATCGGGTGTTGTTCGTTTTATAATGCATGTGATTTACTAAACTTCCACTGCTACTGTTCCTTTGTGTAATGAAAGTGGATTGGATATATCATTGATACCCTAATCATTATTAATATGAATTGAGGGCCTCGGGTTTGCGACATATGCTCATAAATTGCTCATGATGTGGTCATGTACATGTATAACTTACATTATATCCAGCATGTATAGCCATGCAGTGGGTTGATTGTTGCGCTGTTGGGGCTTGTTATTCATGTGATGCTATGTATCCTTCTCTTTAAAAATAGTCCACAATGTAATGGTTCGTATCTGATTTATGGCCTGATGGGTGCAGACCAAGTCAAACCATAGGGGTGACCCGTCAACACAAGTTATAGCTTTATTTGATGTCAGTATTTGAAAGTAAGCAATAAACGTTGGCGTCACTCTTGACCCATATTTATGCATGTCGATTATGTATTCAACAAAGGATACAACAATCTGACGTCTCCAAACTACATATTAGTAGCACTTTTTGCACAGAGAGCTGTCGATTCTCTATCTAATAATTATTAATTAGCCAATTGATTTTTATATTTAAAGTGGGCTTAGTGTTAAGCTGATGACGTTGTTATGCTTGCAGATGTTGCCGGAAGCCTGTGTGATTGACGACATACACGCCAACCCGCCGCCGGACAGCGACTCCACTCTGACCAAACGGCGCAGCTTCGGCGACCAGTACTTACTGTTTGTGCGGCAGAACATGCGCGACTACATGGAGAACAACTTCCCGCCGGGGCGCGAGAGTATACGAGATATGGTGATTGTGCAGGACGAGAGTTTACCGCCGCTGGGCGAGATCCTGCAGCGGATAGAATATTCGCAGCTGACGTCGCTGTACATCGTGGACTGTCGCCTTCACATCACTGACGTCGACATGTTCCAGGACCTCAGTCTCAGCGTCCTCGTGTTGTCGCACTGCCACTTGCGCAGCTTACCCCGCAGTCTCTTCGAGTTGGACGGCTTGGAAGTGCTGAAAGTGGACAGGAACAATCTGCACGATATTCCGGCAGAGTTGGGCAACTTGCGAAACCTACATAGCTTTACATGTGATAGCCAGCGACCCCGACTGCGGTCGCTTCCGCACGCTATAACCAACCTCGAACACTTGGAGGTGTTGTCGTTCAGCAACAATCGCATCGACAATATATCATGGCTGGCGGCGCTGCCCAAGCTGCGGGTGCTGCGGTGCGCCAACAACCGCATCTCCAGGCTGCCCAACCAGCTGGCCAACCTGCAGGATCTGCAAGTGTTCGACTTCATGCACAACCGTCTGGAATACATCCCGCCTTCCTTCACCGACCTTATGGCTAGACTGTACCGCTTCCACTACTACAACCTCACACTCAGGCCTAAACATATCATGCGTAGTCGCACCCAGCTTCTGTCGTATCTCGAACTGGAGAACTTTTTGGCGCACTCGCCGGTCCGACGGACAGCTCGTGACGTCAGCGTGGCCGTGGTCGGGGAGTCGCACTCTGGTAAATCCACGCTGGTGGAGGCCCTCAAAGCCGACAAGGGTATCTGTAAGCATGACGTGCGGCAGGAGTCCACCTTCGAGATTCACCAGTTCGAGATGCAGGGGAACGACCACAGCTGTAACATCAGCGCCCTCGTGCTGGCCAACGACATCCTCGATAACTTCAGCCGCAACATCAGCGTCGACCTGTACATCCTGACCGTCGACCTCACCTCGCTGGAGCTTCAGAACGGCTCGCAGCACCTGTTCGCCCGTCACGTGACCCGCATGCAGATGTGGCTGCAGGCGCTGTACGAGGTGGCACCGGAAACGCCGGTGCTGATCGTCGGCACGCACGCCGAGATGGTCAAATCCATGTCCTTCGCCGATATCTGGCACATCCTGGATGGCTTTCTGGATCAGGGCCGCTCGCACCACCAGAAGCACTTCGGCGACGCCCGGGTGCCCCATTGCTTACTCTGCTGCAATAAGAACCTGGCCGTGCGCCAAGTCCTGGCCAAGTCCAGATCCGGATCCGCAGGATTCGTGGACCTCTCCTTCCCGACGGGCGAGCACATGATGAACGGTCACGTGTTCCAGGGGGAATCCCCCCCGCCGGGGAAGGCCCGCTTCCCGCACATCGTCGGCTACTACGAGATAGACTCGCGCAAGAATCTTCCCAAAGACTCCAAGAAAAGCAATGTCAGTATTGAACAGCTGAAGGGTGCTATCATTCGCATGACACACAGCCAGCAGTCGGCGGAGGACGGCATCCCGCCCAGCTGGTTGTCCTTCATCCGCCACGTGGCCACCATCAAGGAGAAGGCGCCCAAGCTGCCCTGCATCACGTACGACGAGGCCGTGTCGCTGTCCCGCAGCATGGACATCTCCCCGGCCCAGGTCCCCTACATGTTGAAGTACTTTCACCAGCGAGGCAAACTGGTGTACTTCGCCAACGACGACGAGCTGTCCAAGCTGGTGGTCACCAACCCGACGTGGTTCGTCCAGGTGCTCAGTCGGATCCTGGATGGGTTTGAGAACAGCCGCTGCTCGCTGGATGTCCTTCTGGAGACGCTCCAGGACAAGGAGCTGGACCGCCAGCTCCTGAAGGCCGGCGTCACCTCGGTGGCCAGCGCCCAGTGGCTCCTGGCCGCGTTGCAACGGCTAGACCTGTGCGTACCCTTCTTGGACACGCGCGAGGAGAAGTTGTTTCTGCTGCCCAACCTGCTGGAGGTGGGCTTCCCGAGCCAGGACGTCTGGCCCGACCTGCCCGAGTGGGACGAGAAGCAGATCACCTGCGACTTCCCGATTCGCTGCCTCAAGCCGTGTCTCTTCACGGACCTTATCCTGCGGTTGAACAACGAGGGACGGCGGATCCTGGAGGTGGTGGCCCAGCCGGCGCCTGTGTTCCTCTCCCACCACATCGTCTTCTATACCGGGATCGACGTCGGTGGCTGCGACGACTGCTACGCCATCCGGCGTCGCATCCGGGTGCAGCATCGCCATGACGACGAGGAGGAGGTGCAGGACGACATCCTCCACAAGGTGCACATCCAGCTGCACCCCAAGATGACGAGTATCCGGATCGCAGTGCGCGGGGTCAGCCCGTGCTGCACCATGAAGGCCGTCCTCAACTTCCTGGAGCTGTATCTGGACGACTTGCCCGAGGACGAGGGCGACGCGTCCTCGGATCGGACCAGTGTCAGTTCACACGCGCTGAGCACGCCCAGCGTCAGCGCCAGCGCGTCGTCGGACCGCGGCAGTATGACGTCACGCGGCTCGCACGGAACCGGAACCAGAACGCCGACCTCCTGCGGTGGTGTCGATAGCGGCGGCGGTGGTGGCACCTGTGTAGGCGTAGGCGGCGGTGGTGGTGCTAACAGTGGCGCTGCGGGTGGTGGCGGCGGCGATGGCGGGTGTGGTGGTGGCGCCAGCGGCGGGGACCCGGATGACCGACAAACCTTCCTGCTATGCCCCAAATGCGTGCTGCTCCGACACACCAACCCCGAGCGCATTTCCTACCAAACCATCTCACCGAAGCGCAAGGCCATCTGCAGCCGCTGGCACAACCTGGGCAGCTGGACGCGGGCCGTCACCGGCGACTACCGCTTCGCCAGCGACTTCCTCGTCGTGTCCTCGGCGCTGAGCATGCTCCCGGACTACGAACACCCGCGGCTGATGCTCATCCTCCCGCCCAGCGCGCCCGTCTCCAACCGCGAGTGGTACATGTTCTCGCGGACTAAATTCCTGGAGGGCTTTGAAGCGCACTTCCTTTGCGAGTACACCGGCTACTGGCACTTGGTGGAGGACGGCGGCTTCCGCCTGAATCAATCCAAACAGTTTCTCCAGCGGGTGGGCAACCAGCTGCCCACCATCTTAAACATGGCGCTGCCCATGGTGCAGATCGTCAACGGTGTGCATGAACACGGTCAAAACTGCCGCTTGCTGGCCCCGGTGGTGGCTGACCTCATCAAGAACTACGAGTACCTGCGTAACGTGGACACCCACATCAAGGACCCGTACGCCTGGCTGACCAAGAACAAGGACCGAGTGGTCACCATGCTGACTAAAGTCTTGGCCAATGCCAGCGACGGATTCCCAGACCTCTACTTCAAGGTGGGCAACTCGCTACACGCCGAGATGGTGTTTCAAGCGGCCTCCAGGGCCAACCGCTACGACCTGGCGCGCTTCCTGCGCATCGAGGCCGGCTCGGGCAGGTTCGGCCCTCTCCGGCCGCTGTACGTGGGCCAGGAGATCCGGTGGCTATGCGACGCCCACTACGAGGAGCTGAGAGGAATGCCGTCCAAGTGAAAACTAAATCTCTCAATATCCTTGCCCGGCGGCGAGACCGACAAGTACAAGACTATTTACCATCAATGATACTAATAATAATTGCAATACATGATCTTAATTGATAGCGATCCCATAGGATAAGGATGACCCCAAATATTGTCAATTAACTGCCATCCGTGTTTGTTACACATCTAGCGCGCTCCAACGAATTGCCCCAACCCCATCCCCAACCTCCAGGCCCTTAACCCCCACCCCCACGTGGCGCACTCCGCCATAGACGAGCGGATGACTACACGTCCTTCACATCACCCCCTTCCACACCCACGTCAGCTAAGCTCAGCATGTACTTACTATACACCCCTATACACGAATGGCCACCGATGAGATTCAGACCGATAACTAACAAAGAAGCAAGCTCTGACTTTGCTCGTGTTTGTGTATATATGCATAGCAGTAATCCGTGAAGTCTTAAGAGACACGTATGTGCACACGAGTTGACACTCTCAATAAGCACGTGTTCCCTGTCCCCATGCGTGAGGACGTGTTAATGTCACCCATGGTACCAGCCCTAACCCGACTGAGTTCTCTCGCATATTGTTTAGTCAGGTCTAGTCACAGTGATGCTTGACCATCACTGGAATATTATTGTTATGGTTATTATTACCGTCATGACGTCATAATTGTGTCATATTATGCAGAAGCTTAAAATCAAATGAATCTTCACCAGCCGTGTGTATTTGATTAATGTTGCCTGTGTATTATGAGTATTACTTGATGACATGACACGTGGTTCGTCATATTCGCTTAAGTTTATTGTTCTATTATATCTCTCTGTTTCTGTTTATAACCGATTTGTGACGTTGTTTGTGCACTCCCGAATAGCGTGAGAGGTATGGAAAGTTGTAAAGAAATATGCCGATCTGGAGGGGTTTATAACCTGTGTTAATGCGTTGAGTACATGATTTCCTTCGACGTGATGTTCCCTCGTATACACTATCAAGTATCAATGACGTACCTCTGAAGGACAACCGGATGTATATGTTAAGCAAAGTCAAATACATTGTTCGGATATAAATCATTATTTCTGTAATTAGCTTCAGATGGCATCCGTGGATGTTTTCATGGCGATTAATATCAACGTCTATGGAATTGCTTTATTAGATGAAAGAACTGGTATTCTTAGAGACCATATCGCCATATTTATGTATGTAAACCATCTTACTTGAGAATAAGCTGTCCCAACTGATATATATATAGTATAGAGAACTGGTGTCAGAACTGAAGTCTGACAATTTCATGATCTAACTGGTAGAAACTATGTGATGGTCGCCATGACGACAGTCCTAGTACACAACATTGTTCGGGAACGTTTGTTTGCTCCATTACTTTGTTGATCTCGTTTACATCTCGTTTAATTCTGTAATTTATCACGTGATGATTGCACAGCTTATCCAAAGCATACGATGGTGACTATGTCTGTTGGCCGCCTGGTGTCGCTGCAAACGACTGGCGGGTGTGTATTGTTAACGTTCGTCGTTCTTTACCGGCCAGGATTGCCAAAACTTTTATGACGTAGAAAGCTTATGGCACGCCGTCGCAATATTTAATCCTCAAATTCAAACGGTAAACCTACAAATATGGCTTTGAACGATCGCATCAGATTTCAGCATGGCCGATAGATAATGAAACATCTTGTTATTTACCTTAGCTATGGGTTGTTTGATTCAATCATTATCCATCAATACATTACGTGATTAGACCCCTTTGGTCTTAGCTTGGCAGCTTAGAGGTTGCGAACCAACATAGTCTCGGTTACGTTTTTTTTATATCGAGGATTATTTTATGATTCGAAATTAATGGCATTACTTTATCGTCGTTTTCAGATAACAATTAGTACAAATATTAATCATTAAATATTACGACGGCGCGCCATAGACAACGACCTGCAGACCAGCGTACCCCGCACGTAAAGCGTATATCGATAGTTAGTTATGTCATATGCCACGTCAGCAGAATGTGATGACGTGGTACACAGGTCGTACATGCGTCCCACCAGATGGGTTGTCAATGGTCTGTGGAGGGGGAAATTAACGCGTATCGTTTTTATGCACTCCCACCTGTGTTTTATTATGCACCAATGGATTTGATCTTGATTTGGTGGCCTTTGTTGGAAGAGAAAGCATGTCAGGACAACATATCATTGTGAATTTAAGTTAAGGTAATTGAAATTTAGTTTGAACGTCTGTTAGCAAAATTCTGCTGTCTGCTATCTACGGACTCGGTTCAAACTTGTAACTTGAAATATGTATAGATGTAAATTGTCGCTTTTGCTTTAAGTGTTAGTTTGTCACATTATTCTTAGGCTGAAACATTCTCAAACCATCGTTCCGGACAAAGTTATCTTGAGATGCATGTTGCCCACTGCCTGCCAAGCCCTATCTCCACCTAAGAGCCATTGTTTCACAATCAAGACGATAATACTACCACCAGTGGCAATACACACCCTGTGATTTCGCGAGGTGGAGACGCCCCGCTCTTTGTATGTTTTCTCTTGAGATAAAAGCCTGCGGTTCATACTGATATTTCACGTCATGTTGTAGATGATTTTGATATCCCCTCGCAGCAGAAGCCTGCATTGCGGTCAATAATCTCAGTCCCAGGCACGCTGTGGCTTGCAACTATACAATACAACGCTTGCGTAGCTGCAGCTAGTACATTAATACAGGTCTGCAGCTAGTACATTAATACAGCCACAATCTGTAGCCAGTGTCATTTATAGCTGGCTGAGCTGCAGGTCAATAGGTCTGGGACAGGTTTCATCTAACTCTATTGTTTTGTCCCTTGAGGTTTCCTGGCCCCATTCAGCCTTCCTGTCCACATGAGCCTCCTAAAACACCAGCATTTCATTTTCCTTTATGGACTTACGCGCCGGTCTGTCGGAGCTGACTTGTCTTGGTATAATTTGATAAATCTTCGATTAAAAGCGGCTAAATTTACACAGCGGGGAGAAGTTGAGATGCCAATGAGATGTCATTGCCTAGACGGACCACATTTATTCAATTGATTGTGTCAGTGGTGGAAACTCGCTGACTGTGAGACGACTGGATTAGCGACCGAGATGAACCTGGGAAACAGGTGGTGTCACCGGTCTCCCTTATGGACCCCTTCCTCTCTTCCCCTTCCCTCGCTACACCCTCCCTCCCCCTCTCTCCCCCGCCCGCTCGCCACCCTCCTCAGAGCGAGTCACAGGGTACCCCAGGCTGGGTGGCGCTGTCACAGCCAAAGGTGCCGCCGTGGGGGGTACCGCATGTACCCGTGTGTGGTGATGACACACACGAGTCTGGACGGACGGGCGGGGAAGGGACGGCGCAGCGGGATGAGGAGAAGGGCATGGTGCCTCCCTTCCTCCCTCCCCCACCGCCCCCGTCCCACCCACCCCTCTCCGCCGATGATGACAGGAGCTTCCTGCCCCCCCCCGGTCCGTCCGTCTCCCTGGGGGGGCAGCTGGTCCCCGATGCTGCTGGCAAACAGACGACGCTGACCTGGCGACACCTGACATCTATCTCTCCCTCCTGCTCTTTTCTCGACATATATATGGTTGTGGCTTCTGCTAACTCTTGTCCGACACCCGCCTACTCCCTCACTGTGTCACCCTTCCACCAGAACACTGTATCATCACCGTGGCCCCCGGCCTGGGGTTCTGTACACCGTCCATGCCCCCATCTTCTCGTCATATTCTCCTCCTTTATGTGACATTTGTTGTTTTCCATAGATTTTTCTTTTTCTGTTTGTTCTTCTCTCTGTTTTCTTTACTTCGGTCTTCTTTCTCTACTATCTCTCTCTCGCCTCCTGTCTGCGAGTCTCAGCCCTCTATCTTACACCCATCGTTCTCAACGAACAACCAACTTAACACAATGGTTTTCCTGTCAACATATTTCTTGAAGCACCCCCACTACCGGCAAAGCCTGGAAGCTGGGGAGTCCCCCGATAAGGGGGACAGCTGAGACATTGGTCGCCGTGTCTTTGTTTCAACTGCTCCAATAAAGCCTACAAATGTCCGCTTGTTGGTGGCCGCGTCATGTAATATGCATTACTGGCGCTACTGTATGGTGGGCTACACTCTCACAGTCTCGGTAACCGACCAGACTGCCAAGCGATCTAAACCACCAGATGACATGTGGCCCTGTTTGTCTGGGTCATATAACACTGGACGCTGTCGGCGGGGAGAATTCCAAGTGGGAGAGTGCATAGGGCTATGCAGAGCATAGGGGCGGGAGGGATATCTGCGGTATGTGACCTGACTGCGTCATATGACATTCGGTGCATACTCCTTTCCCCGGAACTGAATTTAGGTATTATTTAACGTAATTTTTCAGCGATAAGCTGCCACCTGCCATGCCATTGGCTTCCGTAATACGTTACACGAGTCCTCGGGCTAACCAACATTGAGAATATTTATGCAAGTCTAGATTAGTGGGTCAAAGCATAAGTTATCGGTAATAATTATAAGTTAGATTTATATCTCTCACTCTCTCACTCTACCTCCATTTCCATCTCTACTTGATATTATGCTTGAGTTTTAAATACTTATAGTTTTGTTCCAATGCTTACCTCAGACACATGACGGTTTGTCTGTAGTCTAGGGCTGGCTGGCCACGCCTTTGTGTGTCCGTGGCTGTTTCTAGTGTTACATAAGATGTATGATGATGTAATGACGTCATATATAATAGAGCGCGGGAAGCTTCGTGTCTGCAAGTCGCGCCGGCTGACCACGTGGGAGATGCGAGACCGCCAGACGGACGCGAGACTGAGAAGCACACAGCATAAAAGGAACGCTTTCACTGACTCAAGGTCATATGCAAATCAGTTACCGCAACAGGTCAGAGCTTTAACATCAGTGACGGAGAACATTGGTTACAAAGCCTTGTGATGACAGAACACGTGTTTGTCGGGCTGTGCCTGTCGCTGGGAGGGGCTGGGACAGGTCAATAGGGCTGCGGATGTCTCGTAATCTCTCTTGTGTTTATACAATATAGCTTGTTATCGTATATTCTGAGGGAACAGAGATCCCAGTATCCCACCATGATGTGTAGTCGGTGCCAATGTCCGTACCCCTAGATTATCTTGTTAATGTTGCCGCTCACCCGTTCCTTCCCTGTATTATTATAATAATGCATCACATGACAATGTAGGAAGCTTTCAGTATTTGTACACGGCAAGACATACATAGAGATATCAGAGTATGTTTATGTCAGCCCCTGTGCCTCATCCCCGTCCCCATCGGACCCCCCCCCCTCCCATCTGTCGAACTGTTGCACACCACCCCCCCCCCTCCATTCCCTCCCCGCCCCCCATTATACCCTTGCTGCTCCAGTTGCCTTAATCTACATGCTAGTAGGTGCGAACCTTGGCCTGGATATTATGCAAAGCTTTGGCCTTATATGGATAGCATATGCGCCCCGGGCCCTGCAGTGCACACCTTCACCCAGGGGCACCCTAGCAAACCTCAGCAATAAAACGCCATGCCGAGACTGGCATCGTCGGCTGTTCTGCGCTGTTGCTGTCTTCAATTGATATTAGCACTGTGTTAGCTTGAAATGTTACGTATTTGTTTGATGTAATCTTCTTTCAGTGCGCTCGTCAGTGTTGACTCGTCGTCGGCTGCATAATAGCAGCCTTGCCACTGACCCCAATTAAATGCAATGTAATTATGTACAGTATTGAGTATATACTTTGGGGAAAGATGTTTTAATTATTAAGCATTTTATTTGTTTTTGATTTTTGCTTCGATCGCTTAGCTGGTTACGCATATCTGACTTGGTCGGTTCAACCTTAAGCCCTTGGGAAACCATTATTTCCTTGACGCGTATGATCTCATGAACCTGTGGTGCGAACATTTTGTTACAAATTAAGTTTCTACAGATGTCTTCATATTAAGTGATACGAAACCGATACGTGTTTACCACTTGAAGTTATTGACATATAATATTTATATAATTCAGGATATCGTGAATAAATCTCTGGTGGTTAACTATACTTAAGTTAGAAATAATGGAATGAGTCGGTCAGTGGATGCGTCTTTCATGAGGTCACCTTGGAAACGAGAAGAGGTCGAGGCATGGACATCGTCTAGTGCGAACTATTTCTGATAATAAAACAAATCTTGTGCGTGATTGTTCAGCGCTTGCTGTTTCCTGTCGTTGAAGTTGAAATTGCATGTCATTCCGTGATATATGAAGGGAATCTGTGATGCAGTTTATGACGATTCATGATTGTTATGCCCGTCTTGGAGAAATAATTAACGGGCGATAATACGCGAGTTTGAAGACGATGAGCTCTTTGCGTATAGCTGTTCAGGTATGTGTACATGGCGATAGGTATGGAGCGTTGTTTATCTATTTATAGCTGACTCGTTGAGTATCTCAATATCCCGATATGGTTCAACTTTTTCATGAATGAGACGGCAACAACAACCAGAGACAGCTGACAGTTTTACCCTTTTTGTTACTTCTTCGTTAACGACGCATGTTAGATTAAAATGTACAGGAAACTGATTGTGAGGCTTTGCGATATTAACTGGCATTGTGCTTGTTTGTACATACAATATGCAAGATAAGAGAGAGGTTTTTATCATATATTTGTACATATGCAACTGAGTAGTGATTTCACCGTTTCTTTTGCACTTTTCACACTTGATTTACCCGGCATGTCGTGGTTGCTATGACGATAATGGAGCGCAGGCACGCGCGCAATGTCGGCTGCTTTTGTAGCCAAGACGCGCGGCAGATCCATATATATATAGATATATATATAGATAAAATATATTGACAAGGAAACCCTATCGTTTTTTCTCATCCTCCATTAGGTTGTACAGTTCCTCATCCTACATCGTAATATATATATAGATATATATATATAGATATATATAACTGTTCGCCCGCCATCCCATAATATATTGTAATAATTCGTGACGTCATCGCTTGTCCGGGTTCCAGAATCCGAGTTGTAACCGCACACTTACAGCGTCTTATCACTGAAGCCCTCGTAGAGTTTGGAAGCCGGTAGTTTGTTGGTTGAGCTGAACTGAACGTAGCTGAACTATGACCGAAGGAGGGAACGTACATATATGCACATTGATATTGGCTATTTATCTGCAAATATAAGGGATCGCCAAAATAAAATTACATATTGAAACTTAAACCTTTATCTTGTGTTGTCTGTGCTACCTACGTATATATGCCCATTACTTCAGACATAGAGAGTTTGACCATGGACGTCAGAGACGAATAGACAGAGAAGGCGCTTACAGAGAACAAGGAGATTAAATGTCTCAAGTTTGTCGAGATCTCCTGATCTTAAGTTTGTCGGGATCTCCGGATTTTAATTTTGTAATCTTCCAAATATTCGTGTTATATGAAGGTATGCTATGCTTGAAAGCCACCTAAAAAGGCGCATAAGGGCAGCCGAAACAAACAGCATGTATTTACCATTATACGCACGAAGCATTAACGCCAGACACTGGCACTTTGATATCGCCAATTAGTACCAGGCACTAGTTAGCTCTGGGCTGATCCGCGCAAACGACAAGCAGTAAATTGGTAGACTATTCGGTAGTTAGTTCACTTTCGGTTAACAACCTTTTATGTGCATAGTTTAATTATAAAGCTTAATACTTTCATTTCATATTAATACAGCTTGCATCACACTCCCGAACATATACACATTGATAGCATATGTGTATAACGATTCAGTGTACAGTCGTGCGCTCAGAAACAGTTTCAACTGAATCATAAGCCCAACAATTTATTTTTGTTTTCGATCAGGCGACATATCCGTTACGAGCCCATGACGAAGTAACCACACAAATTCTCCAGTGGCATGCACTCGGCTCGATCTCACACTGTTGCCAATAGTATTAAACTCATCCGTGATAAGCTGCTTCATTTCTCACTTCAAACAAACCAAGCATAATGCCAACCCGGCGACGAGCCTGACTGCCAGCAGTAGCCCCTGTCGTAGATCTCTGGCGCCATAAAGCCCCCATCGCCAGGTGAAATTAGAGGAGAGACATGAAGGGGTGGCAGGGGTTGTTTTTACCTCTCGCCCGGCCCCAGACATTAATGATCGTGCCTGGCTCGAGGTGTTATTGCCTCGGCGAGGAAGCATCAGATGGGCTGCAGGGCAAGAGACATCGAAGCTCTCTGTTGTGTTTGATTACGTCTCACCTAGACACACATCCCTTGGATAGCGCGGTGAGATGGACAGACGTAAGATACATTATATCCGCCTCGCCTAGAGCAAACAGCAACAACGGCTCTGGCCAAACACCATGGCGCCATCTAGTGACGTAATTGGTGAGTCAGCCCCAGGGTGGTTAGGGTAAGGCGTAGATAAGGTAAGGGGTCCAAGGTGGTGAGTGGCTAGGGTAGGGATGGATATATAAGGTGAGGGGGGTAGGGTGGTGACTGGTTATGGGATGGGGCGGATAAGGTAAGGGGTCCAAGGTGGTGAGTGGTTAGGTAGGGGCTGGATAAAGTAAGGGGTCTAGGGTGGTGAGTGGTTAGGGTAGAGGGTGGATAAGGTAAGGGGTCTAGGATAGTGAGTGGTTAGGGTAGGGGTGGATAAGGTAAGGGGTCTAGGATGGTGAGTGGTTAGGGTATAGGGTAGAGGTTGGAAAAGGTAAGGGGTGTAGGGCGGTGAGTGGTTAGGGTAGGGGTTGGATAAGGTAAGGGGTCTAGGGTGGTAAGTTGTGTAGGGTTGTGAGTGGTTAGGATAGGGGGTGGATAAGGTAAGGAGTCCAGGGTGGTGAGTGGTTAGGGTAGGGGGTTGATAAGGTAAGGGGTTCAGGGTGGTGAATGGTTAGGGTAAGAGGCGGATAAGGTAAGAGGTCTAGGGTGGTGATAGGCTAGGTTTGGGGGTGGTTAGATAAGGCGAGGGGTCTAGGGTGGTGAGTGGTTAGGGTAGGGTGGGGGCTAGATTAAGGAGATGTCTAGGGTAGGGTAGGGGTGGCTAGGGCACAGTAGGGGTGGCTGGGGTAGGGGTGACTTCGGTAGGGGTGGCTAGTTCCATAGTGGCTAGAGTCGACGATGTCTGGGGTCGGGGGTGCCTAGGATACGGGTACCTAGGGCACCCGGTACCTAGGATACGGGTACCTAGGGCACCCGGTACCTAAGATACGGGTACCTAGGGCACCTGGTACCTAGGATACGGGTACCTAGGGCACCCGGTTCCTGGGATACGAGCACCTAGAGGGCACGGTGCCTAGGGGAGCTGGTGCTTATGGTAGGGGTGGTTAGGTTATGGGATGATGAGTGGGTGGGGGGGGGGGCGGTGCTACGTTGGGTTGCGAAAGCCTGGGTAACTATAGCTACTCTGACTTTCCCAGTGAAGATATACATGCAGGTCATAAAAGTTCCATCGCCGTAAATCTCCATTTCCCTTGTTACTTTAACAATTCATATATGTCTATATATGGAGTTTTATGACAGTGTTTGGCAGTATACAGGCATATTACCATTCATGCTACCCACCTCATCCAAACACACACAACCTTCCACATGCGATCTTGATAGAAGCCAGTCTCCTTTTATTCTCGAGAATACACTTGCTAAAGTGCAAGAAAGCTGCTTCCAGGTTTTGACTTGCCCTCCGACTCCCTCCGAATAGATCTCATGTCCCATTTCTTTTCTGAGATTATGTAGCAAAGTATATGTTTCTCGCATCTTTGGTCTGACTCTTCATCAAACTATGTCAATCTTCCTCCTTCCTATGTAGCTAGATAGATAGATAGATATTCTTTTATTACAATAACTTGCGAGAATACAGACATACAAACACAATACATAAATGCAAATATTATCTCGCCCAGTCCTATAGGACTTATAACTGACTTTAAATTAACTACAGTACTAGAACAGGCATCAGCCGGCACTATCTTTTATCTAGTGCAGCCATTGTGCTGTCAAATTCCTCCATTTTATTTACGTAACTACATTTTACTGTCCTTTTACTTGTCCGTCGATCACGAAATTTTTGATTTATTTTCTCTGAAGTAGAAGTTTTGCCTTAATGTCCTAACACGTCCTAATTGCATTACAGTAACTACCAAGTCATTATCTATTTGCCCTGGCTGTCTCGGCGTGTCTCTGTGATTCTCAACAGACGTGGGGTTGCTTAGGTGACCCAATAGCTTGTGGCCCCTCCTTGTTATGACTACAGACAGGCTATTTTCCCCATTCGCCGCCTCGGGGTTCACAAAGGTGGCTGTGGGGCCCAATCAATACACATGAAAAGCAATCAATAACATATGAGAAAAAATCTTCAAATCAAGGAAGTTGATACCTAACTATAATACACACATCAAAGTTCTTCCATTGACTGTAAGGGGCTTCAATGACAAAGGGCGAAGCTTAAGCCCTATTTATACTTATCCACTCGAGCCAGACTTATTGAGTCTCGCACAGCACAGCTATCCATCATGGCTTGCACAATATAAATCCCTTGCCATGAGATTCATTTTCAAAAAATAAATATCCATGACTTTATGTGGTTGTTATTTCATTGCCCATTTATCATCCAGTGTCATTGTGTATCGAGGACAAACAATGGCCAAGAATTTAAAAATTTATCCGAACGATAATATATACATTACAAATTTATTATTACAGGACTTCCCTCCGTAATTCCAAAGTGCTGAAGACAAAACCGAATGTTTTCGAAGCCCAATTAACGAGCAACATAGATAACAAACTCCTGCGTTTAAAGCAATATATTACGTAATTTTTTGTATTACCAATCTCTTCTCCATGTCAAATAGGTACATTCTGTCTTGAATTTAAATCCTGAAAGCCTGTGGGCTATCCGAAGAGAAGCAATTTGGTCACTGGAGCAGAAGTTGGTGGCCGGCTTTATATCCCTGCGCGCCTATTCGCCGTTCGGTATTTTGTGTGTGATGTCGCCCGCGGCTCGCCATCACGTCCGCGCGCGATAAAAATAGACCGCGCAGTTTTATGTTGAAATGTTTGTTTTGCAGACTCAAAGAGATATAAAACATATGCATCATACTTTTAGTCTTGAGTCTAAAATGTTAAAATCTAAGATGGCGCATGTAAGTATATTGCTTTAAAAGAATAAATTCTTAATAATTATTCAGTTGGCACGGACTCATCAAAGTCGATTAACATGTCGCGAATCCGTTATATCATGATTCGGAATGAAGAAACATGACATAGTTATGGATAGTATGTACCACCAGTTTGGCTGAGGTAACGGCGTCATTGGAACAAGATGGCAAAGAGAACGTACGATCGTAGCGCCACCGACGGTGAGCTGATGTACTGCCGCGTAGAATGGTGCTCGCGGCACTCTCGGAGCACGCAGCCTTGCGTATTAAGCCCACCGGCCGGTAGCGGGTGAGGGGCCAGGGAGGGGGTGGGCGGGGGCAAGCCAAACACGTAAAAGGTACCTTTCGGCTCATTTAAGACGGGACGTGGTTGATGTGGGGAGGGGTTGGTGTGGGGTTGCAGAGGTTGGGGTGGGCTGGGGTGGCACGGCGAGGGGTAGGGTGGCAAGGCGAGGGGTGGGGTGGCAGGGCGAGGGCTACTAACAGATCTCTTAGCGGTTGACAGTCACTTTTTATGGGCATTTGCAAAAGAGGGGGTCATCGGTGAAAGCTCGTAACGCATCCCCTGGCGGTGAAAACTGGTAACCCATCCCCTGGCGGTGAAAGCTCGTAACGCATCCCCTGGCGGTGAAAGCTCGCAACCCATCCCCTGGCGGTGAAAGTTCTTAACCTGATTGTCTGCTAGAAGTCATGATGTATCTTTGTGTGTGTAAAATAAGGTACTTGAGGACCTTTGCAATTTCAATCTATTAGATCTATTAAATTAAATCTATGGCATTATTTTTTACATTGTTTTGTTAAATAAGACACAAATGCATCATCTATTTTTTCGATAAGCATAGTTGTAATTTCCAGTTGAAAGTCATGATATTTTAAAAGCGATACAAATATATGATACGTATTTGGGTTTGTTGTTATTTCCATTTTGTTTGATTAAAGCCAGGATCACGCTCTAGACGTCCTTTGGCAACGATATCTGCACAATAGTGTCTGCGAGATCTGAGCCCGTGTCCCCCGGAGTATGTCCTTGTCAAGGGTCCCTTGCAGGTGTCGCCAAGGTCACGGCCCGAGATGGACGCACGTACGCGCCACTCAGCACGTCCGCCTGACCTAGTTTACGCTGCCATTTGCGCTTTTGGACACATCTTTCATGTTCTTCAAGAGCCAAAAAAGCAAAACAGATTTGAGAGGTGCCTAACTTGCCGCGCCGTGAGGTGGCTCCCGGCCCGAAGACAAAAGACAGGCCGAGAGAAGAGAAAAAAGAGAGGGAGGGGGAAGCGAGAGACAGAGACGGGGGGAGGGGAGAGGGGACGGGCGTGTGAGCTAGAAGAAGGCAAAAGTCGCGGTTTTCAAGGTCTCCCTAAGCCGCGCCAGGTTCGTTGCGTATTCGGTAGGGGGCGTCCCGTCCTGTTGGTTATTCGGCAGGGGACGCCACGCCTCGGGCCCTTAATGGCCGTGTCAATGGCGATGTCTGTGTCGTCCCGTCGACACGTCGATGTCAGCGCTGACGCCGCAGATGGATCAGCTGTCAGCCAAAGGGCCGTGTTCTGCGACGCAATGTCTCCTGGGTTAGGCTCTGTATACCTTAGCATACTCACCCCCAACCCACCCACCCACCTCCAACCCCAGCCGCAGAACACTGCTACCACCCAGCCTCACCCAGCTATCTCTATCTACCCCCCGCCATCATATTAGCCCCCACCCCCCCCAACACACCCAAGTGCCTAGAATTCAACCGCCTACTAAGATCTATATCTGTCCCGATCTACCTTACTGGTATACCCTATTACGCCCCTCCCCCCACCCCCACCCCTACTCACCCCCGGGTTACCCCAGCACCCGACACATCCTTCACCATATCCACCCGACCCCTCCCCCACCAACACGCCGGCCTCCCACCGATCGAGGTTCATGCTTAGCATGGTCTAGTTGTTCTGGCTGAGGCCTTGCTCTCCACGGAGAGAGACAATTGCTGTTTTCGCCAATTGAGTGGGCGTGACGTCTTTACAGAAGACCCCATGCCATCGACCCGCCACGGGACGGGGGAGAGGCCTGATCCCGCCCCATGGCGGCGCGGATCAGTCACATAGATTGCGGCGTCAATCAGGAAATGAATCCACCAGTCACAGCCGGAATCTGGATGTCTCAGCCAGTCTGTGTCTGAGTATAAATCCGCCAGTCTGTGTCTGGGTGTGAATCCTCCAGTCTGTGTCTGAGTATAAATCCGCCAGTCTGTGTCTGAGTGTGAATCCGCCAGTCTGTGTCTGGGTGTGAATCCTCCAGTCTGTGTCTGAGTATAAATCCGCCAGTCTGTGTCTGAGTGTGAATCCGCCAGTCTGTGTCTGGGTGTGAATCCGCCAGTCTGTGTCTGGGTATAAATCCGCCAGTCTGCGTCTGGGTATAAATCCGCCAGTCTGTGTCTGGGTGTGAATCCTCCAGTCTGTGTCTGGGTGTGAATCCGCCAGTCTGTGTCTGGGTGTGAAACCTCCAGTCTGTGTCTGGGTGTGAATCCTCCAGTCTGTGTCTGGGTGTGAATCCTCCAGTCTGTGTCTGGGTATGAATCCGCCAGTCTGTGTCTGGGTGTGAATCCGCCAGTCTGTGTCTGGGTGTGAAACTTCCAGTCTGTGTCTGGGTGTGAATCCTCCAGTCTGTGTCTGGGTGTGAAACCTCCAGTCTGTGTCTGGGTATAAATCCGCCAGTCTGTGTCTGGGTGTGAATCCTCCAGTCTGTGTCTGGGTGTGAATCCTCCAGTCTGTGTCTGGGTGTGAATCCTCCAGTCTGTGTCTGGGTGTGAATCCTCCAGTCTGTGTCTGGGTATGAATCCGCCAGCTTGTGTCTGGGTGTGAATCCGCCAGTCTGTGTCTGGGTGTGAAACTTCCAGTCTGTGTCTGGGTGTGAATCCTCCAGTCTGTGTCTGGGTGTGAAACCTCCAGTCTGTGTCTGGGTATAAATCCGCCAGTCTGTGTCTGGGTGTGAATCCTCCAGTCTGTGTCTGGGTGTGAATCCTCCAGTCTGTGTCTGGGTATAAATCCGCCAGTCTGTGTCTGGGTATAAATCCGCCAGTCTGTGTCTGGGTGTGAATCCGCCAGTCTGTGTCTGGGTGTGAAACTTCCAGTCTGTGTCTGGGTGTGAAACCTCCAGTCTGTGTCTGGGTATAAATCCGCCAGTCTGTGTCTGGGTGTGAATCCTCCAGTCTGTGTCTGGGTGTGAATCCTCCAGTCTGTGTCTGAGTATAAATCCGCCAGTCTGTGTCTGGGTATAAATCCGCCAGTCTGTGTCTGGGTGTGAATCCGCCGGTCTGTGTCTGGGTGTGAACCTCCAGTCTGTGTCTGGGTGTGAATCCTCCAGTCTGTGTCTGGGTATAGATCCGCCAGTCTGTGTCTGGGTGTGAATCCTCCAGTCTGTGTCTGGGTGTGAATCCGCCAGTCTGTGTCTGGGTGTGAATCCTCCAGTCTGTGTCTGGGTGTGAATCCTCAAGTCTGTGTCTGGGTGTGAATCCTCCAGTCTGTGTCTGGGTGTGAATCCTGCAGTCTGTGTCTGGGTGTGAAACCTCCAGTCTGTGTCTGGGTGTGAATCCTCAAGTCTGTGTCTGGGTGTGAATCCTCCAGTCTGTGTCTGGGTGTGAATCCGCCAGTCTGTGTCTGGGTGTGAATCCGCCAGTCTGTGTCTGGGTGTGAAACTTCCAGTCTGTGTCTGGGTGTGAATCCTCCAGTCTGTGTCTGGGTATAAATCCGACAGTCTGTGTCTGGGTATAAATCCGCCAGTCTGTGTCTGGGTGTGAATCCGCCGGTCTGTGTCTGGGTGTGAACCTCCAGTCTGTGTCTGGGTGTGAATCCTCCAGTCTGTGTCTGGGTATAGATCCGCCAGTCTGTGTCTGGGTGTGAATCCTCCAGTCTGTGTCTGGGTGTGAATCCGCCAGTCTGTGTCTGGGTGTGAATCCTCCAGTCTGTGTCTGGGTGTGAATCCGCCAGTCTGTGTCTGGGTGTGAATCCTCCAGTCTGTGTCTGGGTGTGAAACCTCCAGTCTGTGTCTGGGTGTGAAACCTCCAGTCTGTGTCTGGGTATAAATCCGACAGTCTGTGTCTGGGTGTGAATCCTGCAGTCTGTGTCTGGGTGTGAATCCTCCAGTCTGTGTCTGGGTGTGAAACCTCCAGTCTGTGTCTGGGTGTGAATCCTGCAGTCTGTGTCTGGGTGTGAATCCTCCAGTCTGTGTCTGGGTATAAATCCGACATTCTGTGTCTGGGTGTGAATCCTGCAGTCTGTGTCTGGGTGTGAATCCTCCAGTCTGTGTCTGGGTATAAATCCGCCAGTCTGTGTCTGGGTATAAATCCGCCAGTCTGTGTCTGGGTGTGAATCCGCCAGTCTGTGTCTGGGTGTGAATCCTCCAGTCTGTGTCTGGGTGTGAATCCTCCAGTCTGTGTCTGGGTATAAATCCGCCAGTCTGTGTCTGGGTATAAATCCGCCAGTCTGTGTCTGGTTGTGAATCCTCCAGTCTGTGTCTGGGTATAAATCCGCCAGTCTGTGTCTGGGTATAAATCCGCCAGTCTGTGTCTGGGTATAAATCCTCCAGTCTGTGTCTGGGTGTGAATCCGCCAGTGTGTGTCTGGGTGTGAATCCTCCAGTCTGTGTCTGGGTATAAATCCGCCAGTCTGTGTCTGGGTATAAATCCGCCAGTCTGTGTCTGGGTATAAATCCGCCAGTCTGTGTCTGGTTGTGAATCCTCCAGTCTGTGTCTGGGTGTGAATCCGCCAGTCTGTGTCTGGGTGTGAAACCTCCAGTCTGTGTCTGGGTATAAATCCGACAGTCTGTGTCTGGGTGTGAATCCTGCAGTCTGTGTCTGGGTGTGAATCCTCCAGTCTGTGTCTGGGTATAAATCCGCCAGTCTGTGTCTGGGTATAAATCCGCCAGTCTGTGTCTGGGTGTGAATCCGCCAGTCTGTGTCTGGGTGTGAATCCTCCAGTCTGTGTCTGGGTGTGAATCCTCCAGTCTGTGTCTGGGTATAAATCCGCCAGTCTGTGTCTGGGTATAAATCCGCCAGTCTGTGTCTGGTTGTGAATCCTCCAGTCTGTGTCTGGGTGTGAATCCGCCAGTCTGTGTCTGGATATGAATCCGTCAGTCTGTGTCTCGATATGAATCCGCTAGTCTGTGTCTGTGTGCTGTGTGTCTGTGTGCAATCATGCTAGGAGTTGGCCAGGTACAATCTGTTTCGCGAATCTGTCATCTGAAAAAAATGGAAAATTATGACCATAAATCCACCAGCCACAACCTGGCCACGTATCTGCCTCCGCACCCAGGCACCGCGTTACCCAACTAACCACTGTTATTAACGGACACATGACATATTACCTTGATGTCCGTGTTCCCTGTAACATAACACCTCCATTATCATAATTATAGCACGTTCACACATTGTTGTTTCAACATTGTTTCACTGTGTGGCCAAACAAGACGGATGATGTCTCATTAACTCACATCGGTCCTGACAGTTTTTACAGGCGTATCATTTCCTTCACTTGCTATATATGTGTGCTTTCTGAGGCTATATTGTCGGCCGATCTAGGTATATCTAGGCTTTCTAGGTTTACAATGGGACCAAAGATGATAATGGCAATTGGACAGGGTGTTAACTAACATACACCATTACTGGTTAGCGGGTATTGTGTCATGATGGAGTGCAGGTTATATATAATGTCTTTAGTACGGACCAAAATAACATGTAAGTCCTACATTAACAGATAAAATAACAGGTAGGAAATAAGCATAAATGTATCCCAGAATCCAAATACAATAGGCTGTAGTGTGTAGGCCCCAGGATACCGCCGTCTTGAGCTGTCGCAAGTAGGACGTTGTAACAACAGGTCCTATATGGCGACAATAGGAAGGGTCAATGTAAAGAAGAGGCATGTCTCCGAGAACAACCCCCTAATTATTGGCAGAGAAAGACCAGGGATCTTTATCCTGCACAAATATAGACATTTGCCCAGGGGGATTCGAGCCAGTTCCCACTGGCCGCCGCACACTACTTGTTTTGGTCGCGGTTTAGGGGGGAGGGGGTAAGCACTTTTGATCAAGGTCGCCCTTTTGCAATGATCAAATGTTGACATCGTAGGTGTGAAGCACCGCCCCCCCCCCCCATAAACACACTCCCCTCTCTCTTTCATCTATTTCATTACCTGTCCAAAGTGGACCACCACCCCTCTTTTTCAAAATTCTGGTGCGTCGTAAAGGAGACATTCAAGTCACGAGGTCGAAAGAACACAAATTCAAGCTAATTGCTGGGTACCCATACGCCCCGTTTGGTGGCATGCCGCTGGAGACACTGGCTCTGCGGGCTACATTCACGCAGATTGGTTCCCAATCTCCGCTCAGACATTTGAATTGTGAACAAAAACACTTGTTTTTACAATGATTGAACGTTTGGTGAGATGACTGCGATCGACAAGGAAACCAAATCGATAGCTGCATAGGAGTATTGGTGCGAAACCCGGGTGAGAGATACATTTCGAGCATGCTTCCACGCTGCTTTATCAGTCTAAACCCGTTGATATTGAATAACCGAAACAGCGTCCGGACGAGCAACCTACGACTAAGAAGGGCAGTATTCGAGTCACACGCCACAACTGGTAAAGAAAAAAAAGGCGATAACCTGGGAAGTGGTTGAGCAATAAATACTCCGTAAGATTAAGAATCGAGATTTGAATCCTCATCTTGCAATTCGGGTCGCACAACGAACCAAAAAGTGCACCAAAAAGTGCAGTAGTAGTTAGATATGGTGGCGTGCATGCATGATGGTGTAAATGTTTTTCTCATATAACAGGCGCGAAGGCATCAAAGGACGGTGGGTGGGGTGGGGGGGCAATTCAATGCTAAGACAGTGTCATGATTCCGCCCACCAACTACAATACCAACCACCCATCGCTGCATCCGCGCCTATATATTTAACTACTAAAATGCAGAATATTGCCGACACACACACCGCATATTGATGAAGAAATGTCCAAAGCCAGAGAGAATATCGGGTTTTATTGGATATAAAGATCATTGTGTCTAAGTGGGGTCTCAGGCCATTGTTATGACTGAAATGATCCCCAGTAGAAATGTATGCTTTATGATGATCCATCGCTTGCCATTTGAAAACTTGAAGAAGGTGTCCAACTCCCCCCTGTCTCTGACTTGACAGGCATAAAAGGAGCAGTCAGAACAAATTGGACGATGCCGATTCATCATGTATTTGTTCTCGAGCGAATCTTTATCGCTTCACAGCTTCTCTATTCGCTAGACGGCGCCCCGCTCCTCCACTCGCTAGGCGGTGCCCAGCTCCGCCGGGCAGTCCTGTCGGAGATTGCGAATTAAACTAGTTCAATGTTAGGGCCCCTGAGGGGGGGGGGGGGGGGGGGGGGTAGCCATGTCGCGTGTCGATTTTAAGAAAAGGTCCATGTCGCGTGTCGCTAAGTCTTATGTCGCATGTCGATTCTAAGACAACCCCAATGTCGCGTTGTCGATTTTAAAAATCGCCGTGTCGCCGTGTCGCCCTGTCGTCGTGTCGAGAAAGCCCCTCTGGGGCCCTAATGTTTTAAAGAGTTTCATCCCGGGAGGTCGTCACCGGCTGCCTTAGATTGCATGAATGTCACCGTGTGGACTATAAATAAAAATGTTACAGCGTTCTGCGTTTGTATCAACGACCCCAGATAGCATGCTCTCGTTAACGTAACGTTAGATGAACGTTAGTATCTATGTTTAATTACCGTTATATGTTAACGTTATTCAAACGTGATTTTGCTCATTGATTTAACATAAATTTAACGTTTGCATTTTAACGTTAACAGTAAAACATTTTTAAACGAATTCCTAGCGGTAGCGATCGGCAAAAGTGGTAATTTTTTTTCGCTGTGCACACCGTGTCGCTGCGTATTTCCTGAATGGGTGGCCCCAGGTTGATCCCCATTGGCACCAGATTGTGTGGTAGTCGAAATCATAGGACTCCGAAAATTCAGCCCCGCCAGGTCTGGGATTGAATCCCGGTCGTGAGGCATGAACGATAACCACTGCGCTACCGAAGCCGGCTATATATTAGACCCATATGAAATGGTTCAAATAAATATAAAGGCCAACTTTATTTTATGGGACATATAACCCCCAAAATTTAGTTGGAAAAGCTAGTGTTGAAATGAATCTTACTTTATTTGCCCTTTGTTTTCGATATGTTTAAAATTTCGATCACGTTTCCGCTGCGACCATAGGATTTTTTGTAAAGGGTTTAACTTGCAAACGGTTACATGTGAACGAAAAATAAGCGTTAGTTAAAAGTTGATATTTCGTCTCCATGCAACCGCTTCTTGCAAACGTTAAGTTAACGTAGCGGGAACGTTGTCAGTTAACCGGCAACCATATATCAACCATGTTAACTACAATTTAACGTTAACTTGTGTCAGGGACGTGTGTGCAGTTTTGCTTTTTTTTAAACTCCGCAAGCAAGCACGGATTGTAAGCTCATGCATCACATCAGGAGACACAAGGTATGCAGTTACGGAATATCCGTTGTTTATCTGATTCACAAAGCCGGTTTTAAGTTAATAATATCTCGTTCTATATCCTTTTTTCCTTTCTCTGTCAGGAGGAATGTTATAGGTCATAATGCGCTCCTTGCACTACTGGCTGGATTTATTTATGTCATAATGTGCTCGTGCTCCATTCGCAATTCGTTGTATTGCAAGTTATGACGTTTTCTTTTTCATGGTCGGTTTGAGAAATCTGCTTAATGGAAAGCAATTGGCCTTGGGCAGTTTTCTTGTGATTTTGATATAAAAAATCAACGGAATTTAAATAAATATCAATTTGAAAGCCAGATACCGGGACAAGCGCATCCATGTGTACCCCTTTCTCTCAAGTGAAACGTTGAGGTTTTGGGGCAATTTTACAGTGGCCGATCCGAGCTCGAGATTTAATTGACACACACTCTCCTCTCTCTTTCACCTATTTCCTTACCTGCCTAAAGTGGACCACCACCCATCTTTTTTCAAAATCCTGGTGCGTCATAAAGAAGAAGACATTCAAATCACGAGGTGGATGAAAGAACACAAATGCAAGCTAATCGCTAGGCACGTATACACCCCCGTTTATCGGCATGCCACTGTAGACACAATAGCTCTGCGGGCTACATTTACGCAGATTGGTTCCCAATCTCCTCCCAGACATTTGAATTGTGAACAAAAACACTTCTTTTTACAATGATTGAACGTTTGGTGAGATGACTGCGATCGACAAGGAAACCGAATCGATAGTTGCATGGGAGTACTGGTGTGAAAGCCAGGAGAGCACATTTCGAGCATTTTTCCACTCGTGCTTTATCAGTCTAAACCCGTTGATATTGAATAACCGTAACAGTGTCCGGACGAGCAACCTACGACCAAGAAGGGCCACAGTATTCGAGTCACACGCCACAACTGGTAAAGCAAAAACGGCGATAACGTGGCTAAAGAGGAAGTGGTTGAGCAATAAATACTCGGCAAGAATAAGAATCGAAATTTAAATCCTCATCTTGCCATTCGGGCGGTACAATGAACACAAAACTCACAAGTGTAGTAGCAGTTAGATATGGTGGCGTGCATACATGATGGTGTAAACGTTGTTATCATAAAACAGGGGCGGAGCCAGGATTTTGTCATTGGAGGGTTGGGGGGGGGGGGGGCATTCACAGTTAAGAACAATGTCATGATTCCGCCCACCATCTAAAATACCAACCAACCAACTGTATCCGCGCCTATTTATATAAGTATTATAATGCCGAATATTGCCAACACCGACACCGCATATTGATGAAGAACGTGTCCAAGGCCAGAAAGAATATCGGGTTTTATTGGATATACAGATCATTGTGTCTAAGTGTTGTCTCAGGCCACTGTTATGATGGATATGATCCACAGTAGAAATGTATGCTTTATGACGATCCATCGCTTGCCATTTGAAAACTTGAACAAGGTATCCAACTCTCCTCTGTCATAAAAGGAGTAGTCAGAACAATGGACGATGCCGATTCATCATGTATTTGTTCTCGAGCGAATCTTTATCGTTTCACAGCTCCTCTACTCGTTATTCTCTCGGTATTTATATTACCTATCTACATGTGAGATTGGCACATAAATGTTATACATGAGTATATATATAATATGTACATGCGTATATATAATTTCAGAACTGTGGTCGATGTGTAGGGCCCCTAAGGGGGGTTAGACATGTCGCGTGTCGAGTTTAAGAAGAGGTCCATGTCGCATGTGGACTTTAAAAAGAGGGGCATGTCGCATGTCGATTTTAACAAAAGGTCCATGTCGCGTGTCACTAAGTCTTATGTCGCATGTCGATTTTAAGGCAACCTCAACGTCGCGTTGACGATTTTAAAAATCGCCCTGTCGTCGTGTCGAAAAAGGCCCTCTGAGGCCCTGTATGGCTGCAAATTCGTTATTGTTGAGTAAACGGCTTCTAAGCCAGGAAATGACGTGGAACAGGGTGGCTAACCAAACCTGTGAGGAGATAGGAACATCGCCTTTGACCTGCATGATTAACATGATGAATAGCTGATCCAGTACGTCATTGAAACTCAGAAAAAAATCAGAATTACTCCTATCACACAAACAATTGAAATTGGCCTGTATACAGTTAGAGTACCTTTATCTTAGTGCATGGACGTTTACAAACTATACGACACATGTGAACACGATGTACATGATGAATGAATAAATGAATGAATGAATCCTTTATTCCACCACTTCCTGGTGAGCATTGGAACATGTCAAAATAACAAGGAACCAAAAAAACAAAACGCAAACTTAGAACAAGCTATTGCACAATCGGCAATGACGTAGGAAGTACCACCTGAAGAGCTGGTGTGCTGTACGCATGCAACTGACAGTCATACAAGAACTCAGTGGGACACTGATGATGACGACAATCTACTTTGGGTCAAAGAGCGTGTCTGGTGAAACATGATGCTGAACCAAACAGCGACGTTTTACGATGATTAATAATTCAATCTAATGTTATTTCTTCATTCCAGTAGGTTGACTATCGCATATACAATTGCATCAGCGGCATGGGTGAACCGCGTTACTAATGGCCCTTTCTGTCTTATTATGGATAACTAATTATGGAGTCACAGTGATGGTTGCGGTCGCCTAAGCAGGTGGGCCACGTACGCACTTTAGACCTTATGAAGGGCAAATTGGGCGCTGCGGGCATTACTTTGAACCATGTGAGCACTGAATAAACCGTATAAAGAAAACCTTGCTTTCACTACCGTCATTCCTGGAAACGGAAGTAAGATTGGAACGTACTGTTTGTATTATTCAGATGGCCATGCCACAACTCTTGATGAATTTGGAAGGCAACCAGTCCCCACTCTCTAGCGTCGCTATTAAGCGAACGGCGGTCATCGCAACCCCCAGGAGTGCCGGTCGATATCGCCGTTGGCTCATAGTGGGAGCCTCAGCAATGTAGGGTGCACCTCTTGCGAGCGCTCTAGCGGCCAAACTAAGCGTCCTAGGGCACTTCTGTCGTGCTTCTGTTGTCTCTCGCTTCATGCCAAATCTGGGCTTCCTAGCTCAAATGTTAACCGAGTTATGGCCCTTCAAATTTAAAAACGCCACTAAACGCCAGGTGGACTATTCCTGTCACATCGATGCCATTTAGGACACACGATGTCACTGACGCTAAGCAAATGAAACAAATCGGTATCTAACTTTTATGTTACCTACTTATGAACTAATAGTGATATTACCTAGTGGCTAAATAGGTGAAAATGAAACGATTTCACAATTTCGTCGGGTATCTCAAACTTGGACGTCATTATTGACGCCACGAATTAATAAAGTAGAACGTCAAATAAACCGGAAGTCGCCATGACGTATTTTATCCGAGTAATGGCTTTTGTGAAACTGTGTTTACTTTTTATTTATTAAGACCTCATCGTGACGTCACATGACTACATTTGGCGTTCGCAAAAATGCTCAAGATGGCTTCTATTTCTTACTTATGAACTCGGGTGATGTAGCTGAAAATGAAGCAAAATTACCATTGGCACATGCTGTATAACGTGGTATAACGTCAAGCAAACCGGAAGTCGCTCATATATATATATATTGCGTAAGATATGTGGCGTCATGGTCACGTCACGACAGCGGACAAGTAGCAATGCGCCACATGTCATGTCATGTCTTGCGTCCACGGGAACTCTTCTTGTTCCTGCTGGTGTCGTCAGTGTCCTGGGACCGCTCTTCTTCTGACTGGTGTCTTGTGTCTCCGGAACTCTTCTTCTTCTTGTCCCCGCTAGAAGTCTTCTTCTTCCGGCTGGTGCTTTGTGTCCTCGGGTATTTTCTTCTGCCGGCTGGTGTCTTGTGTCAGCGGAACTCTTCTTCTTTCGGCTGGTCTCTTCGGTCTCCTGAGAGCCCATCTTCTTTCGGCTGGTGTCTTGTGTCAGCGGAACTCTTCTTCTTTCGGCTGGTCTCTTCGGTCTCCTGAGAGCCCCTCTTCTTTCGGCTGGTGTCGTCAGTCTCCTGGGACCGGTCTTCTTCCGGCTGGTGTCTTGTGTCCGCGGAACACTTCTTCTTCCGCCTGGTGTCTTGTTTCGGGAACCCTTCTTCTTCCGGCTGGCATCGTCGGCCTCCTGGGAACTCTTCTTCTTTTGGTTAGTGTTTTGTGTAAGCGGGAAATCTTTCGACTGACAGCTGGAGGCTGGTGACGTTGATCCCCAGTGACTCCTCTTCCGGGTTACGGCGCGTTACGCATGAACAAGCCCCTCTTTGGTGAACGCTTGTGAATGGCCAGTGAGACCAATGATGGGTTGAGACCCTAAACAGGGGTGTGATTTGAACCCGCAATCTACTGGTTTAAAGTCGAGTGCGTTACCTCTCGACCACGGCGGCTTCTGCTGGAGAGTGCGGTGGGTGGAATAAATATTGTCATCTCATCCAATCCCGCTAATTGCCACATAAAGTAGAGAGAAAAAAATCATTGCAGAGAACCTACATGTGATAAGTTTATATATATATATATATATAATGCATGTCCAATGATGCTCGTGTGGAAGGAAATACTGTGGCAAACAGACGTGTGTATATGGAACTAGTGCCTAAATTACACGTCCCTAACGCAGTTACCCGCCTTGGTCGAGGGGTTGAGAGCTCGACCGCAGGTCAGCCTGCGGCTGGTTCGAACCCACCTATCGCCATTTTATTTTTGTCTTTGTGCCAGTGGCGGCAGCCGAAGGGTGGCATATCAATTTATTATCTAAATTATAGAAATTTTTAGTCCTTTTAGTTTTGCATTTGTGTATTATTATAGCAACAACATTATTGTTATAATTGTAAGATAATGTATTGTTTGTTTGTACTCGTTGCTATACTTCCGGTATATGTGGGAATCTGTTATAATGTGTTACAATTATTATTATTATATTGCTGAGGGACTGAAAACGACTGAAAGGAAACAATGTTGACGTGATGAGTTATGACAGTGAAGTCAAAATTCACCAGACCCCATTTGTGCCTTACCTTTTCGGGGTTGGCCCAGGAAATCGATTATTGAGTGAGTGTACCACGGGAGTCACAGACACCCCTCACCCACTCTCTCGCCAGCCCGTGTTGTGCATTACTACTTCTGCAGAGTTGTTCATTTCGCTCGTTGGTGACAGGGACGAGATGTTCAAACGTAGGCGGGGTAGCGATGCTTGTTGACTTGGCTGTTCTAGATGCGATATTCATTGCTATGGCATGCCCTATCAACCTTAATTACATATTTGCACATATCTCTAAATAATTGCGATATTACTCTGTGGCTATTAAAAAAAGACATGAATTTACTCTCTGGCTATCAAAATGGCTGACGGCGTGGTGACGATTCGACCTATAACCCCGTCGATATTGCCTTACATAGTCGCAGTCGGTACTAACAGGTTCAAGTTGCACATATCACCCCGATTTCGATCTGTGTGTCGGTCTGTCTGGTTGTAACGCAAAGTTAAGAACGCCTTGAGATAACGACTTCCAAATTCACCAAGACATGCGGAATAGCAATCGTCAGGCTAAGTTCGTAGATGGGCGACAGTATAACTGGTGTTATAGGTCAAATATCGCAATTTTATAACGAAAAAAGTGACGCCCGCGCGCACAATAATTGCTATATCATCTAACGACTGTTTCCCATAAGAAAAGCGAACAAAAGAATATATGCATCCACCTGGGTTCGAGCGGATCCAAAGTCTGCGGCTTTACCCACTGCGCCGCTCAGTCAGTCTTAAGAATTGCATGTCGTTGTAGGCCCTAATGTTTCAGAAGTCTTGTGCAGTCCTGTGGCCTGGTCGCTCAGTTACTTTCCACATAAAATCTTCTTATCGGCCTGCCATAAGATATACCGCAGCACTCCACGCTTCCGCCTAAGTCTTTATATCGACTTGTACCCCAAGGAAACATGTCCACGGCGATACTTCAAAGTGTTATCGCAAGGTTTAATGCTTCGAACCCCGCTGTAGGCACGATGGAAAGCCATTTGCACCATTGCATATCAAATATTCAACATTACCAGCCTGTCACAGAGTATACAGATTATGGCCATAACTCGGGTAATATTTGAGCTAGGGAGCCCAGATTTGGCATGAATGGAAAGAAAAATGTCAGCTAGGTACATCGAAACCACATCAGAATTGCTCTAGGACGTTTAGTTTGGCCGCTAGAGCGCTCGTAAGAGGTGCACCCCCCATCCGGAAGCTCCGATTATGAGTCAACGGCGATATGAACCGGCACTGTTTCGGGTTGCGATGGCCGCCGTTCGCTTAATAGCGGCGCCGGAGAGTCGGGACCGGTTGCAAAAGACAGGCAAACGTCGACTTGGGTATGGAATCCGCCTTCGCTTTTAGCCTATCACGCTTAGTCCCGCCGCTAGGGGGCTCCGTAATTCAACGATGACGAGTCCGGGAACAGCGATTAGGGCGTGACCAATTGGGACACGTAGAAAGTCGGGATTTGAACGTATTCACTCTAAACGACGCCCTCGACCTGGAAAAATAGCCCGCGTTGAACAGCAGCCGTTAGATGGTGCTCGTCCAGCACGATACTTGGGGTCCAATTTGGGCCAATTTGCGCTTTCAGCCAGCAATTTGGCCTCACTACTAGAGCAAAAGGTCGCAAAACGCAACATTTGGTTCTGTAACTTTACCCATCGATAGATATCCGACATGGCTCGGTCAGCGGTCAGCGGGGTATGTAGGTCAAAGGTATGTATATACTAATACACAAGTGCAAAACTAAAAGGACTAAAATGTCTATAATTTAGGTAATAAATTGATATGCTACCCCTCGGCTGCTGCCACTGGCACAAAGACAAAAACAAAATGGCGATAGGTGGGTTCGAACCAGCGGCAAGCAGATCTGCAGTCGAGCTCTCAACCCATCGACCAAGGCGGGTAACTACGTTACGGATGTGAAATTTAGGCACTAGTTCCATATACACATGTCTGTTTGCCACAGTTTCCTTCCACACGAGCATCATTTGACATGCATTATGTATAAAGTTATGTAGGATCTCTGCAATGATTTTTTTCTCTCTACTTTATGTGGCAATTAGCGGGACTGGGTGAGATGACCATATATATTCCATCCACCGCACTCTCCAGCAGTAACCGCCGTGGTCGAGCGGTAACGCACTCGACTTTAAACCAGTAGGTTGCGGGTTCAAATCCTACCCCTGTCTAGGGTCATATGTCAAGTTCGTCAGCGGGGTATGTACGTCAAAGGTGAAGGTCACAGCGTTTTTTTTTTGCAAAAAAACAAATACGACGCATATATCTGCGTTAATATTAGAGATAGAGATATCTTGTAAGCTTCAAAATGTGATTGTTCACTTTTTGACGCGTCATACTCGTTATGGAGCAAAATGAGATAATAGGTTTTTCGGAAAACGCACCACATGACCTCTGTCAGTTTTTTCGCTTTTTGATACTTTTAGAACCAAACTTTCGCTATAAGGTTCTGATACGTCATAGAAATATGAATAGGAATAAGAGTCCCCGGGGCACAAGCCAGAAGAGAGTCCCAGGGGACACAAGCCATAAGAGAGTCCCCTGGGACACAAACCATAAGGGAGTCCCCGTTGACACAAGCCATAAGAGAGCCCCAGGTGACACAAGCCGGAAGAGAGTCCCAGGGGACACAAGCCACAAGAGAGTCCCATGGGACACAAGCCATCAGATAGTCCCCGGGGACACAAGCCATAAGAGAGTCCCAGGGGACACAAGCCATAAGAGAGTCCCAGGGGGACACAAGCCATAAGAGAGTCCCAGGGGACACAAGCCATAAGAGAGTCCCAGGGGGACACAAGCCATAAGAGAGTCCCAGGGGACACAAGCCATAAGAGAGTCCCAGGGGACACAAGCCGGAAGAGAGTCCCAGGGGACACAAGCCGGAAGAGAGTCCCAGGGGACACAAGCCGGAAGAGAGTCCCAGGGGACACAAGCCGGAAGAGAGTCCCAGGGGACACAAGCCATAAGAGAGTCCCAGGGGACACAAGCCGGAAGAGAGTCCCAGGGGACACAAGCCATAAGAGAGTCCCAGGGGACACAAGCCGGAAGAGAGTCCCAGGGGACACAAGCCGGAAGAGAGTCCCAGGGGACACAAGCCGGAAGAGAGTCCCAGGGGACACAAGCCGGAAGAGAGTCCCAGGGGACACAAGCCATAAGAGAGTCCCAGGGGACACAAGCCGGAAGAGAGTCCCAGGGGACACAAGCCGGAAGAGAGTCCCAGGGGACACAAGCCATAAGAGAGTCCCCTGGGACACAAGCCATAAGAGAGTCCCCGGGGACACAAGCCGGAAGAGAGTCCCAGGGGAGACAAGCCATAAGAGAGTCCCCTGGGACACAAACCATAAGGGAGTCCCCGTTGACACAAGCCATAAGAGAGTCCCAGGGGACACAAACCATAAGGGAGTCCCCGTTGACACAAGCCATAAAAGAGTCCCAGGGGACACAAGCCACAAAAGAGTCCCATGGGACACAAGCCATAAGATAGTCCCCGGGGACACAAGCCCTGACACAGAGTCCCCGGTGACGCACGCCACAAAAAGATGTATAGGCTATGAAAAAAATGCTTACACTCTTTGCATACATGGTATACACGCAACCCAACGATAAATAGTAAAGGTATTCTTTATTTTGATAGCCAGAGAATAAATTCATTTCTTTTTTCTTTTAATAGCCATAGAGCAAATTCGCCATTATTTAGAGATATGTGAAAGTAAGTAATTGAGGATGATAGTGCATGCCATAGCAATGAATATCGCATCTCGAACAGGCAAGTCAACAAGCTACGTTTGAACATCTCGTTCCTGTCCCCAACGAGAGAAATGAACAACTCTGCAGAATTAGAAATGCACAACACGGGGCTGGCGAGAGAGCGGGTGAGAGGTGTCTATGTTAAACTCCCGCTGTATACTCACTCAATAATCGATTTCCTGGGCCAGCCACGAAAAGGCAAGGCAGAAATGGGGCCTGATGAATTTTGACTTCACTGTCATATCTCATCACGTCAATATTGTTTCCTTTCGGTGGTTTTCAGTCCCTCAGCAATATAATAATAATAATTATAACACATTATAACAGATTCGTATATATACCGGAAATATAGCAACGAGTACAAACAAACAAATACATTATCTTACAATTATAACAATGATGTCGGTCCTATAATAATACACAAGTGCAAAACTAAAAGGACTAAAATGTCTATAATTTAGATAATAAATTGATATGCTACCCCTCGGCTGCTGCCACTGGCACAAAGACAAAAACAAAATGGCGATAGGTGGGTTCGAACCAGCCGCATGTTGATCTGCAGTCGAGCTCTCAACCCATCGACCAAGGCGGGTAACTACATTACGGATGTGAAATTTAGGCACTAGTCCCATATACATATGTCTGTTTGCCACAGTATTTCCTTCCACACTAGCATCATTTGACATGCATTATGTATAAAGTTATGTAGGATCTCTGCAATGATTTTTTTCTCTCTACTTTATGTGGTAATTAGCTGGACTGGGTGAGATGACCATATATATTCCACCCACCGCACTCTCCAGCAGAAGCCGCCGTGGTCGAGAGGTAACGCACTCGACTTTAAACCAGTAGGTTGCGGGTTCAAATCCTACCCCTGTCTAGGGTCATATTTACTAAAAGTCATCACGGGTCTCACTGACCGTTCACAAGCGTTCTGTAGCTTTACCCACCGGTAGATATCCGACATGGCTCGGTCAAGTTCGTTAATGGATATAATAAGTAGAGATATCTTGTAAGCTTTAAAATGTGATTGTTCACTTTTTGACGCGTCATACTTGTAATCGAGCAAAATGAGATAATAGTTTTTTCGGAAAACGCACCACATGACCTCTGTCAGTTTTTTCGCTTTTTGATACTTTTAGAACCAAACTTTCGCTATAAGGTTCTGATACGTCATAGAAATATGAATAGGAATAAGAGTCCCCGTTGACACACGCCATAAGAGAGTCCCAGGGGACACAAGCCACAAGAGAGTCCCAGGGGACACAAGCCATAAGATAGTCCCCGGGGACACAAGCCCTGACACAGAGTCCCCGGTGACGCACGCCACAAGGTTCAAGGATAGTCCCCAGTGACGCACGCCACAAAAAGATGTATAGGCTATGAAAAAAATGCTTACACTCTTTGCATACATGGTATAAACGCAACCCAACGATAAATAGTAAACGTATTCTTTATTTTGATAGCCAGAGAATAAATTCATGTCTTCTTTATTTTAATAGCCATAGAGCAAATTCGCCATTATTTAGAGATATGTGGAAGTAAGTAATTGAGGATGATAGTGCATACCATAGCAATGAATATCGCATCTCGAACAGGCAAGTCAACAAGCTACGTTTGAACATCTCGTTCCTGTCCCCAACGAGAGAAATGAACAACTCTGCAGAAGTAGAAATGCACAACACGGGGCTGGCGAGAGAGCGGGTGAGAGGTGTCTATGTTAAGCTCCCGCTGTATACTCACTCAATAATCGATTTCCTGGGCCAGCCACGAAAAGGCAAGGCAGAAATGGGGCCTGATGAATTTTGACTTCACTGTCATATCTCATCACGTCAACATTGTTTCCTTTCGGTGGTTTTCAGTCCCTCAGCAATATAATAATAATAATTATAACACATTATAACAGATTCGCATATATACCGGAAATATAGCAACGAGTACAAACAAACAAATACATTATCTTACAATTATAACAATGATGTCGGTCCTACAATAAGACACAAGTGCAAAACTAAAAGGAATAAAATGTCTATAATTTAGATAATAAATTGATATGCTACCCCTCGGCTGCTGCCACTCGCACAAAGACAAAAACAAAATGGCGATAGGTGGGTTCGAACCAGCGGCAGGTAGATCTGCAGTCGAGCTCTCAACCCATCGACCAAGGCGGGTAACTACATTACGGATGTGAAATTTAGGCACTAGTTCCATATACACATGTCTGTTTGCCACAGTATTTCCTTCCACACTAGCATCATTTGACATGCATTATGTATAAAGTTATGTAGGATCTCTGCAATGATTTTTTTCTCTCTACTTTATGTGGTAATTAGCTGGACTGGGTGAGATGACCATATATATTCCACCCACCGCACTCTCCAGCAGAAGCCGCCGTGGTCGAGAGGTAACGCACTCCACTTTAAACCAGTAGGTTGCGGGTTCAAATCCTACCTCTGTCTAGGGTCATATTTACTAAAAATCATCACGGGTCTCACTTACCGTTCACAAGCGTTGTGTCGTTCTGTAACTTTACCCACCGGTAGATATCCGACATGGCTCGGTCAAGTTCGTTAATAGATATAATAAGTAGAGATATCTTGTAAGCTTCAAAATGTGATTGTTCACTTTTTGACGCGTCATACTCGTTATCGAGCAAAATGAGATAATAGGTTTTTCGGAAAACGCACCACATGACCTCTGTCAGTTTTTTCGCTTTTTGATACTTTTAGAACCAAACTTTCGCTATAAGGTTCTGATACGTCATAGAAATATGAATAGGAATAAGAGTCCCCGTTGACACACGCCACAAGAGAGTCCCAGGGGACACAAGCCATAAGAGAGTCCCCTGGGACACAAACCATAAGGGAGTCCCCGTTGACACAAGCCATAAGAGAGCCCCAGGTGACACAAGCCGGAAGAGAGTCCCAGGGGACACAAGCCACAAGAGAGTCCCAGGGGACACAAGCCACAAGAGAGTCCCAGGGGACACAAGCCATAAGATAGTCCCCGGGGACACAAGCCCTGACACAGAGTCCCCGGTGACGCACGCCACAAGGTTCAAGGATAGTCCCCAGTGACGCACGCCACAAAAAGATGTATAGGCTATGAAAAAAATGCTTACACTCTTTGCATACATGGTATAAACGCAACCCAACGATAAATAGTAAACGTATTCTTTATTTTGATAGCCAGAGAATAAATTCATGTCTTCTTTACTTTAATAGCCATAGAGCAAATTCGCCATTATTTAGAGATATGTGGAAGTAAGTAATTGATAGTGCATGCCATAGCAATGAATATCGCATCTCGAACAGGCAAGTCAACAAGCTACGTTTGAACATCTCGTTCCTGTCCCCAACGAGAGAAATGAACAACTCTGCAGAAGTAGAAATGCACAACACGGGGCTGGCGAGAGAGCGGGTGAGAGGTGTCTATGTTAAGCTCCCGCTGTATACTCACTCAATAATCGATTTCCTGGGCCAGCCACGAAAAGGCAAGGCAGAAATGGGGCCTGATGAATTTTGACTTCACTGTCATATCTCATCACGTCAATATTGTTTCCTTTCGGTGGTTTTCAGTCCCTCAGCAATATAATAATAATAATTATAACACATTATAACAGATTCACATATATACCGGAAATGTAGCAACGAGTACAAACAAACAATACATTATCTTACAATTATAACAATGATGTCGGTCCTACAATAATACACAAGTGCAAAACTAAAAGGACTAAAATGTCTATAATTTAGATAATAAATTGATATGCTACCCCTCGGCTGCTGCCACTGGCACAAAGACAAAAACAAAATGGCGATAGGTGGGTTCGAACCAGCCGCATGTTGAACTGCGGTCGAGCTCTCAACCCCTCAACCAAGGCGGGTAACTACTTTAGGGACGTGAAATTTAAGCACTAGTTCCATATACACATATCTGTTTGCCACAGTATTTCCTTCCACACGAGCATCATTGGATATGCATTATGCATAAAGTTATGTAGGTTCTCTGCAATGATTTTTTTCTGTCTACTCTATGTGGCAATTAGCGGGACTGGGTGAGATGACCATATATATGCCACGCACCGCACTCTCCAGCAGAAGCCGCCGTGGTCGAGAGGTAACGCACTCGACTTTAAACCAGTAGGTTGCGGGTTCAAATCCAACCCCTGTCTAGGGTCATATTTACTCAAATCATCACGGATCTCACTGACCGTTTACAAGCGTTCACCAACGAGGTGCATATTCATTCAGACCAAGCGAAACACGCCGTAACCCGGAAGATGAGTCACCGGGGACCGTATTCGCCAGTTGTCGGTCGGACGAAGAAGAGTTTCCGCCTACACAAGACACTAACCAGAAGAAGAAAAGGTCTCAGGAGAAGAAGAGTTCCAAGGTGACGGATGACCATTCGGAAGAAGAGTACCCGGACACTGATCGGAAGAGGAAGAGTTCCAGGATGCAAGACACCAGCCGGAAGAAGAAGAGTTCAGAGGAGACGGACGACACCAACACCAGCAGGAAAGAGAAGAGTTCCCGCGACTCAAGACACTAGTCAGAAGAATATGGCGTCCAAGGAGACTTACGACACCAGCCAGAAGAAGAGGAGTTCCGCGGACACAAGACACTGGCCGGTAGCAGAAAAGTTCCCAGGATATCGACGGCACCAACACCAGGGGGAGGATAATAGTTCCCGCCAACAAGGCACCAGCTGCAAGAAGAAGAATTTCGCGGATGTCACAACCCCTACCACTGCTATCGGGATTTTTCCTAATGGGGTTGTGTGGTTATGCCGTTGCTGGGCGTCCGCGATGCGTGCGTGGCCTTGAAAGTTGCTAAGTTGGGCGGCAGGGTGTGGGTGGGCGAATGCAAGATTCGGGCGGATGTCTAGTACATATATGTGGAGAATAACCTGGGCCCGTAAGTTCGAAACTGCCGGAGCAAATTATTTCGCCCTAGAATAGGACATTAGTATGGAGCGGGGCGAAATATTTGGCCCCGGCCGTTTCGAACTTGCGGGCCCTGGTGGGCGGCGGGTCGAGAAGTCCATGCAAATAGTGAGCGTAGGTGGCCAGGGCTTGCGCTGCTCATCACTGTGATAGGTGTTCCTAACCTAATAAAGTTTCGCTAAGCGTACCTAAGTTTCCAACAACAGACTCAAGTTTTACAAGCATTAATTGACTTGAAAATATGCACTAATGTGACAGGAATAGAACGATATAATCCCCCTGCGGCAAGGCCAGGCGAGCGAGCGAGTCAATAAGACAAGCCAAGCTGGAGATAGTGAAAACAAGCGCGCGACGCGACAATGATGTAAATGGTAGTCAGTGCTAGGGGGTAGCGGTAAGGGGTGGGGCTAGCAAGCAACCACAGAAGCTCACCACTAACAGCACCAGTGTGATTGATTATATATAGACTCTAACATGGGAATCTCCGTAGGGAATGTTTGGCCCTCTAGCGGGAAAAGCAAAATAGAAATGATCTTTAACTAAGAAACAACTAGGCGGCAAAATTAGACGTCCTGAAGCCGATCTCTCTATTCTCAATATTGATTATACAGTGAATTTACTGTATCTTTTTTCCTGACGTCACGTGACGTCACTGACGGCGAACTTTTTTTGGGAAATGGGTCATATCGACTTCCTTAGTACATCTTTGGAGGTTGACGATGATTGAGAAAGCGAAATGAAATGTTGGTGTTTTAGGCCACTTTTGTGCACATAGAGGCTAAATTGGGCCAAGGAACCTCCCGGGACGATGAAGGAATGAAACATGCCCCAGATTAGGTGCCCGAGCCCGGATTCGAACCCAGGACCTATTGATCTGCGGTCTAGTGTGCTAACCACTACACCAGGGAGGCCCCCCGATTGAGAAAGCGAAAGTGGGAAAACAATGTCCATTTAGTTTGAACATAAGGACACGGTGAACTATGACGGCGTTTTTCTCGAAATTTCTTCCTATACGCCAAAAAATTATCCCTATTAGAGTTGTGTCCGCTAATAAGTGGAACATTTTGACGCTAGTCGCATCTCTTTAGGACAAATAGTAAGCATATTAAATATTAAACTTTAAACTTTACGTTTTTCGTTAATCAAATAGCCTTGGCCTTTGACCTTTGACATTCGGAAGTCCGTAACTTGAAAATTTTAGAGGCTACGACATGCCACATTTCTATAAAAGTTGGTGAACGATAGCTGTTGTCGTTAGGTCAATAGAGGGCACTAAAGAAAAACAGGAGTGCATAAGTCTGGTGGGTGCCGGTTGGCGGCGGGCGGGCCAATAGTGCAGGAGTCTAATGAGTGTCGAAGGGCTGGGGGGCTGCCGAAGTCGGGTGGATGGGTGTGGGGGATGAGCAGAGAGGAGTCCATTAGCTCTGCTTGGTGTGGTTGGTCTTGGCCGGGTGGGGGGGGGGTGGGCGGGGGGGGGGTGTGGCTAGGAGCCCATGAAATTGGTGCCGCCGGGGCGTGTGCAGGAATTACTGAAACGGGGGTGGGGGCACAATAATGTGTTGCACACAGGGCACAGAATGATATATTTTAGGGTCTGAAAGTGGGGGCATGGTGGATGTGGATGGACTGGGGGGGGGGGGGTGGGCAGGGGGCATGAATGTATGATTCTGTCGAGAGAGGGTGAAGGCGGTGGCAGGGATGAGTGCAGGAGCCTGGTGGATGGAGTGGGGTGGAGGGGCAGGAGTCCGTGAGGCTGGTGGGCGGCTGCGGGGGCGATTCTTTCGGAACTCTGTGTACCCAGTATCAATGCGTTGTATTTAGTGGTGTGTTACCTGCTCTCCTCCCTTCCCATGAGTGTGGCCGCCCGCCTCACCCAATATATCACATCACAATACATAAACAATACCGTGCCTTATCGAGTCCTGAACACGTACGCGCTGGATGTGTTTTTCGTGTAAATGTTCCAATGCCTTCTACGAACAATTCTTTTGCTCACAAACCGTAGGATTCACGACCGATGTCTTTCATGCGAAGCATGGTCCCAGCGACAATGACATTTTTACGAGCAAAAGCTAGGAGATATTAGCAAAATGATCCCAGATCTCGTTATCTGTAACCTAGGTATGTTTAGGACTGCGACCACGGTACATATGGATATCCTCACAATGACACTCCTACATCGCTCCTCACCGCCCTCCCCAGCCAGCGCTGTCTGGATCCGGCGCCGACTTTAACATGGGAATCCCCATAAGGAATGTTTGGCCCTTAAGCGGGAAAAGTAAAATAGAAAGTATCTTTTTTTTAAATAAGAAACAACTAGGCGGTAAAATTAGACGTTCTGTGACCCGAATCCGATCTCTCTATTCCAAATATTAATTATACAGTGAATTTACTTTGTATTTAAATATTTAATTTTTTTGACGTCCTGTGACGTCATTGACGGCGAATTTTTCTTGGTCCAATGGTCCATACTAAAGTTGTGCCCCTTAATCCGTGGAACATTTTGACGCTAGTCGCATCTCTCTATGATATTTCATAATACAAACACGACCGACTGACATAAAACGAAAATTTAAAAAATAAATCATAACAAGAACTCAGTGGGACACTGATGATGACGAAAATCGACTTTGGGTCAAAGCGCGTGTCTGGTGAAACATGATGCTGAACCAAACGGCGACGTTATACGATGATTATTAATTCAAACTAAGGCTATTTCTTCATTCCAGTAGGTTGACTATCGCATATACAATTGCATCAGCGGCATGGGTAAACGGTGTTACTAATGGCCCTTTCTGTCTTATTATAACTAATTGTGGAGTCATAGTGATGGTAGTGGTCGCCTTTGAACCATGTGCGCACTGTAGAAACCGATATTAATATACTTGTATAGATAAAACCGCGCTTTCACTACCGTCATTCCTGGAAACGGAAGTAAGATTGGAACGTACTGTGTGTATTATTCAGATGGCCATGCCACACATCTTGATGGATGAATTTGGAAGGCAACCAGTCCTCACTCTCTAGCGTCGCTATTAAGCGAACGGCGGTCATCGCAACCCCCAGGAGTGCCGGTCGATATCGCCGTTGGCTCATAGTGGGAGCCTCAGCAAGGTAGGGTGCACCTCTTGCGGGCGCTCTAGCGGCCAAACTAAGCGTCCTAGGGCACTTCTGTCGTGCTTCTGTTGTCTCTCGCTTCATGCCAAATCTGGGCTTCCTAGCTCAAATGTTAACAGAGTTATGGCCCTTCAAATTTAAAAATGCCACTGAACGCGACGTTGACTATTCCTGTCACATCGATGCCATTTAGGACACACGATGTCACTGACGCTAAGGAAATGAAACAAATCGGCTTCTAACTTTTATGTTACCTACTTATGAACTAATAGTGATATTACCTAGTGGCTAAATAGGTGAAAATGAAAAGATTTCACAATTTCGTCGGGTATCTCAAACTTGGACGTCATTATTGACGCGCGCGATATAAGGTAGAACGTCAAATAAACCGGAAGTCGCCATGACGTATTTTATCCGAGTAATGGCTTTTGTGAAACTGTGTTTACTTTTTATTTGTTAAGACGTCATCGTGACGTCACATGACTTCATTTGGCGTTCGCGAAAATGCTCAAGATGGCTTCTATTTCTTACTTATGAACTCGGGTGATGTAGCTGAAAATGAAGCAAAATAACCATTGGTCAATAACGTCAACCAAACCGGAAGTCACTCATATATTGCGTAAGATATGTGACGTCATGGTCACGTCACTCACGACAGCGGACAAGTAGCAATGCGCCACAGTTCACTGCCAGAACTCATGTCATGTCTTGCGTCCACGGGAACTCTTCTTCTTCCTGCTGTCGTCAGTCTTCTGGGACCGCTCTTCTTCTGACTGGTGTCTTGTGTTCCCGGAACTCTTCTTCTTGTCCCCGCTGGAAGTCTTCTTCTTCCGGCTGGTGCTTTGTGTCCTCGGGTATTTTCTTCTGCCGGCTGGTGTCTTGTGTCAGCGGAACTCTTCTTCTTTTGGCTGGTCTCTTTGGTCTCCTGAGAGCCCCTCTTCTTTCGGCTGGTGTCATCAGTCTCCTGGGACCGGTCTTCTTCCGGCTGGTGTCTTGTGTCCGCGGAACACTTCTTCTTCCGCCTGGTGTCTTGTTTCGGGAACCCTTCTTCTTCCGGCTGGCATCGTCGGTCTCCTGGGAATTCTTCTTCTTCTGGTTAGTGTTTTGTGTAAGCGGGAAGTCTTTCATCTTTCGACTGACAGCTGTAGGCTGGTGACGTTGGTCCCCAGTGACTCATCTTCCGGGTTACGGCGCGTTATGCATGAACAAGCCCCTCTTTGGTGAACGCTTGTGAATGGCCAGTGAGACCAATGATGGTTTGAGACCCTAGACAGGGGTAGGATTTGAACCCGCAATCTACTGGTTTAAAGTCGAGTGCGTTACCTCTCGACCACGGCGGCTTCTGCTGGGGAGTGCGGTGGGTGGAATAAATATTGTCATCTCATCCAGTCCCGCTAATTGCCACATAAAGTAGAGAGAAAAAATCATTGCAGAGAACCTACATGTGATAAGTTTATATATATATATATATATATATATATATAATGCATGTCCAATGATGCTCGTGTGGAAGGAAATACTGTGACAAACATACGTGTGTATATGGAACTAGTGCCTAAATTACACCTCCCTGACGCAGTTACCCGCCTTGGTCGAGGGGTTGAGAGCTCGACCGCAGATCAACCTGCGGCTGGTTCGAACCCACCTATCGCCGTTTTATTTTTGTCTTTGTGCGAGTGGCGGCAGCCGAGGGGTAGCATATCAATTTATTATCTAAATTATTTTTTTTTTTTTTTTTAATAAAATGCTTTATTTAGCAATCAACATGAAAATACAGATAAATATATCAATTACAAGTAACGAAAAAGAGATCACACTAATTTTGAAACAATCATGTCAATCATAGAACATATTTCAGGCTTATCGCACTGACTATATGTATATTTTCTAAAACGTAGTTCAGAATAAAAAAAGTTACGACTAGACAAGTTTCTCGTTGGTACAGAACCGCATTGCATCATAAATTCTTTGTATAAAAGATATGATATCAAATAGATAATAAAAGCTGCATTATTTGCAATATTGGTTATAATAATATCAATAAATAAGATCTTTCTGTCTAGTACCTGTTCAACATATGACCAGATATATTTTGCGCGGGGACATTCATACAGAAGATGCTTAAGGTCATGCTCCTCGTTACATTCTGCGCACTGTGCGTCGTTAGAAAGTTTCCATTTATATAGGTTGGCTTTACAAGCCAAAATATGGTGTAGGGTTTTATAGTTAAACTCAGCTATTTTCTTGTCGAACACGTTCTTAACTTTTCTCAAATAGACATCTTTAAAATCTATATTTTCGTTGGGAAACATTTTTTTCCATTTGACTTCCGATGGCGGTTTCGAGATTAACTGTTTACAGTAAGAGGTGTAGTAAGTCTTACTTTTCGTACTAAATGATTTTATCTTGATATTGTTGTTTTTGTCACTAAATGTTGCTGGGTCGTGGTTTAAAACAGCGCCGCACAACTTTTTTGTGGCTGTCTTCAGTTGGTATAGTTCTTGTAAAAAAATTGCTGTTAATGACATGTTCTTAACAAGATAAGATTCACAAATTTTGCCGTCTCTGATTTGGAGGTTTCCTATATCATGGAAGCCTTGTTGATACCATGTATTAAAATACAGACATTGTTTGTGCTTGCTGGTTCCATTAGAAATAGTTATATTTTGATTGCCCCAAATGTGCTGTGTAAGTGCTTGGGATGTGTCTGTTGTTTCTGGCTGGTGCCTTCGGAACTGATTAAATGCTAAAATAACCTCTCTATAAAATATGGGTATTTTGGATAGTATGGGGTATGATCGTTCATCCTTAAAGGACTCGCCATGATAAATATTATCCAAGCCTATTGATTGGAAGTAGCAATTTGCCACTAATGCCCAGTTGGAGTGTTTTGCACTTAAAATTCGTGTAAAATTTCACATCCGTAATGTAGTTACCCGCCTTGGTCGATGGGTTGAGAGCTCGACTGCAGATCTACCTGCCGCTGGTTCGAACCCACCTATCGCCATTTTGTTTTTGTCTTTGTGCGAGTGGCAGCAGCCGAGGGGTAGCATATCAATTTATTATCTAAATTATAGACATTTTAGTCCTTTTAGTTTTGCATTTGTGTATTATTATAGCAACAACATTATTGTTATAATTGTAAGATAATGTATTGTTTGTTTGTACTCGTTGCTATACTTCCGGTATATATGTGAATCTGTTATAATGTGTTATAATTATTATTATTATATTGCTGAGGGACTGAAAACGACTGAAAGGAAACAATGTTGACGTGATGAGATATGACAGTGAAGTCAAAATTCACCAGACCCCATTTGTGCCTTGCCTTTTCGGGGTTGGCCCAGGAAATCGATTATTGAGTGAGTGTACCACGGGAGTCACAGACACCCCTCACCCACTCTCTCGCCAGCCCGTGTTGTGCATTACTACTTCTGCAGAGTTGTTCATTTCGCTCGTTGGTGACAGGGACGAGATGTTCAAACGTAGGCGGGGTAGCGATGCTTGTTGACTTGGCTGTTCTAGATGCGATATTCATTGCTATGGCATGCCCTATCAACCTTAATTACATATTTGCACATATCTCTAAATAATTGCGTTATTACTCTGTGGCTATTAAAAAAAGACATGAATTTACACTCTGGCTATCAAAATGGCTGACGGCGTGGTGACTATTCGACCTATAACCCCATCGATATTGCCTTACATAGTCGCAGTCGGTACTAACAGGTTCAAGTTGCACATATCACCCCGATTTCGATCTGTGTGTCGGTCTGTCTGGTTGTAACGCAAAGTTACAACGCATCAGTAATGTAGCTGAAAATGAAGCAAAATAACCATTGGTCAATAACGTCAACCAAACCGGAAGTCACTCATATATTGCGTAAGATATGTGACGTCATGGTCACGTTACTCACGACAGCGGACAAGTAGCAATGCGCCACAGTTCACTGCCAGAACTCATGTCATGTCTTGCGTCCACGGGAACTCTTCTTCTTCCTGCTGTCGTCAGTCTTCTGGGACCGCTCTTCTTCTGACTGGTGTCTTGTGTTCCCGGAACTCTTCTTCTTGTCCCCGCTGGAAGTCTTCTTCTTCCGGCTGGTGCTTTGTGTCCTCGGGTATTTTCTTCTGCCGGCTGGTGTCTTGTGTCAGCGGAACTCTTCTTCTTTTGGCTGGTCTCTTTGGTCTCCTGAGAGCCCCTCTTCTTTCGGCTGGTGTCATCAGTCTCCTGGGACCGGTCTTCTTCCGGCTGGTGTCTTGTGTCCGCGGAACACTTCTTCTTCCGCCTGGTGTCTTGTTTCGGGAACCCTTCTTCTTCCGGCTGGCATCGTCGGTCTCCTGGGAATTCTTCTTCTTCTGGTTAGTGTTTTGTGTAAGCGGGAAGTCTTTCATCTTTCGACTGACAGCTGTAGGCTGGTGACGTTGGTCCCCAGTGACTCATCTTCCGGGTTACGGCGCGTTATGCATGAACAAGCCCCTCTTTGGTGAACGCTTGTGAATGGCCAGTGAGACCAATGATGGTTTGAGACCCTAGACAGGGGTAGGATTTGAACCCGCAATCTACTGGTTTAAAGTCGAGTGCGTTACCTCTCGACCACGGCGGCTTCTGCTGGGGAGTGCGGTGGGTGGAATAAATATTGTCATCTCATCCAGTCCCGCTAATTGCCACATAAAGTAGAGAGAAAAAATCATTGCAGAGAACCTACATGTGATAAGTTTATATATATATATATATATATATAATGCATGTCCAATGATGCTCGTGTGGAAGGAAATACTGTGACAAACATACGTGTGTATATGGAACTAGTGCCTAAATTACACCTCCCTGACGCAGTTACCCGCCTTGGTCGAGGGGTTGAGAGCTCGACCGCAGATCAACCTGCGGCTGGTTCGAACCCACCTATCGCCGTTTTATTTTTGTCTTTGTGCGAGTGGCGGCAGCCGAGGGGTAGCATATCAATTTATTATCTAAATTATAGACATTTTAGTCCTTTTAGTTTTGCATTTGTGTATTATTATAGCAACAACATTATTGTTATAATTGTAAGATAATGTATTGTTTGTTTGTACTCGTTGCTATACTTCCGGTATATATGTGAATCTGTTATAATGTGTTATAATTATTATTATTATATTGCTGAGGGACTGAAAACGACTGAAAGGAAACAATGTTGACGTGATGAGATATGACAGTGAAGTCAAAATTCACCAGACCCCATTTGTGCCTTGCCTTTTCGGGGTTGGCCCAGGAAATCGATTATTGAGTGAGTGTACCACGGGAGTCACAGACACCCCTCACCCACTCTCTCGCCAGCCCGTGTTGTGCATTACTACTTCTGCAGAGTTGTTCATTTCGCTCGTTGGTGACAGGGACGAGATGTTCAAACGTAGGCGGGGTAGCGATGCTTGTTGACTTGGCTGTTCCAGATGCGATATTCATTGCTATGGCATGCCCTATCAACCTTAATTACATATTTGCACATATCTCTAAATAATTGCGTTATTACTCTGTGGCTATTAAAAAAAGACATGAATTTACACTCTGGCTATCAAAATGGCTGACGGCGTGGTGACTATTCGACCTATAACCCCATCGATATTGCCTTACATAGTCGCAGTCGGTACTAACAGGTTCAAGTTGCACATATCACCCCGATTTCGATCTGTGTGTCGGTCTGTCTGGTTGTAACGCAAAGTTAAGAACGCCTTAAGATATCGACTTCCAAATTCACCAAGACATGCGGAATAGCAATCGTCAGGCTAAGTTCGTAGATGGGCGACAGTATAATTGGTGTTATAGGTCAAATATCGCAATTTTATAACGAAAAAAGTGACGCCCGCGCGCACAATAATTGCTATATCATCTAACGACTGTTTCCCATAAGAAAAGCGAACAAAAGAATATATGCATCCACCTGGGTTCGAGCGGATCCAAAGTCTGCGGCTTTACCCACTGCGCCGCTCAGTCAGTCTGAAGGGTTGCATGTCGTTGTAGGCCCTAATGTTTCAGAAGTCTTGTGCAGTCCTGTGGCCTGGTCGCTCAGTTATTTTCCACATAAAATCTTCTTATCGGCCTGCCATAAGACATACCGCAGCACTCCACGCTTCCGCCTAAGTCTTTATATCGACTTGTACCCCAAGAAAACATGTCCACGGCGATACTTCAAAGTGTTATCGCAAGGTTTAATGCTTCGAACCCCGCTGTAGGCACGATGGAAAGCCATATGCACCATTGCATATCAAATATTCAACATTACCAGCCTGTCACAGAGTATACAGATTATGGCCATAACTCGGGTAATATTTGAGCTAGGGAGCCCAGATTTGGCATGAATGGAGAGAAAAATGTCAGCTAGGTACATCGAAACCACATCAGAATTGCTCTAGGACGTTTAGTTTGGCCGCTAGAGCGCTCGTAAGAGGTGCACCCCCCCTCCGGAAGCTCCGATTATGAGTCAACGGCGATATGAACCGGCACTGTTTCGGGTTGCGATGGCCGCCGTTCGCTTAATAGCGGCGCCGGAGAGTCGGGACCGGTTGCAAAAGACAGGCAAACGTCGACTTGGGTATGGAATCCGCCTTCGCTTTTAGCCTATCACGCTTAGTCCCGCCGCTAGGGGGCTCCGTAATTCAACGATGACGAGTCCGGGAACAGCGATTAGGGCGTAACCAAGGACACGTAGAAAGTCGGGACTTGAACGTATTCACTCTAAACGACGCCCTCGACCTGGAAAAATAGCCCGCGTTGAACAGCAGCCGTTAGATGGTGCTCGTCCAGCACGATACTTGGGGTCCAATTTGGGCCAATTTGCGCTTTCAGCCAGCAATTTGGCCTCACTACTAGAGCAAAAGGTCGCAAAACGCAACATTTGGTTCTGTAACTTTACCCATCGATAGATATCCGACATGGCTCGGTCAGCGGTCAGCGGGGTATGTAGGTCAAAGGTATGTATATACTAATACACAAGTGCAAAACTAAAAGGACTAAAATGTCTATAATTTAGGTAATAAATTGATATGCTACCCCTCGGCTGCTGCCACTGGCACAAAGACAAAAACAAAATGGCGATAGGTGGGTTCGAACCAACGGCAGGTAGATCTGCAGTCGAGCTCTCAACCCATCGACCAAGGCGGGTAACTACATTACGGATGTGAAATTTAGGCACTAGTCCCATATACATATGTCTGTTTGCCACAGTATTTCCTTCCACACTAGCATCATTTGACATGCATTATGTATAAAGTTATGTAGGATCTCTGCAATGATTTTTTTCTCTCTACTTTATGTGGTAATTAGCTGGACTGGGTGAGATGACCATATATATTCCACCCACCGCACTCTCCAGCAGAAGCCGCCGTGGTCGAGAGGTAACGCACTCGACTTTAAACCAGTAGGTTGCGGGTTCAAATCCTACCCCTGTCTAGGGTCATATTTACTAAAAGTCATCACGGGTCTCACTGACCGTTCACAAGCGTTCTGTAGCTTTACCCACCGGTAGATATCCGACATGGCTCGGTCAAGTTCGTTAATGGATATAATAAGTAGAGATATCTTGTAAGATTTAAAATGTGATTGTTCACTTTTTGACGCGTCATACTTGTAATCGAGCAAAATGAGATAATAGTTTTTTCGGAAAACGCACCACATGACCTCTGTCAGTTTTTTCGCTTTTTGATACTTTTAGAACCAAACTTTCGCTATAAGGTTCTGATACGTCATAGAAATATGAATAGGAATAAGAGTCCCCGTTGACACACGCCATAAGAGAGTCCCAGGGGACACAAGCCACAAGAGAGTCCCAGGGGACACAAGCCATAAGATAGTCCCCGGGGACACAAGCCCTGACACAGAGTCCCCGGTGACGCACGCCACAAGGTTCAAGGATAGTCCCCAGTGACGCACGCCACAAAAAGATGTATAGGCTATGAAAAAAATGCTTACACTCTTTGCATACATGGTATAAACGCAACCCAACGATAAATAGTAAACGTATTCTTTATTTTGATAGCCAGAGAATAAATTCATGTCTTCTTTATTTTAATAGCCATAGAGCAAATTCGCCATTATTTAGAGATATGTGGAAGTAAGTAATTGAGGATGATAGTGCATACCATAGCAATGAATATCGCATCTCGAACAGGCAAGTCAACAAGCTACGTTTGAACATCTCGTTCCTGTCCCCAACGAGAGAAATGAACAACTCTGCAGAAGTAGAAATGCACAACACGGGGCTGGCGAGAGAGCGGGTGAGAGGTGTCTATGTTAAGCTCCCGCTGTATACTCACTCAATAATCGATTTCCTGGGCCAGCCACGAAAAGGCAAGGCAGAAATGGGGCCTGATGAATTTTGACTTCACTGTCATATCTCATCACGTCAACATTGTTTCCTTTCGGTGGTTTTCAGTCCCTCAGCAATATAATAATAATAATTATAACACATTATAACAGATTCGCATATATACCGGAAATATAGCAACGAGTACAAACAAACAAATACATTATCTTACAATTATAACAATGATGTCGGTCCTACAATAAGACACAAGTGCAAAACTAAAAGGAATAAAATGTCTATAATTTAGATAATAAATTGATATGCTACCCCTCGGCTGCTGCCACTCGCACAAAGACAAAAACAAAATGGCGATAGGTGGGTTCGAACCAGCGGCAGGTAGATCTGCAGTCGAGCTCTCAACCCATCGACCAAGGCGGGTAACTACATTACGGATGTGAAATTTAGGCACTAGTTCCATATACACATGTCTGTTTGCCACAGTATTTCCTTCCACACTAGCATCATTTGACATGCATTATGTATAAAGTTATGTAGGATCTCTGCAATGATTTTTTTCTCTCTACTTTATGTGGTAATTAGCTGGACTGGGTGAGATGACCATATATATTCCACCCACCGCACTCTCCAGCAGAAGCCGCCGTGGTCGAGAGGTAACGCACTCCACTTTAAACCAGTAGGTTGCGGGTTCAAATCCTACCTCTGTCTAGGGTCATATTTACTAAAAATCATCACGGGTCTCACTTACCGTTCACAAGCGTTGTGTCGTTCTGTAACTTTACCCACCGGTAGATATCCGACATGGCTCGGTCAAGTTCGTTAATAGATATAATAAGTAGAGATATCTTGTAAGCTTCAAAATGTGATTGTTCACTTTTTGACGCGTCATACTCGTTATCGAGCAAAATGAGATAATAGGTTTTTCGGAAAACGCACCACATGACCTCTGTCAGTTTTTTCGCTTTTTGATACTTTTAGAACCAAACTTTCGCTATAAGGTTCTGATACGTCATAGAAATATGAATAGGAATAAGAGTCCCCGTTGACACAAGCCATAAGAGAGCCCCAGGTGACACAAGCCGGAAGAGAGTCCCAGGGGACACAAGCCACAAGAGAGTCCCAGGGGACACAAGCCACAAGAGAGTCCCAGGGGACACAAGCCATAAGATAGTCCCCGGGGACACAAGCCCTGACACAGAGTCCCCGGTGACGCACGCCACAAGGTTCAAGGATAGTCCCCAGTGACGCACGCCACAAAAAGATGTATAGGCTATGAAAAAAATGCTTACACTCTTTGCATACATGGTATAAACGCAACCCAACGATAAATAGTAAACGTATTCTTTATTTTGATAGCCAGAGAATAAATTCATGTCTTCTTTACTTTAATAGCCATAGAGCAAATTCGCCATTATTTAGAGATATGTGGAAGTAAGTAATTGATAGTGCATGCCATAGCAATGAATATCGCATCTCGAACAGGCAAGTCAACAAGCTACGTTTGAACATCTCGTTCCTGTCCCCAACGAGAGAAATGAACAACTCTGCAGAAGTAGAAATGCACAACACGGGGCTGGCGAGAGAGCGGGTGAGAGGTGTCTATGTTAAGCTCCCGCTGTATACTCACTCAATAATCGATTTCCTGGGCCAGCCACGAAAAGGCAAGGCAGAAATGGGGCCTGATGAATTTTGACTTCACTGTCATATCTCATCACGTCAATATTGTTTCCTTTCGGTGGTTTTCAGTCCCTCAGCAATATAATAATAATAATTATAACACATTATAACAGATTCACATATATACCGGAAATGTAGCAACGAGTACAAACAAACAATACATTATCTTACAATTATAACAATGATGTCGGTCCTACAATAATACACAAGTGCAAAACTAAAAGGACTAAAATGTCTATAATTTAGATAATAAATTGATATGCTACCCCTCGGCTGCTGCCACTGGCACAAAGACAAAAACAAAATGGCGATAGGTGGGTTCGAACCAGCCGCATGTTGAACTGCGGTCGAGCTCTCAACCCCTCAACCAAGGCGGGTAACTACTTTAGGGACGTGAAATTTAAGCACTAGTTCCATATACACATATCTGTTTGCCACAGTATTTCCTTCCACACGAGCATCATTGGATATGCATTATGCATAAAGTTATGTAGGTTCTCTGCAATGATTTTTTTCTGTCTACTCTATGTGGCAATTAGCGGGACTGGGTGAGATGACCATATATATGCCACGCACCGCACTCTCCAGCAGAAGCCGCCGTGGTCGAGAGGTAACGCACTCGACTTTAAACCAGTAGGTTGCGGGTTCAAATCCAACCCCTGTCTAGGGTCATATTTACTCAAATCATCACGGATCTCACTGACCGTTTACAAGCGTTCACCAACGAGGTGCATATTCATTCAGACCAAGCGAAACACGCCGTAACCCGGAAGATGAGTCACCGGGGACCGTATTCGCCAGTTGTCGGTCGGACGAAGAAGAGTTTCCGCCTACACAAGACACTAACCAGAAGAAGAAAAGGTCTCAGGAGAAGAAGAGTTCCAAGGTGACGGATGACCATTCGGAAGAAGAGTACCCGGACACTGATCGGAAGAGGAAGAGTTCCAGGATGCAAGACACCAGCCGGAAGAAGAAGAGTTCAGAGGAGACGGACGACACCAACACCAGCAGGAAAGAGAAGAGTTCCCGCGACTCAAGACACTAGTCAGAAGAATATGGCGTCCAAGGAGACTTACGACACCAGCCAGAAGAAGAGGAGTTCCGCGGACACAAGACACTGGCCGGTAGCAGAAAAGTTCCCAGGATATCGACGGCACCAACACCAGGGGGAGGATAATAGTTCCCGCCAACAAGGCACCAGCTGCAAGAAGAAGAATTTCGCGGATGTCACAACCCCTACCACTGCTATCGGGATTTTTCCTAATGGGGTTGTGTGGTTATGCCGTTGCTGGGCGTCCGCGATGCGTGCGTGGCCTTGAAAGTTGCTAAGTTGGGCGGCAGGGTGTGGGTGGGCGAATGCAAGATTCGGGCGGATGTCTAGTACATATATGTGGAGAATAACCTGGGCCCGTAAGTTCGAAACTGCCGGAGCAAATTATTTCGCCCTAGAATAGGACATTAGTATGGAGCGGGGCGAAATATTTGGCCCCGGCCGTTTCGAACTTGCGGGCCCTGGTGGGCGGCGGGTCGAGAAGTCCATGCAAATAGTGAGCGTAGGTGGCCAGGGCTTGCGCTGCTCATCACTGTGATAGGTGTTCCTAACCTAATAAAGTTTCGCTAAGCGTACCTAAGTTTCCAACAACAGACTCAAGTTTTACAAGCATTAATTGACTTGAAAATATGCACTAATGTGACAGGAATAGAACGATATAATCCCCCTGCGGCAAGGCCAGGCGAGCGAGCGAGTCAATAAGACAAGCCAAGCTGGAGATAGTGAAAACAAGCGCGCGACGCGACAATGATGTAAATGGTAGTCAGTGCTAGGGGGTAGCGGTAAGGGGTGGGGCTAGCAAGCAACCACAGAAGCTCACCACTAACAGCACCAGTGTGATTGATTATATATAGACTCTAACATGGGAATCTCCGTAGGGAATGTTTGGCCCTCTAGCGGGAAAAGCAAAATAGAAATGATCTTTAACTAAGAAACAACTAGGCGGCAAAATTAGACGTCCTGAAGCCGATCTCTCTATTCTCAATATTGATTATACAGTGAATTTACTGTATCTTTTTTCCTGACGTCACGTGACGTCACTGACGGCGAACTTTTTTTGGGAAATGGGTCATATCGACTTCCTTAGTACATCTTTGGAGGTTGACGATGATTGAGAAAGCGAAATGAAATGTTGGTGTTTTAGGCCACTTTTGTGCACATAGAGGCTAAATTGGGCCAAGGAACCTCCCGGGACGATGAAGGAATGAAACATGCCCCAGATTAGGTGCCCGAGCCCGGATTCGAACCCAGGACCTATTGATCTGCGGTCTAGTGTGCTAACCACTACACCAGGGAGGCCCCCCGATTGAGAAAGCGAAAGTGGGAAAACAATGTCCATTTAGTTTGAACATAAGGACACGGTGAACTATGACGGCGTTTTGCTCGAAACTTCTTCCTATACGCCAAAAAATTATCCCTATTAGAGTTGTGTCCGCTAATAAGTGGAACATTTTGACGCTAGTCGCATCTCTTTAGGACAAATAGTAAGCATATTAAATATTAAACTTTAAACTTTACGTTTTTCGTTAATCAAATAGCCTTGGCCTTTGACCTTTGACATTCGGAAGTCCGTAACTTGAAAATTTTAGAGGCTACGACATGCCACATTTCTATAAAAGTTGGTGAACGATAGCTGTTGTCGTTAGGTCAATAGAGGGCACTAAAGAAAAACAGGAGTGCATAAGTCTGGTGGGTGCCGGTTGGCGGCGGGCGGGCCAATAGTGCAGGAGTCTAATGAGTGTCGAAGGGCTGGGGGGCTGCCGAAGTCGGGTGGATGGGTGTGGGGGATGAGCAGAGAGGAGTCCATTAGCTCTGCTTGGTGTGGTTGGTCTTGGCCGGGTGGGGGGGGGGGTGGCGGGGGGGGGGGGTGTGGCTAGGAGCCCATGAAATTGGTGCCGCCGGGGCGTGTGCAGGAATTACTGAAACGGGGGTGGGGGCACAATAATGTGTTGCACACAGGGCACAGAATGATATATTTTAGGGTCTGAAAGTGGGGGCATGGTGGATGTGGATGGACTGGGGGGGGGGGGGGGGGGGGCAGGGGGCATGAATGTATGATTCTGTCGAGAGAGGGTGAAGGCGGTGGCAGGGATGAGTGCAGGAGCCTGGTGGATGGGAGTGGGGTGGAGGGGCAGGAGTCCGTGAGGCTGGTGGGCGGCTGCGGGGCGATTCTTTCGGAACTCTGTGTACCCAGTATCAATGCGTTGTATTTAGTGGTGTGTTACCTGCTCTCCTCCCTTCCCATGAGTGTGGCCGCCCGCCTCACCCAATATATCACATCACAATACATAAACAATACCGTGCCTTATCGAGTCCTGAACACGTACGCGCTGGATGTGTTTTTCGTGTAAATGTTCCAATGCCTTCTACGAACAATTCTTTTGCTCACAAACCGTAGGATTCACGACCGATGTCTTTCATGCGAAGCATGGTCCCAGCGACAATGACATTTTTACGAGCAAAAGCTAGGAGATATTAGCAAAATGATCCCAGATCTCGTTATCTGTAACCTAGGTATGTTTAGGGACTGCGACCACGGTACATATGGATATCCTCACAATGACACTCCTACATCGCTCCTCACCGCCCTCCCCAGCCAGCGCTGTCTGGATCCGGCGCCGACTTTAACATGGGAATCCCCATAAGGAATGTTTGGCCCTTAAGCGGAAAAAGTAAAATAGAAAGTATCTTTTTTTTAAATAAGAAACAACTAGGCGGTAAAATTAGACGTTCTGTGACCCGAATCCGATCTCTCTATTCCAAATATTAATTATACAGTGAATTTACTTTGTATTTAAATATTTAATTTTTTTGACGTCCTGTGACGTCATTGACGGCGAATTTTTCTTGGTCCAATGGTCCATACTAAAGTTGTGCCCCTTAATCCGTGGAACATTTTGACGCTAGTCGCATCTCTCTATGATATTTCATAATACAAACACGACCGACTGACATAAAACGAAAATTTAAAAAATAAATCATAACAAGAACTCAGTGGGACACTGATGATGACGAAAATCGACTTTGGGTCAAAGCGCGTGTCTGGTGAAACATGATGCTGAACCAAACGGCGACGTTATACGATGATTATTAATTCAAACTAAGGCTATTTCTTCATTCCAGTAGGTTGACTATCGCATATACAATTGCATCAGCGGCATGGGTAAACGGTGTTACTAATGGCCCTTTCTGTCTTATTATAACTAATTGTGGAGTCATAGTGATGGTAGTGGTCGCCTTTGAACCATGTGCGCACTGTAGAAACCGATATTAATATACTTGTATAGATAAAACCGCGCTTTCACTACCGTCATTCCTGGAACGGAAGTAAGATTGGAACGTACTGTGTGTATTATTCAGATGGCCATGCCACACATCTTGATGGATGAATTTGGAAGGCAACCAGTCCTCACTCTCTAGCGTCGCTATTAAGCGAACGGCGGTCATCGCAACCCCCAGGAGTGCCGGTCGATATCGCCGTTGGCTCATAGTGGGAGCCTCAGCAAGGTAGGGTGCACCTCTTGCGGGCGCTCTAGCGGCCAAACTAAGCGTCCTAGGGCACTTCTGTCGTGCTTCTGTTGTCTCTCGCTTCATGCCAAATCTGGGCTTCCTAGCTCAAATGTTAACAGAGTTATGGCCCTTCAAATTTAAAAATGCCACTGAACGCGACGTTGACTATTCCTGTCACATCGATGCCATTTAGGACACACGATGTCACTGACGCTAAGGAAATGAAACAAATCGGCTTCTAACTTTTATGTTACCTACTTATGAACTAATAGTGATATTACCTAGTGGCTAAATAGGTGAAAATGAAAAGATTTCACAATTTCGTCGGGTATCTCAAACTTGGACGTCATTATTGACGCGCGCGATATAAGGTAGAACGTCAAATAAACCGGAAGTCGCCATGACGTATTTTATCCGAGTAATGGCTTTTGTGAAACTGTGTTTACTTTTTATTTGTTAAGACGTCATCGTGACGTCACATGACTTCATTTGGCGTTCGCGAAAATGCTCAAGATGGCTTCTATTTCTTACTTATGAACTCGGGTGATGTAGCTGAAATGAAGCAAAATAACCATTGGTCAATAACGTCAACCAAACCGGAAGTCACTCATATATTGCGTAAGATATGTGACGTCATGGTCACGTTACTCACGACAGCGGACAAGTAGCAATGCGCCACAGTTCACTGCCAGAACTCATGTCATGTCTTGCGTCCACGGGAACTCTTCTTCTTCCTGCTGTCGTCAGTCTTCTGGGACCGCTCTTCTTCTGACTGGTGTCTTGTGTTCCCGGAACTCTTCTTCTTGTCCCCGCTGGAAGTCTTCTTCTTCCGGCTGGTGCTTTGTGTCCTCGGGTATTTTCTTCTGCCGGCTGGTGTCTTGTGTCAGCGGAACTCTTCTTCTTTTGGCTGGTCTCTTTGGTCTCCTGAGAGCCCCTCTTCTTTCGGCTGGTGTCATCAGTCTCCTGGGACCGGTCTTCTTCCGGCTGGTGTCTTGTGTCCGCGGAACACTTCTTCTTCCGCCTGGTGTCTTGTTTCGGGAACCCTTCTTCTTCCGGCTGGCATCGTCGGTCTCCTGGGAATTCTTCTTCTTCTGGTTAGTGTTTTGTGTAAGCGGGAAGTCTTTCATCTTTCGACTGACAGCTGTAGGCTGGTGACGTTGGTCCCCAGTGACTCATCTTCCGGGTTACGGCGCGTTATGCATGAACAAGCCCCTCTTTGGTGAACGCTTGTGAATGGCCAGTGAGACCAATGATGGTTTGAGACCCTAGACAGGGGTAGGATTTGAACCCGCAATCTACTGGTTTAAAGTCGAGTGCGTTACCTCTCGACCACGGCGGCTTCTGCTGGGGAGTGCGGTGGGTGGAATAAATATTGTCATCTCATCCAGTCCCGCTAATTGCCACATAAAGTAGAGAGAAAAAATCATTGCAGAGAACCTACATGTGATAAGTTTATATATATATATATATATATATAATGCATGTCCAATGATGCTCGTGTGGAAGGAAATACTGTGACAAACATACGTGTGTATATGGAACTAGTGCCTAAATTACACCTCCCTGACGCAGTTACCCGCCTTGGTCGAGGGGTTGAGAGCTCGACCGCAGATCAACCTGCGGCTGGTTCGAACCCACCTATCGCCGTTTTATTTTTGTCTTTGTGCGAGTGGCGGCAGCCGAGGGGTAGCATATCAATTTATTATCTAAATTATAGACATTTTAGTCCTTTTAGTTTTGCATTTGTGTATTATTATAGCAACAACATTATTGTTATAATTGTAAGATAATGTATTGTTTGTTTGTACTCGTTGCTATACTTCCGGTATATATGTGAATCTGTTATAATGTGTTATAATTATTATTATTATATTGCTGAGGGACTGAAAACGACTGAAAGGAAACAATGTTGACGTGATGAGATATGACAGTGAAGTCAAAATTCACCAGACCCCATTTGTGCCTTGCCTTTTCGGGGTTGGCCCAGGAAATCGATTATTGAGTGAGTGTACCACGGGAGTCACAGACACCCCTCACCCACTCTCTCGCCAGCCCGTGTTGTGCATTACTACTTCTGCAGAGTTGTTCATTTCGCTCGTTGGTGACAGGGACGAGATGTTCAAACGTAGGCGGGGTAGCGATGCTTGTTGACTTGGCTGTTCTAGATGCGATATTCATTGCTATGGCATGCCCTATCAACCTTAATTACATATTTGCACATATCTCTAAATAATTGCGTTATTACTCTGTGGCTATTAAAAAAAGACATGAATTTACACTCTGGCTATCAAAATGGCTGACGGCGTGGTGACTATTCGACCTATAACCCCATCGATATTGCCTTACATAGTCGCAGTCGGTACTAACAGGTTCAAGTTGCACATATCACCCCGATTTCGATCTGTGTGTCGGTCTGTCTGGTTGTAACGCAAAGTTAAGAACGCCTTAAGATATCGACTTCCAAATTCACCAAGACATGCGGAATAGCAATCGTCAGGCTAAGTTCGTAGATGGGCGACAGTATAACTGGTGTTATAGGTCAAATATCGCAATTTTATAACGAAAAAAGTGACGCCCGCGCGCACAATAATTGCTATATCATCTAACGACTGTTTCCCATAAGAAAAGCGAACAAAAGAATATATGCATCCACCTGGGTTCGAGCGGATCCAAAGTCTGCGGCTTTACCCACTGCGCCGCTCAGTCAGTCTGAAGGGTTGCATGTCGTTGTAGGCCCTAATGTTTCAGAAGTCTTGTGCAGTCCTGTGGCCTGGTCGCTCAGTTATTTTCCACATAAAATCTTCTTATCGGCCTGCCATAAGACATACCGCAGCACTCCACGCTTCCGCCTAAGTCTTTATATCGACTTGTACCCCAAGAAAACATGTCCACGGCGATACTTCAAAGTGTTATCGCAAGGTTTAATGCTTCGAACCCCGCTGTAGGCACGATGGAAAGCCATATGCACCATTGCATATCAAATATTCAACATTACCAGCCTGTCACAGAGTATACAGATTATGGCCATAACTCGGGTAATATTTGAGCTAGGGAGCCCAGATTTGGCATGAATGGAGAGAAAAATGTCAGCTAGGTACATCGAAACCACATCAGAATTGCTCTAGGACGTTTAGTTTGGCCGCTAGAGCGCTCGTAAGAGGTGCACCCCCCCTCCGGAAGCTCCGATTATGAGTCAACGGCGATATGAACCGGCACTGTTTCGGGTTGCGATGGCCGCCGTTCGCTTAATAGCGGCGCCGGAGAGTCGGGACCGGTTGCAAAAGACAGGCAAACGTCGACTTGGGTATGGAATCCGCCTTCGCTTTTAGCCTATCACGCTTAGTCCCGCCGCTAGGGGGCTCCGTAATTCAACGATGACGAGTCCGGGAACAGCGATTAGGGCGTAACCAAGGACACGTAGAAAGTCGGGACTTGAACGTATTCACTCTAAACGACGCCCTCGACCTGGAAAAATAGCCCGCGTTGAACAGCAGCCGTTAGATGGTGCTCGTCCAGCACGATACTTGGGGTCCAATTTGGGCCAATTTGCGCTTTCAGCCAGCAATTTGGCCTCACTACTAGAGCAAAAGGTCGCAAAACGCAACATTTGGTTCTGTAACTTTACCCATCGATAGATATCCGACATGGCTCGGTCAGCGGTCAGCGGGGTATGTAGGTCAAAGGTATGTATATACTAATACACAAGTGCAAAACTAAAAGGACTAAAATGTCTATAATTTAGGTAATAAATTGATATGCTACCCCTCGGCTGCTGCCACTGGCACAAAGACAAAAACAAAATGGCGATAGGTGGGTTCGAACCAACGGCAGGTAGATCTGCAGTCGAGCTCTCAACCCATCGACCAAGGCGGGTAACTACATTACGGATGTGAAATTTAGGCACTAGTCCCATATACATATGTCTGTTTGCCACAGTATTTCCTTCCACACTAGCATCATTTGACATGCATTATGTATAAAGTTATGTAGGATCTCTGCAATGATTTTTTTCTCTCTACTTTATGTGGTAATTAGCTGGACTGGGTGAGATGACCATATATATTCCACCCACCGCACTCTCCAGCAGAAGCCGCCGTGGTCGAGAGGTAACGCACTCGACTTTAAACCAGTAGGTTGCGGGTTCAAATCCTACCCCTGTCTAGGGTCATATTTACTAAAAGTCATCACGGGTCTCACTGACCGTTCACAAGCGTTCTGTAGCTTTACCCACCGGTAGATATCCGACATGGCTCGGTCAAGTTCGTTAATGGATATAATAAGTAGAGATATCTTGTAAGCTTTAAAATGTGATTGTTCACTTTTTGACGCGTCATACTTGTAATCGAGCAAAATGAGATAATAGTTTTTTTCGGAAAACGCACCACATGACCTCTGTCAGTTTTTTCGCTTTTTGATACTTTTAGAACCAAACTTTCGCTATAAGGTTCTGATACGTCATAGAAATATGAATAGGAATAAGAGTCCCCGTTGACACACGCCATAAGAGAGTCCCAGGGGACACAAGCCACAAGAGAGTCCCAGGGGACACAAGCCATAAGATAGTCCCCGGGGACACAAGCCCTGACACAGAGTCCCCGGTGACGCACGCCACAAGGTTCAAGGATAGTCCCCAGTGACGCACGCCACAAAAAGATGTATAGGCTATGAAAAAAATGCTTACACTCTTTGCATACATGGTATAAACGCAACCCAACGATAAATAGTAAACGTATTCTTTATTTTGATAGCCAGAGAATAAATTCATGTCTTCTTTATTTTAATAGCCATAGAGCAAATTCGCCATTATTTAGAGATATGTGGAAGTAAGTAATTGAGGATGATAGTGCATACCATAGCAATGAATATCGCATCTCGAACAGGCAAGTCAACAAGCTACGTTTGAACATCTCGTTCCTGTCCCCAACGAGAGAAATGAACAACTCTGCAGAAGTAGAAATGCACAACACGGGGCTGGCGAGAGAGCGGGTGAGAGGTGTCTATGTTAAGCTCCCGCTGTATACTCACTCAATAATCGATTTCCTGGGCCAGCCACGAAAAGGCAAGGCAGAAATGGGGCCTGATGAATTTTGACTTCACTGTCATATCTCATCACGTCAACATTGTTTCCTTTCGGTGGTTTTCAGTCCCTCAGCAATATAATAATAATAATTATAACACATTATAACAGATTCGCATATATACCGGAAATATAGCAACGAGTACAAACAAACAAATACATTATCTTACAATTATAACAATGATGTCGGTCCTACAATAAGACACAAGTGCAAAACTAAAAGGAATAAAATGTCTATAATTTAGATAATAAATTGATATGCTACCCCTCGGCTGCTGCCACTCGCACAAAGACAAAAACAAAATGGCGATAGGTGGGTTCGAACCAGCGGCAGGTAGATCTGCAGTCGAGCTCTCAACCCATCGACCAAGGCGGGTAACTACATTACGGATGTGAAATTTAGGCACTAGTTCCATATACACATGTCTGTTTGCCACAGTATTTCCTTCCACACTAGCATCATTTGACATGCATTATGTATAAAGTTATGTAGGATCTCTGCAATGATTTTTTTCTCTCTACTTTATGTGGTAATTAGCTGGACTGGGTGAGATGACCATATATATTCCACCCACCGCACTCTCCAGCAGAAGCCGCCGTGGTCGAGAGGTAACGCACTCCACTTTAAACCAGTAGGTTGCGGGTTCAAATCCTACCTCTGTCTAGGGTCATATTTACTAAAAATCATCACGGGTCTCACTTACCGTTCACAAGCGTTGTGTCGTTCTGTAACTTTACCCACCGGTAGATATCCGACATGGCTCGGTCAAGTTCGTTAATAGATATAATAAGTAGAGATATCTTGTAAGCTTCAAAATGTGATTGTTCACTTTTTGACGCGTCATACTCGTTATCGAGCAAAATGAGATAATAGGTTTTTCGGAAAACGCACCACATGACCTCTGTCAGTTTTTTCGCTTTTTGATACTTTTAGAACCAAACTTTCGCTATAAGGTTCTGATACGTCATAGAAATATGAATAGGAATAAGAGTCCCCGTTGACACACGCCACAAGAGAGTCCCAGGGGACACAAGCCATAAGAGAGTCCCCTGGGACACAAACCATAAGGGAGTCCCCGTTGACACAAGCCATAAGAGAGCCCCAGGTGACACAAGCCGGAAGAGAGTCCCAGGGGACACAAGCCACAAGAGAGTCCCAGGGGACACAAGCCACAAGAGAGTCCCAGGGGACACAAGCCATAAGATAGTCCCCGGGGACACAAGCCCTGACACAGAGTCCCCGGTGACGCACGCCACAAGGTTCAAGGATAGTCCCCAGTGACGCACGCCACAAAAAGATGTATAGGCTATGAAAAAAATGCTTACACTCTTTGCATACATGGTATAAACGCAACCCAACGATAAATAGTAAACGTATTCTTTATTTTGATAGCCAGAGAATAAATTCATGTCTTCTTTACTTTAATAGCCATAGAGCAAATTCGCCATTATTTAGAGATATGTGGAAGTAAGTAATTGATAGTGCATGCCATAGCAATGAATATCGCATCTCGAACAGGCAAGTCAACAAGCTACGTTTGAACATCTCGTTCCTGTCCCCAACGAGAGAAATGAACAACTCTGCAGAAGTAGAAATGCACAACACGGGGCTGGCGAGAGAGCGGGTGAGAGGTGTCTATGTTAAGCTCCCGCTGTATACTCACTCAATAATCGATTTCCTGGGCCAGCCACGAAAAGGCAAGGCAGAAATGGGGCCTGATGAATTTTGACTTCACTGTCATATCTCATCACGTCAATATTGTTTCCTTTCGGTGGTTTTCAGTCCCTCAGCAATATAATAATAATAATTATAACACATTATAACAGATTCACATATATACCGGAAATGTAGCAACGAGTACAAACAAACAATACATTATCTTACAATTATAACAATGATGTCGGTCCTACAATAATACACAAGTGCAAAACTAAAAGGACTAAAATGTCTATAATTTAGATAATAAATTGATATGCTACCCCTCGGCTGCTGCCACTGGCACAAAGACAAAAACAAAATGGCGATAGGTGGGTTCGAACCAGCCGCATGTTGAACTGCGGTCGAGCTCTCAACCCCTCAACCAAGGCGGGTAACTACTTTAGGGACGTGAAATTTAAGCACTAGTTCCATATACACATATCTGTTTGCCACAGTATTTCCTTCCACACGAGCATCATTGGATATGCATTATGCATAAAGTTATGTAGGTTCTCTGCAATGATTTTTTTCTGTCTACTCTATGTGGCAATTAGCGGGACTGGGTGAGATGACCATATATATGCCACGCACCGCACTCTCCAGCAGAAGCCGCCGTGGTCGAGAGGTAACGCACTCGACTTTAAACCAGTAGGTTGCGGGTTCAAATCCAACCCCTGTCTAGGGTCATATTTACTCAAATCATCACGGATCTCACTGACCGTTTACAAGCGTTCACCAACGAGGTGCATATTCATTCAGACCAAGCGAAACACGCCGTAACCCGGAAGATGAGTCACCGGGGACCGTATTCGCCAGTTGTCGGTCGGACGAAGAAGAGTTTCCGCCTACACAAGACACTAACCAGAAGAAGAAAAGGTCTCAGGAGAAGAAGAGTTCCAAGGTGACGGATGACCATTCGGAAGAAGAGTACCCGGACACTGATCGGAAGAGGAAGAGTTCCAGGATGCAAGACACCAGCCGGAAGAAGAAGAGTTCAGAGGAGACGGACGACACCAACACCAGCAGGAAAGAGAAGAGTTCCCGCGACTCAAGACACTAGTCAGAAGAATATGGCGTCCAAGGAGACTTACGACACCAGCCAGAAGAAGAGGAGTTCCGCGGACACAAGACACTGGCCGGTAGCAGAAAAGTTCCCAGGATATCGACGGCACCAACACCAGGGGGAGGATAATAGTTCCCGCCAACAAGGCACCAGCTGCAAGAAGAAGAATTTCGCGGATGTCACAACCCCTACCACTGCTATCGGGATTTTTCCTAATGGGGTTGTGTGGTTATGCCGTTGCTGGGCGTCCGCGATGCGTGCGTGGCCTTGAAAGTTGCTAAGTTGGGCGGCAGGGTGTGGGTGGGCGAATGCAAGATTCGGGCGGATGTCTAGTACATATATGTGGAGAATAACCTGGGCCCGTAAGTTCGAAACTGCCGGAGCAAATTATTTCGCCCTAGAATAGGACATTAGTATGGAGCGGGGCGAAATATTTGGCCCCGGCCGTTTCGAACTTGCGGGCCCTGGTGGGCGGCGGGTCGAGAAGTCCATGCAAATAGTGAGCGTAGGTGGCCAGGGCTTGCGCTGCTCATCACTGTGATAGGTGTTCCTAACCTAATAAAGTTTCGCTAAGCGTACCTAAGTTTCCAACAACAGACTCAAGTTTTACAAGCATTAATTGACTTGAAAATATGCACTAATGTGACAGGAATAGAACGATATAATCCCCCTGCGGCAAGGCCAGGCGAGCGAGCGAGTCAATAAGACAAGCCAAGCTGGAGATAGTGAAAACAAGCGCGCGACGCGACAATGATGTAAATGGTAGTCAGTGCTAGGGGGTAGCGGTAAGGGGTGGGGCTAGCAAGCAACCACAGAAGCTCACCACTAACAGCACCAGTGTGATTGATTATATATAGACTCTAACATGGGAATCTCCGTAGGGAATGTTTGGCCCTCTAGCGGGAAAAGCAAAATAGAAATGATCTTTAACTAAGAAACAACTAGGCGGCAAAATTAGACGTCCTGAAGCCGATCTCTCTATTCTCAATATTGATTATACAGTGAATTTACTGTATCTTTTTTCCTGACGTCACGTGACGTCACTGACGGCGAACTTTTTTTGGGAAATGGGTCATATCGACTTCCTTAGTACATCTTTGGAGGTTGACGATGATTGAGAAAGCGAAATGAAATGTTGGTGTTTTAGGCCACTTTTGTGCACATAGAGGCTAAATTGGGCCAAGGAACCTCCCGGGACGATGAAGGAATGAAACATGCCCCAGATTAGGTGCCCGAGCCCGGATTCGAACCCAGGACCTATTGATCTGCGGTCTAGTGTGCTAACCACTACACCAGGGAGGCCCCCCGATTGAGAAAGCGAAAGTGGGAAAACAATGTCCATTTAGTTTGAACATAAGGACACGGTGAACTATGACGGCGTTTTGCTCGAAACTTCTTCCTATACGCCAAAAAATTATCCCTATTAGAGTTGTGTCCGCTAATAAGTGGAACATTTTGACGCTAGTCGCATCTCTTTAGGACAAATAGTAAGCATATTAAATATTAAACTTTAAACTTTACGTTTTTCGTTAATCAAATAGCCTTGGCCTTTGACCTTTGACATTCGGAAGTCCGTAACTTGAAAATTTTAGAGGCTACGACATGCCACATTTCTATAAAAGTTGGTGAACGATAGCTGTTGTCGTTAGGTCAATAGAGGGCACTAAAGAAAAACAGGAGTGCATAAGTCTGGTGGGTGCCGGTTGGCGGCGGGCGGGCCAATAGTGCAGGAGTCTAATGAGTGTCGAAGGGCTGGGGGGCTGCCGAAGTCGGGTGGATGGGTGTGGGGGATGAGCAGAGAGGAGTCCATTAGCTCTGCTTGGTGTGGTTGGTCTTGGCCGGGTGGGGGGGGGGGGGGGTGGCGGGGGGGGGGTGTGGCTAGGAGCCCATGAAATTGGTGCCGCCGGGGCGTGTGCAGGAATTACTGAAACGGGGGTGGGGGCACAATAATGTGTTGCACACAGGGCACAGAATGATATATTTTAGGGTCTGAAAGTGGGGGCATGGTGGATGTGGATGGACTGGGGGGGGGGGGGGGGCAGGGGGCATGAATGTATGATTCTGTCGAGAGAGGGTGAAGGCGGTGGCAGGGATGAGTGCAGGAGCCTGGTGGATGGGAGTGGGGTGGAGGGGCAGGAGTCCGTGAGGCTGGTGGGCGGCTGCGGGGGCGATTCTTTCGGAACTCTGTGTACCCAGTATCAATGCGTTGTATTTAGTGGTGTGTTACCTGCTCTCCTCCCTTCCCATGAGTGTGGCCGCCCGCCTCACCCAATATATCACATCACAATACATAAACAATACCGTGCCTTATCGAGTCCTGAACACGTACGCGCTGGATGTGTTTTTCGTGTAAATGTTCCAATGCCTTCTACGAACAATTCTTTTGCTCACAAACCATAGGATTCACGACCGATGTCTTTCATGCGAAGCATGGTCCCAGCGACAATGACATTTTTACGAGCAAAAGCTAGGAGATATTAGCAAAATGATCCCAGATCTCGTTATCTGTAACCTAGGTATGTTTAGGACTGCGACCACGGTACATATGGATATCCTCACAATGACACTCCTACATCGCTCCTCACCGCCCTCCCCAGCC
>OZ025258.1:8866257-9292082 GCA_964019135.1 Arenicola marina
TCAACTGGCGTCAGGGTCGGATCCAGATGTACTGGATAACGGGGGTGGGGGGGGGGGGAGCAGCCTAGCTTTTGTTCTTCGTATGAAAATGGTATAAATTTCGGCCCTAAAAGGGGCCAGGTCCAGGTCGTCCAGGTCGCCCCCCCCCCCCTCTCCTGGATCCGCCAATGGGTGTAGGTTTATCATGGTGCAGCTGCCATTGCTAAAATATCCCCCAGGATCCGCCCACCACTACAGTCTCACCAGATACTATATGTAAGGATCAGATCTCTCGTCTCACGGAGAAACATGGTAAGCAAATTGTAAGCAATGCTATCTCAGTCATATATACCAAGAATAACCGGAGATTCGCCACGTTTTAGTTCCCGGATCATCATTACGATATGGTTTTAGCCACAAGAACGGCGCAAAATATTCAGTATCATTCCAGGAACCCCCTGTGGGGTGGGGGCTTAAATAATAGACACAACCTGACAGCCTTCATGCTATCCCCTCACTCCCCTACATTCTGTTGCTGTAACACATGCCCATCTCAGAACAACCCACTGCATCGTTAACGCACCGTAACCGGCTATCCCACTCTGCCAGCAGAGGGCGCTCGTTCCTCACATCACCTCTGCCCCACGTCACTGACCACCTCACGGTTGACCCTAACCGTCCTGGGGTCGCGAATGGTTTTAGAGGGTTTTTTAGATTGAATATGGAATTTTCGATGCAGAATTTGAAAAATATAGACATTCCGTTGTCGAACAATCACAATGGAACAGTTAAGCGAAAACATATTTCAAAATAACACGGGGTCAAAGTTCAAAACGCTTCACGCCTTTGACCTCGGCCGCCCTCGAAAATATAGTTCGAGAGTAACATGGCTTCAAATTAATCAAACTCAAATGCATTCCTCAGGTATGGTACCAGTGGGACAGTAAATGCTAAACAGTGGTGTATTTGATGTCAAACTGCGAATTTATCTTCGATTAGATTCATTTCAATTTTCGCGCAACTCGAAAAGAACTGATGAAATCATCGGAAATAATTAATAATTAACATTGACAATAAAAGAAGCATTGGGCGCTCGGTCGGGGTGTTTTACACCGGTTTTACATAGGTTGACCACGGCGCTTACACCGTATGCTCGAAATACGTATCTTCTGTCTGTTCCAGACTCAAACGTTCCAGTCGCCTTGTTGCCCGGTACCTCACCAGCCCGGGGGGGGGGGCACTATTATACGAATCTGGTGGGGGGTTCCGCGGGTGCCTCTTGATGCTTGAGGGAGCGGACATTTGTGATAAAGAAGTTACCCCTTTAGAGCGAATATTTGAAAACTTGCGCCCGGGGGGGGGGGGGGGGCTCTGAAAATGTGCGTTCATAGAGCGGGTTGCCATGAGAAAATACCCCTTCCGAGCGGATTTTGGCGGCAAAACCTCAACAGAGCGGATTTTGACGGTAAAACGCCCCGACCAAGCGGATGTTAGCGGTAAAACGCCCCGACCGAGCGGATTTTGGCGGTGAAAAACGGTAGGCTTTACCCCAGCCTCAGCACCCCTCCCCCCTCTCCTCGCCCCCAGTACTAGAGGGCGACATTAACTTTTGCGCTGGTATTGGTGAAACCCGGCTTTATCGATAAATGATTAGGGTCGTGTAGCGACAGATTTGCTTTGTAGAGTTTTAAAAACTTGACACTGGGCGACACAGACCTGGCTTTGATATAAGCCTGGAGTGCCACAGCCGTCTGGTATCATATCGACCGTTTGGCACCGTGTCATTTCCCACCCAAAAACCAACTGCCTGACAGCCTTGTTTTCTTCGCAGGCCTCTATCTACCCCGCCTGCCGTAATACCAGCCCGGTGAGACCCACGCGACCCTATTCACCAGATGGCGACTCTGTTCGTCTTTAATAGTACAGCACAGATAGTGCCGCCCTCAAGTGAGTCATTTCGTTAACTGATAAAGTTTGCGACGTGACTTGCGTCGTGTGAGAACGGTATTATGTACCCAGTGTCCGTGGGACAGAACGTGGACTTCAATGGCCAACAGCTGAGGTAAATGAAAAGCCGCTTTTGTGCCTTTTGTGAAGGCTAATTTGGGCCTCCCGGGACAATGAAATGGGAACATTGTCTGATGCTTTCCCTTCCCTTCAATTTTGCGGAGGCTCCCCTTCCACTCCCCCCCCCCCCATCAACACGTAGGGGCTCTGGAAGGGGTAAATGGCGATACGCGACACATATATTAAAAACGCGACACATATATTAAAAATCGACATTCGATATTGACCCCCAAAATCCGACACTGTGGATCTGAAAAAAAGTGACATCGACACAGACAGTGGCATTTTAGAAAAAAAACGACACTGAACTTGGCCAAAAAGCGACACGGAACGTCGTCGTGAAAAATCAACATTCAACACCAAATTTAAAAAAATCCACACTGGATTGTTTTGCGGAACAATCAAAAACATGAAAAAAATGCGTGTAAAAACCTGAGACGCAGGTGACCGTGGTGCACGTTACGCACTACTTGCACACTCTATAATCGTTGGCAAGATAAAGAAAGAACAGAAACTTTGAAGCTTGATGCATTATGATATATAAGTAGAGGGGCCAGGGGGCACATGATTTTAAAAGAGGGGAGCACAGGTATATTATTACTAGGGCCTGAAAGGTGAGGCCCATGGGACTCCTACACGTGCCCCCTCAGCCAGTTGACAAATGCACTGCATCCGAAGTCGACCCATCCACTCCCTTTCCAAAAAATCCTGGATCCGCCCTTGATGACCTTGACGACGGTATCAACACGGTAACTGATTACGCAGTGTAGCTAATATATCGAACACACGCATACTTGCATGTGGACTTCTTGGAAGACCCCCCCCCCCCTCCCCGCTACTTCGGTAGCTGTGAACCTCTGGTACGTTACACACATAAAAATAACCACCAAGTCGCCCTGACCCTGACCATCAGCCCCGGCCCCCGGCCGCCGGCCTGCTCTCCTCAACTGATCGGATCGCGCGACAAGTGCCGCGAGCGCTGAGCGGACTTGCCAACGACGGTATTCAGGGGAGTCGCTGACAGACACTGACAGTGTTGACAGACCAGTCCAGCCACCTCATCATGCTTTCTCGATACAATTAGCCCAAGCCATCCCCCCCCCCCCCCACACACCCCCCATCGCCTACACCTACTCGCCTTGCTACACACACTTCGCAAGGCGACACCCACTCAAACTCCCCCTGCCACCCCGTCCCACACCTCCTCCACCCTCCTTCCACTGGGACGAAGACACTGCCTGCAGGCGAGCCTTTTGGTGTCGAAATAATGTCTGTCAAACCGTGTGACGTTCCTCCCAAACTGTAGATACCACGTAACCCGCCCGCCCCCCCCCCCCCCCACCCACCCTCCTTCCATCCTCCTCAAATCAGTTACCAATTCCAACGTGTCAGTATACAGCTGATGATCGCAATATATATACACCATCCCATAGAACTACATTATCCCATGGAGTAATAAGTACAGCATTTAATTGTGTATATAACCTTTAAAGTAGAAACCTTAATTACAAGGCAATTAACAGGATTACAAATGCGGATCTACGTTACGATTAGCCCCGAGAGACCCAGGAGTCACAGGCTTGTGACTTCTGGGTCCCTCGGGGCTAAACACATCCGTACAAACCAGTTGCCTGGCTGCCTGATGATTGTCCTTCTCACCTTGTCTCCAATTGATCCAGATACCATGATGTAATCCTGGAGATCCGCGGCGATATCCTCTTCGTCCTCGGAGCTGGACGAGGAATACTCACTGTCCACCTCGCGCTCGATGGGGCCTTCAGGATCCATGATGTCCGGAGAGGTTTGTATCCAGATTGCGCTCCAATCAGGCTCCACTAGCTTCTGCTGGTATCCAGATTGTTCATATCACAAGACGCGGAAAACAGGAAATCCAGGACCCAGGACGCGGAGCGGGACACTGAGCCCCGGCACTGAGTGTGTGACAGTGGGTGGGATGTGAGCCGCCGCAGTCGATCTTTATGGCTGCACAAAAACAGCGCCCCCTTCTGAGTGGAGATTTCCAGCCCACTGAGCTGCGCACGTGCTGTGTTTTTGCGTCGCCTTCGTTTTCAGTTGTATATTTCAGGGGACAACGCTGCCGTGGGCAACAATCCAACTCCGCTTCCGCTCTTCTCCGCTAGGGGGGCAGCAAAGCAGGGCGCCACTGTAAACATAAACGACAATGGATCTTGACCTTGTTATGAATGAGAAAAGTGTTAATGTATATCACAACAAGACACCGCCTGTGACGAAACGACTGGAGCGTAGATCCGTTTGACAACGTAAAGCTGGACGTGCTGTAGCCCAAGTTTCACGACATAATATAGCTTTACAATTTAACTGTATAGGTATATCATATGATAGCCAGTCTATAATCGTATGTCTTGGGCGGCACGCAGCGTTCAGGCTTGGCAAGTAATGGCGGTCCGGATGACACAACCCGGTGGGCGAAAGTGGTGTTGTTGTCAATACTGGCTACCGGCAGATACGGTGTATGGACACGTCTGATCCCACACGATCATTGCAACCACCCCCCCCCACCCCGCTATCCCACACACCTACCCCCACCCCATACCCCACACACCTCCCCCCTCCAACACACTCACGGCCGAGGTCCCATCGTGAGCTCCACATCTCTATATTGATAGCTATTGGCGCTGAGTGGGTGGAGGAGGGTGCGGGGTGGTGTGGGGGTGGGGGGTGGATGGGGGGGGGGGGAGCGGGGTATTCCACAAGCACGTGAACCTTGCTGTGTGACAGACACCCTAGCAGGTAACACTTGACTGGCTCCGCGAGTCCATGTGTACAAAGTACAGCGATCCATCTGCTGAGGACCGTTTGTATTGCTTTTGCATTGCTCTAAATGTGGCCGTAGGCCTCTTACGTCCTTGCACACAGGCCTATGACATTAGTGCGGCCAAAAACAGTCTCAGCTATAATAATCAATCATATGAATCATAAGTGACCCCCGTCATAAATTAACTTGTGTTTTGGGCCGTTTTTTGTGTACACAAGGGCTTAACTAGGATAAAAAACGCCCTGGGAGGATGAAGGATGACTGAATGGATGGTTGTTTGGTTGTATATTCAGAACGCGTTAACCACTTTTGGTCATATCGCGCGTCCATGTTAGGAGGACGGGAGAGTGGAGCCATGTCCCCCGGGGTAACCCCCAACTGTTTGCGAAGAAGATCATGGGATCTTTATCCTGCGACCACACAGACATGGCCACAGCGGGGCGCGAGGGCGAATGAATGAAACATGCCCCAAATTAGGTGCCTGGCTCGGATTCAAGCACTCAAAATACCAACCTTACAGTCCAATGGCATGCAGGGGATGTTGAACGACCCCCCCCCCCCCCCCAACGTCCCCTTTGTTTTGGGCGTAGAGGTCGGTCTTTACTTCAAAATAATATAGGCCATTAAAGGGCATGGACCCCCCCCCCACTTGCTTTGTTGAAGACTTCCTCCCACGTGTGGACCCCCCTCTCCCCTCTTTTAACCAATCCTGGCTCCGCCCTTGCGGTGTATGGGCGATGGACGTCTGTACGTGACGGGGTTGGCTGGCTGTCACACCCACGCCGGTAGGATCTGGCTCCTGTCACACAGTGACGTCATCATGCCCATCCCTCACATCGCTGACGAGAGGTTATGATGCTGCTGATACTCGGCCGATCAGCACTCACCCAGCGGCAGGGAGGGGGTGGGGGTGGGGGCGGGGGTCGATCTTATAGAACCCTGGCGGATACGTTATGAAACGGGGGATGCAGAGACTTACTGACTAGTCAAGTAAAAAAGGGCAAAAAAGATGAGGGGAAGATTTATGAGGGAATGAGGGGTGCGGATCCTGTTATCGCCACGGTCTCGTATTAGCTGTATAATACAACAACTCTCGGGATTCGTGAGAGCATGGGAACGTTCCTCTTACAGTTCGGATAAAAACTTCACGAGCAACAATGAGATATGTTGTATAGCGATTATTTCCTATATGCAGCAATCTTATTGTAGCCTATTTAGTTTCTGAACAATATTACGCAAATCAAAGTCTGTAAGATATTTAGGGTATAAGGTTAAAAACAACTGCTTATTTACAAGCTTAGGGTTCAGCGAACTTCACTCTTTGGCCACGACTTAATCACGTGTATATGTCACTCTGCCGGCAGAGGGAGCTCGTCTCACATCACCTCTGCCCCACGTCATGGCCCACCTCACGGTTGACCTCAACGGTCCTGGGGTCACAAATGGTTTTAGAGGGTTTCTTAGATTGAATATTGAATTTTTTGATACAGAATTTAAACAAATTAGACAGTCCGTTGTCGAATGATCACAATGGAAGAGTTAGGCGAGAACACATTTCAAAATAACACGGGGTCAAAGTTCAAAACGCTTCACGCCTTTGACCTCGACCGCACTCGAAAATATAGTTCGAAACTAACATGGCTTGAATGAATCAAACTCAAATGCATCCGTCAGATATGGTACCAGTGGCATGCCGACTGACGGATTGAAATGACCCACAGGTCTGTCGAGTCTTAGACTCGTTTTATATTTTTACCCCTTTTCCCTTAAGGGGGTATGAAATATACCATAGGTATTTACAGTGTGGACCATTTGGCGATAAAACGCGTTAATCAACTGGTCTCCAGATGTCTCTATAGTGACTGGAGTAACATACGCCCCCCGTAATATTCGCAGTGGCGTTGGGTTATGGTTAAACTAGCCATGAATCCAGGGCTATGGTTGAAGAATCAATGTCTCAGCCCACAGACAGCCTAGGTCTGGGCTATGGTTAAACCAAGATGCTTGGATTGGGAACAACACTCGACTCCACTCCGGCAGCACAATACCAAATCATATCGAATCAAGAGGTGTAACAAATTACATTACCAAAAGGCTTTCTCCACGTGAAATCCGTTTAAATTTGGTGATTTTGCGTCAGGGTCTCCCAGATATCTTGTTTTTAATGCGATCAATGGTTGAATGTTCTACAGCCCTTCCGAAAGTCTCTCAGCGTGCTCGATGGTGGCACTTTCTGCGACTCATCCAGTAATGCACTAGACAAGAAAGTAGTCCACCTCTGGTAGACTATGTGTGCTTTAAATTATCAATGATCTCGAATTGATTAGTGTACCCGTGAGGCCAGAACGTGGGGCCCAGCGATTAGGTTCGTTCCCCTCGTTTGACATGCACTTCACCCGACAAACAAACCTCACCTTTATCGAGAGACGATAGATATTTCGCGATCCGGTATAAATCCCATACAAAGCATCATGAAACTGTGCAAACTGCCAGCCAGCTATATAGTCGATTGGGGCATTGGCAGCTCGGAGCAACCCCCGGTTGGGTCAGGCAGATTGCTGATGTGTTTTATTCTTGTTCTCCACCAGCAAGCTGCGCGCACATGAACACACACACAGTGAACGTCCCCACGCGTTCCCACCACCCACCAGACCCTAATTCGCGCTACCCTCCCGGCCCCACCCCCCTCTCCATCCACCCAGTGACGCCCCGTCGAACAATCAGTGAGCCGTGCGCTAGTCACGGGCTGGACCCCTGAACACAAAGGTCTCGCCGGGGACACCGGGGTGAATGGCAAGAGGGAGGCGGCGGGACGATGGGGAGTTGGGCGGTGGGAGGGGGGTGGTGGTATTTTAAGGAGGGGGTTAAGGGTAGGAAGCCGAGGGGATTTTTTTAGCAGAGTTTTGCTCAGAGGTTTAGAAGTGGAAGTTATGGTTGGGTGGGGTGGGGGGGGGGGGGGTAGAGGCGCCAGCCATCCAGCTGGGCCCATAAGGAGGTCGGTCGACCACGCTGACTCATGTTTATTGCCTGTCCAACGAAATGTACATAGCCAGAAATAAAAAAAAATCTTTTGTTTCGCGCAATTGAAACTTACAAAGCTTGGCTTAAAGCCGCGACAACGAGCTGTCAATACCCCACTACACCGAGACTGGCTACTGACATCAGCATGCTGGCTTAATTCGCCAATGCTGAAATGAGCACAATGTCTGTCCGACGTAATATATCAGATATTAACAATTTGTTGATTGCCAAGAGCGTTAAACACTCCCCTCGCGCATGGCTCAAGGGTTGCCCAGAGGACAGGGGCTGGCGGACTCTCAAGGGGCTCTCCATGTGACCTATTAACCTGGCTCTCCCCGGGCCACGGGGTTCCCCCCAGGGTCTAGCAAGACGAGCTAGTGAACTTGGTTTCCAAGATGGTCGACCGCAAACAGTGCTTAAGGGGGTATTTCTAAAAAAAATTTAGCTTTTTCTTCTTAAGCGAGTGGTAGTTCATTGATATATTTAGGATTTAAACGTTACTTACATGTTGATGAGAACACTACACATGTGGAACGCAGCTGAGTTGCACAAACAAGCCGTTCAGCTCTCTTTCACATGAGCAGTATTCTTATACAAATGTAATGCCCATACCCCAACATATCAATAAATTTGAACTGCGACTTACAACTCTCAGAAGAATTAGCCGAGTTAAGACAGGAAAGTAATCTTTTAAAGTCTTTCTCAATGGACCATATTAGGTTTTGCTTGTATAAGGTATCTCAATTAAGGAATCCATCGGTTTGTACGGGAACGATCGTCGGTAATTGCGTACACCTCTAATTGGGGAAAATATAGCAATGAGACGTAATAATAAATATTAACGAAACCGCGACCGCCCACGATGATTATTAAGGGAATGAGGGCCATTTCTAGATTGCGATTTGAGCTGAACAGCGCATATAGGGGACAATTTTGGATAAACAGCGCGTATACGGGACAATTTGGGCTAAACAGCGCGTACAACGGGAAATTTAAGCCAAATAGCGCATTCATCCGACAACGTTCGCACCGCAGGCTCTATTTTGAGCAGTGTGCAATGAGCAATTAACCGATATTAACGGAATTACAGGTAAAACCGTCGCTTGTGCCGATGACGTGACAATCGCGTCATGTGACGAATCTTCCGCCCAAGAATTTAATGCCATATTAGAGTTTAAGTGAACATGAAATTTTCTCAAGAGCGATTGCTTAACTCATTATGAATGGCGCTACGAATTTTACTTGTTATCTAATAATACGTCATCGTGACGCGACATGACGTCGTTTGACGTTTGCAAAAATGCTTAAGATGGCTTCTATTTCTTTAATATACCTACGTATCAACTCGTTCTATGACAGCTATTGCCAAAAAGGCTGAAAATAATGCAAACTTAACATGTCGTAGGAGCACGTTAGCTATGACGTCATTTTTGACGCATACTTATCCCCTGCGCCAAACAAGTTACACACGGCACAAAATGTCCCTGAACACGACCTGCAACGTCAAGCAACCCGAAAGTCGCCATACCTTGTAATAGCTGAGTAATAGCCTACTTAAGATATGTGACGTCATGACGTCATGGTGACGTTATGACGTGACGCACGACAACGTCCAAGCGGCAATATGCCAAGCTTTACTGCCACAACTTATTCGATTAAAGAGCTAGGCGATAGTAAGATTAGTCCTTCAGCTATGGCTTGGCGAAATGGTCAAAAATTGCATAAGCTTATCATTGCGGAAACACGGAGACCGACGACAAGAACAAAGAACACTGTAAGCGAAGTGATATAGCAACTAATTTGTTTCTTTCACTATTTTTCTGACCATCAATGTTCCCTACCATTTGACGCAAACATCGCAGCTCTAGCTTGTTTTTCTGATTTTTGACGATTTTTTCAAGATGGACACAATCTCCATTCACTCATCATTGGCGGCCCCGCAAAGGTGTCGTCCCACTTCGGAGCGCTCTAGCACCATAACTAGAAAACCTCCGCCTAATTAAAGCACTGAGTGATCTGAAGATGCTTATTGGCAACTAGTTGGCGAAAAGAATGCAATTTTAGCATTCGTATCTGATGTCTGACGATTTTTCTTTAAATGGCCAGAATCTGTATGTTTATCATTAGGCCAGTGGCTTCGTTGCCATGGAAACAAAAAGTAATACAGAGATCGCCGGGTTTTTCTTATAACTTGCTTTAAGGTGATATTGCCTCACTGTGTGGCGAAGGAGACTGAAATAGCTTGAGCGGAAGTAGGTCATATTTGATCATTTCATTTCAAGTTCATTTTTCCCCATAGGATCCCATGTTAAACGATTTCGACTATATACCAAAAAGTAATAATGCTATGTCACCATGTTCACAGATGATGACTCAGCTTAGTATTATTCATCCACAGCTGCAAGCATTGAGCGATGGCTAGAATAGGACGCCCGTGGGAGCCTCTGCTAACACCAAAAAGCCGTATCTTTCACCATAGGCCAAATTTCGAAAAAATCCTGTGACGTCACTTTTTTCTCCAATGGCATATGATAAGCACTGTTGCTACTAGGTATCATGTTGAACTAAGACAAAAATCCCGGTGTTGTTTGCTGGAGGCACTTGCGACATACGCGACAAAACACTTTTTCCCAGCCTAAAGATACAGCCCTTTTAACATGGGAAGTCCCATAGAGAAATTCCCCCCGGCCCTGGAACCGGAAGTAAGATAGGAACGTATTGTTTTTAGTTTGTAGCTATACGAGGAACTACTTTTTCTACAATATAATGCTACTTTCGCATTTTTGTGATTTTTTGCGGATTTTTGATGATTTTTTGTAAGTACCGAAAGTGACGTCATCGTGACGTTACGTGACGTATCAGAAAACTCTAAGATTCGACACAAGTCATCACAATTCATATTTCTATGACGTATTTGAACATCATAGCGATAGCTTGATGGCAACTGTGTCCAAATGCGAAAAAACTGACAGAGGTCATTTAGTGCGTTTTCCGCAAAACCTATGACCTCGTTTTCCTCGAAAATGAGTATTACGCATCAAAAAGTGAACAATACCCGAAAACTGCACCTGAAAGAGGGGCACATTCTGAAACTAATTCGAGATCTCTAGCTTTAATATTAACGGAGATATAAGCGTTTTTAGTTTTTTTTTCACAAAATCGCTGTGACCTTGACCTTTGACCTTTCGACCTGCGTGACGAGAATGTTGTAGCCCTATTAGCTGGCTATAAGATGTTATAGATTGCGAAACGATACATGTAGCAGTTAGGCCACAAAGATACTTCCCGTTTTCGAGTGGGACAGACATACATACATACATACATACATACATACATACATACATACATACATACATACATACACACAAACACGACCAACCGACATATGCCGAAAATTGAAAATTTCAATTTTCGTCATAATAAATAATAGGTGGACCTTATGATTTCAACTATTACAATGTGCATATTAACATGGTGATATGGTGACACGCAGGCATAGAGGCCATAATGGCTTTCGAATGCAAAATACAGAGAAGATCGCTGCACTTATTCAGTGTGGACCTAAATAACCATTTTTTGTCAACACGAATAACCCATATTAGGCCAACATTACTAAACTGAATGAATTATACAAAAATAAACTAAAATACCTTGTTATGGTAAACTCCAACCTTAAACAATTCGTGAAGCTGTACTGGAAGAATGTTATAATATAGATCTTTATAGAACCCTATGCATGTTATATTAACTTGTATATTATGTAGTATATATTATATATATTATTATCTGATTAAGTATAAATATTATTATATTAAAGTATAAATATTATTATATTAAAGTATAAATATTATTATATTAAAGTATAAATATTATATAAATATTATTATATTAAAGTATGAATATTATTATAATAAAGTATAATATTATTACAATAAAGTATAAATATTATTTTATTTAAGTATATAAATTATGATAAAAAATAGAACTTTATAGTAGTATTATATATATTTACTACACATTGCTAAACAGTATACGTCATTATACATCCCAGCCGTTTGGAGAATCTGGAGACATACGTGCGGTGTCACCATCTAAACAATCCGCCACAGCCTACAGCAAAGCAACGCCCACACTACCCAATTGGCTTCTGGTGAAAATTTTTAAAAATTGCAGAACATTACCCCCCCCCCCCCATCTCCCCACCCCAGTCCTGACTGAATACAGTGTATATTCGGAGACCTCGCCCCACCCAAGTTACCCCCCCCCCCCAAACCACCCCCCCCCCCCCATCTCCGCCCAAGGTGAGCGTACAGAGCTACCACATGTTGTTATTACTTATTCCGTTCGTGCGCAACCCGCTGGAAAACCAGCTGGTAGGCAGGAAATTGTGCACTGCCCCCTCCCCCTCCCCCTCTCCACTCACCTAGCCACGACGCCAGTCACATCATCAAGTTTTCTGTCCCGTCGTCAAATAAGTCCGCCTGCCATCATCAAGCGCCCCCCCCCCCTATCCCCATCCTCCACTCCCTTTTGTCTAAACTAAATCATGATCCTGGAAGCTCAGCGGACCGTAGAACGCTGTCTACAGACCTCGTCGATTCTGTTTGATTTGGCAACTCAGCAGTACATTCATGTCTCGTACATTTAAACACCTCTCCGTCCCGAACCACACCTCCACGCACCACCACACCACCACACCCCACCACACCATCCCAGTAACGTCACCCACCCCTCCCCACGTCCGTATCGGTACTGTTGGCCAACCCAGACCAGGCCCGCAGAAGCAAACAACGAAGCGGCATCGAACGAACTCCAAACACGCATTTGATGTTTGGTATCGCCTTGTCTTTGAACAACACAAAGAGAGCCGGCTGACCACTTGGCAGAATAGATATATATAGGACTTGACGCGTCCATGGGCAAGTGTCATTTTGGGAAGTTATTTCAAGCGATGTCAAGTAAGACTACAGCGGTTTCTAGCATAGGGAGGGGGGGGGGGGGGGTCGTACATGTTTGCACCTCTCCTAAAATAAGCAGTGCCCCGTACATTTGGTAGGTTGTATATCACAGTGGGGCGCGAATCACCGATCCATGTGCCGTTAGACTCTCAGGCTGTCCCATGTACAAATCCGGGATTAAAATGCGGTTTGGCCTCTAAATGCAAATTAGGGCGCGTTCACCGATCCATGTGCCGTTAGCCTCTCAGGCTGTCCCATGTACAAATCCCGGATTAAAATGCGGTTTGGCCTCTAAATGCAAATTAGAGCGCGTTCACCGATCCATGTGCCGTTAGACTCTCAGGCTGTCCCATGTACAAATCCCGGATTAAAATGCGGTTTGGCCTCTAAATGCAAATTAGGGCGCGTTCCCACCTTCAAATCGAAATGCGAGGGGAAATTGAGATTGTTGCGACACAGTCTCCGACCCCCCACCCCCTCCCCCACAGACGCCTTCCTCTAAATCCAAATCCAGAAACCACGCGCTAGAATGAATGGATGGATTCAGGTCACCTTGGTAGGCATAAACTCACTGGCGGGTCCAGGGGGTACGTGTCCAGGGGTTTCGGACTCCACCCCCACCCTCCCCACCTGTTTGAGTATTGAGTTTAGTATGGTGGTGGGGCTGATCATGGGGATTTTAATGTTACATAACCTTGAACTGGGAAATCGCCATATGATGTCATGGATCCGCCCTTGTTTTGTATGGAGGGAGTTTATCTTTGAATTTATCGTCAACTGGGAATAAAGATTTTTTTTCTTGATCTGGGAACCCGACCTCCCCCCCCCCCCGCCAGCATATAATGCACATTGTACATGATTTGTTTGTACCCCCTTCAGGTATAGAGTCTTGAGGAAACTTTGATGGGACATGACACAATAAGTCTACAGGCGCGGATCCATAGATCAACGCCCCTCTCCCGCCTCAACCGCCATATTCCCCTGGAAATCGGTATTTTTTCCCGGCAACCCGCTCTATAAACGCACATTTTCAGAGCCCAATGTCCATCCCCTCAGGCATCAGATCCACCCCCACCCCCCACCGGATTTGTATAATAGCAAAGATCATAGTAAGGTCTTTGATAATAGTGACTATGGCAGATAGCACACCTTGCATCCAGTGATGCCCTAGAATTTTTTAAATGGGGGACATCGTGTCCAACACTATAAAATTTTGGGGGACATTTTGGATAATAGGGGGACCTGTCAGTTCGGATGGCCGTCAGCCGTTCGTATAGCGGTCATATGGCAGTTAAAGTGCTGTTTACAACAGGCTCATGCAACCGTAGTCCAGCGGACGGAGCCATAGTCCGCGACTGGAGCCATAGTCCGTGACTGCAGCCATAGCCCACGACCGGAGCCGTATCCCACGACCGGAGCCATAGCCCACGACCGGAGCCATAGCCCACGACCGGAGCCATATCCCACGACCGGAGCCATAGCCCACGACCGGAGCCATGTCCCACGACCGGAGCCATAGCCCACGACCGGAGCCATAGTCCACGACCGGAGCCATAGCCCACGACCGGAGCCATAGCCCACGACCGGAGCCATATCCCACGACCGGAGCCATATCCCACGACCGGAGCCATAGCCCACGACCGGAGCCATAGCCCACGACCGGAGCCATAGCCCACGACCGGAGCCATAGCCCACGACCGGAGCCATATCCCACGACCGGAGCCATAGCCCACGACCGGAGCCATATCCCACGACCGGAGCCATAGCCCACGACCGGAGCCATAGCCCACGACCGGAGCCATAGCCCACGACCGGAGCCATAGCCCACGACCGGAGCCATATCCCACGACCGGAGCCATAGCCCACGACCGGAGCCATAGCCCACGACCGGAGCCATATCCCACGACCGGAGCAATAGCCCACGACCGGAGCCATAGCCCACGACCGGAGCCATAGCCCACGACCGGAGCCATAGCCCACGACCGGAGCCATAGCCCACGACCGGAGCCATAGCCCACGACCGGAGCCATAGCCCACGACCGGAGCCATAGCCCACGACCGGAGCCATATCCCACGACCGGAGCCATATCCCACGACCGGAGCCATAGCCCACGACCGGAGCCATGTCCCACGACCGGAGCCATAGCCCACGACCGGAGCCATAGCCCACGACCGGAGCCATAGCCCACGACCGGAGCCATAGCCCACGACCGGAGCCATATCCCACGACCGGAGCCATAGCCTACGACCGGAGCCATATCCCACGACCGGAGCCATAGCCCACGACCGGAGCCATAGCCCACGACCGGAGCCATAGCCCACGACCGGAGCCATAGCCCACGACCGGAGCCATATCCCACGACCGGAGCCATGTCCCACGACCGGAGCCATATCCCACGACCGGAGCCATAGCCCACGACCGGAGCCATAGCCCACGACCGGAGCCATAGCCCACGACCGGAGCCATAGCCCACGACTGGAGCCATAGCCCACGACTGGAGCCATAGCCCACGACCGGAGCCATAGCCCACGACCGGAGCCATAGCCCACGACCGGAGCCATAGCCCACGACCGGAGCCATAGCCCACGACCGGAGCCATAGCCCACGACCGGAGCCATAGCCCACGACCGGAGCCATAGCCCACGACCGGAGCCATAGCCCACGACCGGAGCCATAGCCCACGACCGGAGCCATATCCCACGACCGGAGCCGTATCCCACGACCGGAGCCATATCCCACGACCGGAGCCATATCCCACGACCGGAGCCATAGCCCACGACCGGAGCCATATCCCACGACCGGAGCCATATCCCACGACCGGAGCCATAGCCCACGACCGGAGCCATATCCCACGACCGGAGCCATATCCCACGACCGGAGCCATATCCCACGACCGGAGCCATATCCCACGACCGGAGCCATAGCCCACGACCGGAGCCATAGCCCACAACCGGAGCAATAGCCCACGACCGGAGCCATATCCCACGACCGGAGCCATAGCCCACGACCGGAGCCATAGCCCACGACCGGAGCCATAGCCCACGACCGGAGCCATAGCCCACGACCGGAGCCATATCCCACGACCGGAGCCATAGCCCACGACCGGAGCCATCGCCCACGACCGGAGCCATAGCCCACGACCGGAGCCATAGCCCACGACCGGAGCCATATCCCGCGACCGAGGCCATAATCCGTGACCGTAGCCGTAGCCCGGCGCACGGAGCCATAGCCCACGACCGGAGCAATAGCCCACGACCGGAGCCATATCCCACACCCGGAGCCATAGCCCACGACCGGAGCCATAGCCCACGACCGGAGCCATAGCCCACGACCGGAGCCATAGCCCACGACCGGAGCCATATCCCACGACCGGAGCCATATCCCACAACCGGAGCCATAGCCCACGACCGGAGCTATAGCCCACGACCGGAGCCATATCCCGCGACCGAGGCCATAATCCGTGACCGTAGCCGTAGCCCGGCGCACGGAGCCACAGTCAAGCGCACGGAGCCATAGTCCGCGACCAGAGGGTCATTAATTGCCTCTGATCGGAGCCATAGCCCGCGACCGGAAACAGAGCCATAGCCCGGCGCACGAAGGCATAGTCCAGCGCACAGAGCCATAGTCCAGCGCACAGAGCCATAGTCCAGCAAACGGAGTCATTGTCCGTAACCAGTGGGTCATTAATTGCCCCTGATCGGAGCCATAGCCCGCGACCGGAACCAGAGCCATAGCCCGGCGCACGAAGGCATAGTCCAGCGCACAGAGCCATAGTCCAGCGCACGAAGCCATCGTCCAGCGCACGGAGCCATTGCCCGTGACCATGCAGAGCCATTAATTGCCCGTGATCGGAGCCATATCCCGGCGCACGGAGCAATAGTCCGGCGCCTTGAGTGTCGGGAACCAAGAACGCGAGAACACGAGGGCGAGAACGGGAGAATGCAACAGTGAAACCCACCTTGCGTTTTCGCCCTCGCGTACGCGCATTCTGGCGTTCTCGCCTCTGTTTTGTCACAGGCGAGAATGCGCGATAGATATGTGGCCGAGAACTGCAAGCTATAAAGTTAGCGGCAGACTCCCTCCGCTCAGAGGAAATATTGCGTCCTCATAATACGAACACTAAAGGTACAATATAAGGCTGCCACCAACGCCTGCAAAGGCCCCTACAGTTGACCATTGCATTGACCGCTTGACCGCAGCCGGACACGGGGACGCATGTGTCGCATTTTACGGGACATTTGCTTTATTAGGGGGACAATGGCGCAAGGCCGCGCTCTGCGGCGAACACTGTGCATCGTTATTCTTTTGCTAATAAGCTTACCTGCTTTTAAGGTACTTTAAACCGGGTGTCTATCGACGACCTTTCTGGCAAACCGGAATATGGCCACCGCTCGCCGCATTTTGATGGCCGCACCCCCACCCCGTCTCCCCCCGCCCTTTTGATGACACTTTGCATGCGGCGATGCGCATCTATCATAACGCTCACATACCAGCCTTTTATTTATTGACGACTGTCAACATTTCGCGCCATTTTACAAGCCATTTTGTCCTCAAATGGTCCGACTGGAAAATGGGAAATGGCTAAATTCGCTCATATAGTCTAGCAGTTGACGTTACTTTATCATCTAGTTCATAGAGCTCAATGTACCAACATATTTTCATGCTAATGTGGGCATATTTATATATTTATTCAGCAAGGATTGTTGCAATAAATTGTTTCCACTGCTGTACTTAAGTACGAATTTCCTGTCGAGGTCTAGGACAACAGCTCCACAACTGCTTCCGGTGGAGTGTCCATGCTGAGTGTTAGACGAGTTTGCAATTAATTCTTGACCGAACAAAACTTACAAGCATTCAGCTTTGACACGGCATTGATATAGCGGTACAGGATCATGGGGGATGTGTTAGAATACCCTGATGTGCTTCAAGAAGTTCGGGGTGCAATGGTAAGTAAGCTTTGCCTATTTTATCAGATTTAGTATTTAGCCCCACCGCACCGGCCTGTCCACCTGTCCACAGCTCAGCTCAGCTCAGCCTGTCAGCTGTCCAACGCGGCAATGGCAACACTGACAACAGTCAACAGTGTCCAACAGCATTTTCTGAGTGTGGCAATAGTTTTTGGAAGTAGATCTAAATGTATCTTTTAACTTTGTTATTTTGATTAAAGTCTCTGATTGCGATTGTTTGTTGAATTTAATTTTTGCTTATAGATCTATTAGTCCTACAAGCAAGCCGCTGTGGCTCGCCAACAGCGTCTTACTTCCAAGCGCATCCCGCTCATTAGCAGAGCGAAGCGACGACAACACCCGGGACGTTTTGCATCGCTTAAGTGAATGTACACATTGTACAGCGCTCTCTTACCAATATAACTTGTAGGAAAAGGTATTAGTGTCTAATTTTGCGCGGTAGAATTGTTGTCAGACGTTCTGGAGCGCGAGAAACAACAACTTTGCACCAGTAACAACCGAAAACGAATCAAGCTCCGCCATGATTGCAGTTGCACTTCCTGCCGAAAAAGCGGTGCGCACTAACGTACAAATTGTGTGCTCGCCGTAACTGAAAGATTCCTCGCTGGCTTCGTGCCGCGGGGTCCCTCTGCGTGATGAATAGTATGGAGGGGGTTGATGGGGAACCAGCCCAAATGTAGCGAAAATTTCCAGACGTTCTCTTCTAATGTTGGTTCTCATATGAAATGTGGGTTTTGTGGATTTACTTTTTTTTAGGAATATTTTATTTCTGAAGCTGTATTTTGATGAAAAATACCCCCCCCCCCCACCCCCTCCGGCGGGAATAAAGGTAGCTGACGGTCAGAGCGGGATCAATTGCTATATTTCCGGCATTTTCCAAAGGGAATACACCTGATGCCGCCAAAACCCACAAATTAGTGAGCGCAGGGGCTGACACAGTGGCGGGAGTCCTCACCCGCCCGCTTTTCTGAAACATCCCTAAGCAACAATGAATTTGGTGCCCCCCGCCTGTTTGTACTGGATCCCCTACTTTGTTGGTATCAAGCTCGGGAGGTGGGGATGGGACGGGGCGGGGGCAAGACTGACAAGCGTAACTTCGGCGTACGGCGGAAGCTGAAATTACGTACTCCTCGCGTTAAACCAAGAATTGCACAAACAATTTGCCGTTGGCCGTTACCGTTGGCCCGTGCATGCTCCACTGTCACCGTGACGGGCCGGGGCCGCCGCTGGGCTCTGGGAGGGTATTTAATTCATTGCTCGGTTTAGGATAGGGGGTCCGCGGTAAAGTCCCCCCCCCCCCCCCCCCCCCCCCAAAGCCGGTCGAGGTTTTACCATCGAAATTCGCTCGGTCGGGGCTTCTTAATCTTTTGCGGCAACCCGTCTATGAACACACATTTTCAGAGCTACCCCCCCCCCCCCTTCCACCCCGCCGTCAGAAGTTTTTAAACATCGGCTCTATAGCCATAGGGATATCTTTTTCATCACAAAAATCCACTCTCTCAGGTATCAAGGCACCCCACGGAACCCTCCCACCAACTTTGTATACGAGGCCTTCCCTCCCCACCCCCCCCCGGCCGCCGGGTTACTGACGGTTTAAAATATTCCGACTGATCCACACTCCTCCCGCTGTCATTTGCTCAGTGCTCAGATGGTATTGAATGCAAATTAAACATCAATGGAACGCTGAAAGAACTTCCACTTAAGTTATGCTTTCAAAGATTTTAATGCAACGATGTCACAGATCTGGTAAAGTCGGACCATTTGAAACAAACGACCGTTAAACTACCATGACATGCTGTTTGATGTGATGTAAAATCCGTACTTTACATTTCCCAACCAAAAATGTGCGCGCGCCCAACGATCATTTCTTCCGGTACGCGTGAACCCCAATCAAACCATGGCACCAGCGGCAGGCAGAATAGCTCTAAAACAGCTCGCCGAACGAATAAGTTTTCAAAGCACACAAATCGAGTAAGGACACGACTGGATTTTTTTACCAACTAACAGAGAATAGGTTACTTTATGTTAATATGTAGTTCATTGCTAGATATCGAGGTGAAAAAGTAGTTTTATGACCGTGTAAAGCCCGCCCAGATTTCGGGCGGGATTCTGCTAATGAAAAGAGATTGCAAGGGGATATAACGTAGATCCGCGACTGGACCCATATCGGAGCGAGCTGCGTTACATATATGGAACTAATAGATCTATATGCAGCAATTCTGACACGTCCTGCGTGGTTTGTCGCATTGAAAATTTCAAAGGATGTATTTTATTGAGTCTATATTCTTGCCACCAAAATACTACCTTTGACCTGCCTGGCTAATTAAAAAAAGATGTCGGATGACAGGAATAATTCATTGCGTATAACAGAAAGAAGGTCCTCATAAAACTGTAGATGCAACAGTTAGTTCATGTACATGCAGGTTTTATACTAAATATCAAGTTCATGTATCATATTATAGAATGACAATGGTGTTATGGGTTGTACTATCAAATATACTTAATTGCTGGCATGAAATAAATCATGTACCCACTTTCCTGTCTGTATCTTGAGACATGTGCGGAGCAGCAGCAGCTATCTCCTATAGCATTAAAATTTACTAGTTCATATTGGGAGGACTGAGTGAGTACTCAGACTCTGAATAGTGTTGAGGGCCTAGTTTATATAAAATGTAATGAGAGTGTAGAGTGGGTATTAATTAGGTATATAACAGTTAAGTTGATGACCTAGACACCTATGCAATTGATATTATTTCAGTAAACTGGCTGACACAAAGAGAGGGGTGGGGAAGGTCCATACTGCCTACTAATAAAACAAGATAATTTAGCCTTCTGCTTGCATACCCGCTGACCTGTCTTCACTTCAAGCCCCAAATTTCTTAAAACAGTTTAACCGACAACATCAGATGTAATCAGTGATTTTGACTGTGATTGGCTGAGGAGCTGAAAGTAAACTGGAAGTTATGTCACATTTTTGAAATAATGAGATGCAGCAGCTGGAAACAGATAGGTAATGGCAGGAATAGGGACAACCAGTGAATAATACTCAATTACAGTGGTCATCACATTAAACTAAAGGGATTACTTATATATATATATATGTTTAAAACTTTGTTCAGTTTTTTACTTACTGATTACTAATGAATGAATCCGATGTCAGTGCTTATGCATGTGCTCTTTCCTGTACAGCACCCCGGTAGACTGAAGCTGCAGAGCGGTAACATCATCTTCAAGAACATCAAGACAGGAAAGGTTGACCAGCTGCCAGCCTCAGACATAGAGAGAGCCTTCTGGTTGGTCCGTGCCAGGGGTCATTGCCTCAAAGTGGTGCTCAGCAGTGGTACCATCCACAAATTCGATGGATTCAAAGAAATGGTCTGTGGCTTCTTTGTGATTTGTTGCTTTTATTATCCCAGCAGATCTGTTATGTTTTCACCAACTATGCATAATAAATATTACATGCATGATTATATATCATAGATCATTGGAAATGTTACTTTTAAGGTTTTGGAAGTGAAAGTAATACAGGCATCTGGATTACCAATCATTTAGACAGCGGTTAAAGAAGCTAGATATCACCCAGAAACATGCCTACTCACCAAGTGAGATGAATGTTAAATTTTAGGTGTGTGACATTTCAGAGCATATATTACAGAGGTGGCATATTGACTGATTTTGTTTTATCCTGGCTTACACCGTGTTAACTATAGTTAGAGAAGTGGGAACTGGTCTTACCTGATAGTAACTGATTTCTGGTGTGACATTTTATTAATTTCATTCAAAAGTTGATTCCTAGGTTTAATGTTCTAATGGGTTGGTGTGAATGCAGTTGTTGTATGACATCCATCTTGCTTTCAGGAATATGAGAAGCTGTCAAACTTTATCCAGAAGTTCTACAACACAAACCTACGGAAAAAAGATAATTCTTTGAAGGGCTGGAACTGGGGAAATGCTCATTTTTTAGGTAACATTGTGTAAAATTATTTGTTTCTTTTAACCTTGACCTTAGTAAGAGGTTTATTTAAGTCCAACAAAAGGCTTGGTGTCAACAAATATGGCTATAATGCATAGAAACCAGGTTAATAATCCTCATGCTGCAGTATTACCATTATTACTGTTTTCTGTATGCAGCTTCAAAAAGGTAGTTAATTACAATGAAATAGGATTTCATTCTGAAGTTGTTTTTGCTCTGGAAGGTCAAATTACCTTTGTTATACCTCCTTTTCAGGAAATATGCTGGACTTTGAAGTGGGTGGAAACACAGCCTTTGAGGTTCCACTGGGCAATGTGTCACACAGCATGACAACTAAAAACGAAGTGACATTGGAATTTCATCAGAATGATGACGCTGCAGTATCACTGACGGAGCTGCGCTTTCACATTCCTAGCGATGCCAATGCAGAGACAGATGTCGTGCAGGTGATAATTAAGATTTGGCTGAACTTCACATTCCTAGATTGCCAATGAGAAGACTGTTTGTTACGGGTTCTGAAGCTATTTTGCGTACCTCTGCTACAATTGCTTGATTGAGCATAGCACTGATGGCAAAATAGAGGCTTCCATATTTAAGTTAACCACCCATCTCTTTCAATACTTTTGTTTGTGTGTCATGGATATGACAGCGTCTTCGACTATAAGGCCTGCAACAAAGGCTATATCGTGCCATACCAGTAGTGTCAGTCCAAACTGATAATATGAAATGATACACCATATAATTAGTTTTACATACTACATGTACCAAAAGCAATATATAGACCAAGTAATTTACTTGCAGTAAAATGTGTACATTTCCATTACTATTCCAGGAGTTCTTCACCAAGGTTATGGCCAAGGCAGATATCATCCAAGCGGTTGGAGAATCTATCGCCATCTTCTCTGAAGTTCAGTGCCTCACACCAAGGTAATGTAACATCGCATTCTTACACACATGAAGTTCATTGCGATCAGCATGAGGAATTTGAAATATAGAAATTTTGCTTAGAAATTATCGGGATGTTTGATGTAGAAATGCTAAAACACATTGTAGGTATGTCAGTGTTACCATTAGTAACCTGTAATTCTGCCATATCATACCAGAATGGCTGGTTTCCTAACCTGCCAAATTTCTTTATTTGTGCCCGTTGCAGTGTTTGACGCCACATATTCAAAGCCGGGATTTGTTTGTATTTTTCTTACCACACATCTTTCGCCTTTGGGATTAAAATCTCACCCTATGAGATATTTCACGACTGGTTTTGTGTTTGCTCCACAGAGGTCGCTACGACATCAAGATCTACCCAACGTTTCTACAACTCCACGGCAAAACGTTCGACTACAAGATTCCCTACACAACTATCTTGCGGCTCTTTTTATTACCTCATCGCGATGGGAGACAGATGTTCTTTGTCGTGAGTAAAGCTTGCACTGGATGGCATATACACATAAGGCCATCCTCCCACATCACTGTTAGTGCTGCCGTGCTCATTCCTCATCACTACCTCAATGATAACAGACGATGATCGGCAACGTCATTTCGGTGGCGATTTCTGTAGACGCCACAAGGAACAGTGGTGTCATCTGATGAGCGACTGAAGGACTCGAACGATAGAGGGAAACATTGCAGTCTTCGTTTACGGAATTTGAGAGTGAAATGAAGAAGGCGGAGCATCCCCTATAGACCACTTCGCTAATCGTAGTTCCAATTTTGCCACCGTGAGGCGCCACTGCATGTGCAATGCATTTTGGGTGTTATTTTGGTCTTTGAGAGATGTCAAGATGGCGTCATCGCCTGACAACGTATTTTGTAGACATTTAAACATGAAATAGTGTCCTCTATGTAACGGAAAAGTTACATAATCTGAATGTAAGTTAGATATGCTCATTAATTTTATACATACCTTGCCAATAACGTGGAAATATGGTATTTATCTCCATAGAAAAAGTCAAGATAACACCAAAATATTTCCCATAACTCTTTGCGCCAGTCTCGAGTTTTCCAAGATGGCGTATAATTGCAAAGTCGTGTATGGGAGGATATTAGCAATAATGATAATAATGGTGTTGTTTTCATTTCAGGTTAGTCTGGATCCTCCCATCAAACAAGGCCAGACTCGATATCACTTCATGATCTTGCTATTTAACAAAGAGGACGAATTAACCTTGGAGCTGGGGCTGCCAGAGTAAGTCACAATGTGGCAGCCCTATGGAGCCTCGGTCTCCACCACCTTTTGCAACATAACTGTTGGGCAAACACCACCTTTTGCAACATAACTGTTGGGCAAACACCACCTTTTGCAACATAACTGTTGGGCAAACACCACCTTTTGCAACATAACTGTTGGGCAAACACCACCTTTTGCAACATGTTGGGCAAAAGCAGCGTTATAGTATACTTACATGCCATATTATCATCTTTAAGTATAGTTATAGTAAGGATATACATGTTTATATATTTTTATATATATATTCATGTTTACATGTTTATCTCTTCCTTAAGAATAGAATCTTACATAATGTTCAAATATCTAAAATTCCATTTTTCAGGGAGGACATACAAGAGAAGTACGAAGGCAAGCTGACCAAGGAGATGTCCGGGCCAGAGTATGAGATTGTCAGTCGCATAATGAAGACGTTGGTCAATAGGAAGATCACCGTCCCGGGAACCTTCATCGGGTAAGAGTGGAATCGAGCGACAAAAATAAACGTTATTCAACCATTATTATGGTGCAGCCAGTCTCATGCAATTTATTTTCCTTATTTATTGTAGATTCCAAGTTATACATTTTCGTTCGTCTTCGACACGGCACTACAATTATTTACGAGCAAACGTTACGGGATCTTGAGTGCATGTCGTCCTTAGTGAAACCACATGAGGTCCTATATCTCATTTGGTGAGCAGGCTGAGCTACAGATCAACTTGGTCGCAGGGTAAAGATCCCATGTCCTTCTTGCAAAGAGAAGGGGTTTACCCCCGGGGACATGACTCCACGCTCCCATTGACGCGATATAACCAAAAGTGATTCAAACGTCATGAATGTGCAACCAACAACCAATCCAGATCAACAGGTCGTAGGTTCGAACCTCCGAATGGTGCCTGCATCAGGGTCAAGCTTCATCCAACCTTATTTCATTATGCCGCGCCCATTTTCAGCCTTGCATGTGTACAAAAGTGTCCTATATCACCGCACCATTTGTCTTCATTTCTCCTTCTTCTCGTCGCTTGTCGCGGGCAGCCACTCGGGGACCCAGTCGATCGCCTGCTCCTACAAGGCGGCCACGGGCTTCCTGTACCCGCTGGAGCGAGGCTTTATCTTCATCCACAAGCCGCCCATCCACATCCGGTTCGACGAGGTCGCCAGCGTCAACTTCGCGCGCTCGGCCGGAAGTACCCGCTCCTTCGACTTCGACGTGAGCGCCAAGTCCGGCACCGTCTACACCTTCGTCGGCATCGAGAAGTAAGAGCCGCCATGGCGCAGGTCTCGGGGATTAATCATCTGCGCTTAGGGGGCTAATTAAACTGGCGCATTGTGAGCTAGAAGTGTAGGCTTTCTTTGGTTGTGGCAGCCGACTGCTGGTGGTTCATTTTGAAATCTTTCCGGAAGGTTTCTTCGAAAAATTGGACCATGTACACAAATGAAACGCCCAACATTGCATTTTTATGCGTATATATTGATCCCTAAAATCCCTCGCCATGGCATTGTGGTGTGTAGACGTCGTTGCGTTGTAACAGTGTTCTATAAATACCCGAGTCGGTAGCGTCTCGGGAACGTGCACGCCCCGTAGTGACGCGACGGCGGTTCCACGGGAGTTCGCCGGTCATCTCCATGGTAGTTATGTTTACAAACAAGGGGAGAGTCGTAACATGTGCATCTCATCTGGAGTAATTCGCGACAGGGCGGACTTTATGATTGATAGCGAGCGTGGTTTGGATGGCACACGGACGTTTGCTTTCGTTCTCTGCAGGGAGGAATACGGCAAGCTGTACGACTTCGTGTCGCAGAAGAAACTGCGAGTGAAGAACATCGGATCATCACTGGTGAGCACATATAGGAATATGATATAAATAAGACCAGACTAGAAATAGGAATAGAATGGAAATAGGCCAGCTATTGACCTGCATAGAAACAGACCACTTTTTTCAGTCATCAAGGTTAGTAACAATGGGAGAAAACACAAAAACCATGAGGTGTTGCCTGCCACAACATCATCGGCCATAGAGTCAACTCCGTTGTGTAGTTTACACCATGGACAATGACGTTATGGAGTTGACTCCATGGCCACTGGCGTTGTGTAGTTTACACCATGGCCAATGACGTTGCGGGGTTGAATCCATGGCCAATGACGTTGCGGGGTTGAATCCATGGCTAATGACGTTGCGGGGTTGAATCCATGGCCAATGACGTTGTGGAGTTGACTCCACGGCCAATGACCTTGTGGAGTTGACTCCATGGACAATGACGTTACGGGGTTGAATCCATGGCCAATGACGTTGCGGGGTTGAATCCATGGCCAATGACGTTGTGGAGTTGACTCCACGGCCAATGACCTTGTGGAGTTGACTCCATGGCCAATGACGTTGCGGGGTTGATTCCATGGCCAATGACGTTGCGGGGTTGATTCCATGGCCAATGACGTTGCGGGGTTGAATCCATGGCCAATGACGTTGCGGGGTTGAATCCATGGCCAATGACGTTGCGGGGTTGAATCCATGGCCAATGACGTTGCGGGGTTGACTCTATGGTCAATGACGTTGTGGAGTTGACTATTGGCTATTGACGTTGTCTGTGTGTTAATGTGTTTAATCCTCGGCGACAGGACAAGAAGCCCGCGTACAACGACGACATGATGGGCAGTGATGACGAAGAGGCTCACGACGCCTACCTCCAGCGAGTCAAGGCCGAGGGCAAGGAGAGGGAGGAGGATGAGGATGAGGACTCCAGCGAGGGTGAGTGGGGAGGGGGAGGGGGAGGGAGGAGGATGAGGATGAGGACTCCAGCGAGGGTGAGTGGGGAGGGGGAGGGGGAGGGGGAGGGAGGAGGATGAGGATGAGGACTCCAGCGAGGGTAAGTGGGGAACGGGAGGGGGGAGGGCAAAGAGCGGGAGGAAGAGGACTCCGGCGAGGGTGAGTGGAGGGGGAGGGGGAGGGCAAAGAGCGGGAGGAAGAGGACTCCGGCGAGGGTGAGTGGAGGGGGAGGGGGAGGGCAAAGAGCGGGAGGAAGAGGACTCCGGCGAGGGTGAGTGGAGGGGGAGGGGGAGGGCAAAGAGCGGGAGGAAGAGGACTCCAGCGAGGGGTGAGTTGGGAGGGGGGGGGGGGAGGGCAAAGAGCGGGAGGAAGAGGACTCCGGCGAGGGTGAGTGGAGGGGGAGGGGGAGGGAGGAGGAAGAGGACTCCGGCGAGGGTGTGGAGGGGGAGGGGGCTGGAGTGGTTTAAGGGTGTGATAGGATGAATGATGATCGGTGGGTGGAGGCTGTGCTGTTGGAGGGCTTCGTGGGGCTGGGAGGCGAGTATCCTGAAGACGACTGAGCGCTAAGCCCTGTTATAAACGGAAGACAGCCACGTGACAATTCCAGCACGGTATCGTGTGGAACCGTTATAGTACAGTGCACATACACCACGGCTAGACCAGCCCAAGCGGCCGGTACGTGGTTCGAATCCCACCTGTGAAGATGTTTATTTTGTGCAGGATAAAGATCCCATGTCTTCTTAAAGATTACAGGAGACCTGGCTGCCTCTACCTTTACCCATCCCGTTGTCGCAATATGACCTGCAGAGGTTATCGTTGTACTTAAACGAGATATGTGCCATGTTGATAATGTGTTTACTTGTTGTCGCCAGATGAGGACTTCAACCCTGAAGAGGAGCCAAGCGAGCCAGAGGACGAGTGAGTGAAATGTCCCATAGCCATACCACCCCAGTCATATTACCCATAGCCACACCGCCCCATAGCCACACCGCCCCATAGCCACACTGCCCCATAGCCACACCGCTCCATAGCCACACCACCCCATAGCCACACCGCCCCATAGCCACACCGCCCCATAGCCACACCACCCCATAGCCACACCGCCCCATAGCCACACCGCCCCATAGCCACACCACCCCATAGCCACACCACCCCATAGCCACACCGCCCCGTAGCCACACCGCCCCATAGCTACACCGCCCCATAGCCACACCGCCCCATAGCCACACCGCCCCACAGCCACACCGCCCCATAGCCACACCACCCCATAGCCACACCGCCCCATAGCCACACCACCCCATAACCACACCGCCCCATAGCCACACCACCCCATAGCCACACCGCCCCATAGCCACACCGCCCCATAGCCACGCCGCCCATAGCCATGCCACCCCATAGCCACACCGCCCCATAGCCACACCACCCCATAGCCACACCGCCCCGTAGCCACACCGCCCCGTAGCCACACCACCCCGTAGCCACACCACCCCGTAGCCACACCGCCCCATAGCCACACCGCCCCATAGCCACACCACCCTATAGCCACACCGCCCCATAGCCACACTGCCCCATAGCCACACTGCCCCATAGCCACACCACCCCATAGCCACACCGCCCCATAGCCACACCGCCCCATAGCCACACCGCCCCATAGCCACACCACCCCATAGCCACACCGTCCCATAGCCACACCACCCCATAGCCACACCGCCCCATAGCCACACCGCCCCATAGCCACACCCCCCCATAGCCACACCACCCCATAGCCACACCGCCCCATAGCCACACCGCCCCATAGCCACACCACCCCATAGCCGCACCGCCCCATAGCCACACTGCCCCATAGCCACACCACCCCATAGCCACACCACCCCATAGCCACACCACCCCATAGCCACACCACCCCGTAGCCACACCGCCCCATAGCCACACCGCCCCATAGCCACACCGCCCCATAGCCACACCACCCCATAGCCACACCACCCCATAGCCACACCACCCCATAGCCACACCGCCCCATAGCCACACCGCCCCATAGCCACACCGCCCCATAGCCACACCGCCCCATAGCCACACCGCCCCATAGCCACACCACCCCATAGCCACACCACCCCGTAGCCACACCGCCCCGTAGCCACACCGCCTCATAGCCACACCACCCCATGGCCACACCGCCCCATAGCCACACCACCCCATAGCCACACCGCCCCATAGCCACACCACCCCATAGCCACACCGCCCCATAGCCACACCGCCCCATAGCCACACCACCCCATAGCCACACCGCCCCATAGCCACACCGCCCCATAGCCACACCACCCCATAGCCACACCGCCCCATAGCCACACCGCCCCATAGCCACGCCGCCCATAGCCATGCCGCCCCATAGCCACACCGCCCCATAGCCACACCACCCCATAGCCACACCGCCCCGTAGCCACACTGCCCCGTAGCCACACCACCCCGTAGCCACACCACCCCATAGCCACACCGCCCCATAGCCACACCACCCTATAGCCACACCACCCTATAGCCACACCGCCCCATAGCCACACTGCCCCATAGCCACACTGCCCCATAGCCACACCACCCCATAGCCACACCGCCCCATAGCCACACCGCCCCATAGCCACACCGTCCCATAGCCACACCACCCCATAGCCACACCGCCCCATAGCCACACCGCCCCATAGCCACACCCCCCCATAGCCACACCACCCCATAGCCACACCGCCCCATAGCCACACCGCCCCATAGCCACACCACCCCATAGCCGCACCGCCCCATAGCCACACTGCCCCATAGCCACACCGCCCCATAGCCACACCACCCCATAGCCACACCACCCCATAGCCACACCACCCCGTAGCCACACCGCCCCATAGCCACACCACCCCATAGCCACACCACCCCATAGCCACACCGCCCCAGAGCCACACCGCCCCATAGCCACACCACCCCATAGCCACACCACCCCATAGCCACACCACCCTATAGCCACACCGCCCCATAGCCACACCGCCCCATAGCCACACCGCCCCATAGCCACACCACCCCATAGCCACACCACCTTGTAGCCACACCGCCCCATAGCCACACCGCCCCATAGCCACACCGCCCCATAGCCACACCACCCCATAGGCACACCGCCCCATAGCCACACCACCCCATAGCCACACCACCCCATAGCCACACCGCCCCATAGCCACACCACCCCATAGCCACACCGCCCCATAGCCACACCGCCCCATAGCCACACTGCCCCATAGCCACACCACCCCGTAGCCACACCGCCCCATAGCCACACCGCCCCATAGCCACACCGCCCCATAGCCACACCGCCCCATAGCCACACCACCCCATAGCCACACCACCCCATAGCCACACCGCCCCATAGCCACACCGGCCCACAGCCACACCGCCCCATAGCCACGCCACCCCATAGCCACACCACACCACAGCCACACCGCCCCATAGCCACACCACCCCATAGCCACACCACCCCATAGCCACACCGCCCCATAGCCACACCACCCCATAGCCACACCACCCCATAGCCACACCGGCTCATGTTTCATCCATTCATCCCGTATCGTCCCAGGATGTTCCTTAGCCCAGTATGTCCCGTGTGTGCACACAAGCGGCATAAAACGCCAATTCATTCATTCACATGTAGCACTCCTCTCTGTTGTCCTCCGTAAGAAAGATATATATATATATATCTGTCTACACTAATGACCGCACATTACACTACACATTGCATTACTCTACACATTGCATTACACTACACATTACACTACACATTGCATTACACTACACATTGCATTACACTACACATTGCATTACACTACACATTACACTACACTACACATTACACTACACATTACACTACACATTGCATTACACTACACATTGCATTACACTACGCATTACCCTACACATTACACCACACATTACATTACACCACACATTACATTACACTACACATTACACTACACATTGCACTACACATTACACTACACATTACATTACACTATACTACACGGTCCCTACGTACATATGCACTAATGACTGCTCGTCCCGTTGCTAGGTGGGACAGTAACGTGGAGACGACCGACTCCAGCGCCGAGTCTGACTCCGCCTCAGAATCCGGAGCGGAGAACAAACCCAAGAAGGAAAAGAAGGAGAAGAAAGAAAAGGAGAAGAAAGCCCCCGTGGTCAGTAGTCCTGGCAGCGATACAGGGTCACCCCCGTGGTCAGTAGTCCTGGCAGCGATACAGGGTCACCCCCGTGGTCAGTAGTCCTGGCAGCGATACAGGGTCACCCTCGTGGTCAGTAGTCCTGGCAGCGATACAGGGTCACCCCCGTGGTCAGTAGTCCTGGCAGCGATACAGGGTCACCCCCGTGGTCAGTAGTCCTGGCAGCGATACAGGGTCACCCCCGTGGTCAGTAGTCCTGGCAGCGATACAGGGTCACCCCCGTGGTCAGTAGTCCTGGCAGCGATACAGGGTCACCCTCACGATTAGTGTCCTGGCAGCGATATAGGGTCACCCTCACGATTAGTGTCCTGGCATGCGATACAGGGTCACCCTCACGATTAGTGTCCTGGCAGCGATACAGGGTCACCCTCACGATTAGTGTCCTGGCAGCGATACAGGGTCACCCTCACGATTAGTGTCCTGGCAGCGATACAGGGTAACCCTCACGATTAGTGTCCTGGCAGTGATACAGGGTCACCCTCACGATTAGTGTCCTGGCAGCGATACAGGGTCACCCTCACGATTAGTGTCCTTGCAGCGATACAGGGTCACCCTCACGATTAGTGTCCTGGCAGCGATACAGGGTCACCCTCACGATTAGTGTCCTGGCAGCGATACAGGGTCACCCTCACGATTAGTGTCCTGGCAGCGATACAGGGTCACCCTCACGATTAGTGTCCTGGCAGCGATACAGGGTCACCCTCACGATTAGTGTCCTGGCAGCGATACAGGGTCACCCTCACGATTAGTGTCCTGGCAGCGATACAGGGTCACCCCCGTGGTCAGTAGTCCTAGCAGCGATACAGGGTCACCCTCACGATTAGTGTCCTGGCAGCGATACAGGGTCACCCTCACGATTAGTGTCCTGGCAGCGATACAGGGTCACCCCCGTGGTCAGTAGTCCTAGCAGCGATACAGGGTCACCCTCACGATTAGTGTCCTGGCAGCGATACAGGGTCACCCTCACGATTAGTGTCCTGGCAGCGATACAGGGTCACCCTCACGATTAGTGTCCTGGCAGCGATACAGGGTCACCCTAACGATTATTGTCTTGAGGGAGATTTATATTGTTTATTCATGTTGGCGGTACAGAAAGTTTATTCTTGCATAAGAGTTAACTGTTTAGTATATATGTATACACCTATGTGTGTAAACCTATGTGTATGCATGTGTAAACCTGTGTATAAACCTATGCCTGTACATGTTTGTATACATGTGTAAACCTGTGTATAAACCTATGCGTGTGCATATGGGTAAACTGTATTGTTAGTGTAAGTTGCGTAACCTATGTGTAAATTGTAACCTATGTGAGATCTCTGTATATCATGTGCGTGATCAATGTGTGACATGTAGGCTGTGTAGCTATGTGTAACCTGTGTAGCTATGTGTAACCTGTGTAGCTATGTGTAACCTGTGTAGCTATGTGTAACCTGTGTAGCTATGTGTAACCTGTGTAGCTATATGTGTAACCTGTGTAGCTATGTGTAACCTGTGTAGCTATGTGTAACCTGTTTGGCTATGTGTAACCTGTGTAGCTATGTGTAACCTGTGTAGCTATGTGTAACCTGTGTAGCTATGTGTAACTTGTGTAGCTATGTGTAACCTGTGTAGCTATGTGTAACCTGTGTAGCTATGTGTAACTTGTGTAGCTATGTGTAACCTGTGTAGCTATGTGTGACCTGTGTAGCTATATGTAACCTGTGTAGCTATGTGTAACCTGTGTAGCTATGTGTAACCTGTGTAGCTATGTGTAACCTGTGTAGCTATGTGTAACCTGTGTAGCTATGTGTAACCTGTGTAGCTATGTGTAACCTGTGTAGCTATGTGTAACCTGTGTGAGATCTCTGTATATCATGTGCGTGATCAATGTGTGACATGTAGGCTGTGTAGCTATGTGTAACCTGTGTAGCTATGTGTAACCTGTGTAGCTATGTGTAACCTGTGTAGCTATGTGTAACCTGTGTAGCTATGTGTAATCTGTGTAGCTATGTGTAACCTGTGTAGCTATGTGTAACCTGTGTAGCTATGTGTAACCTGTGTAGCTATGTGTAACCTGTGTAGCTATGTGTAGCTATGTGTAACCTGTGTAGCTATGTGTAACCTGTGTGAGATCTCTGTATATCATGTGCGTGATCAATGTGTGACATGTAGGCTGTGTAGCTATGTGTAACCTGTGTAGCTATGTGTAACCTGTGTAGCTATGTGTAACCTGTGTAGCTATGTGTAACCTGTGTAGCTATGTGTAACCTGTGTAGCTATGTGTAACCTGTGTAGCTATGTGTAACCTGTGTAGCTATGTGTAGCCTGTGTAGCTATGTGTAACCTGTGTAGCTATGTGTAACCTGTGTAGCTATGTGTAACTATGTGTAGCTATGTGTAACCTGTGTAGCTATGTGTAACCTGTGTAGCTATGTGTAACCTGTGTAGCTATGTGTAACTTGTGTAGCTATGTGTAACTTGTGTAGCTATGTGTAACTTGTGTAGCTATGTGTAACCTGTGTAGCTATGTGTAACTATGTGTAGCTATGTGTAACCTGTGTAGCTATGTGTAACCTGTGTAGCTATGTGTAACCTGTGTAGCTATGTGTAACCTGTGTAGCTATGTGTAACTTGTGTAGCTATGTGTAGCTATGTGTAACCTGTGTAGCTATGTGTAGCTATGTGTAACCTGTGTAGCTATGTGTAACCTGTGACCTCTGAAACACCTGTGTAACCTATGTATAGTTATGCGTGACCTTTGTGTAAACTAACCTATGTGAAACCTATGTGAAGTAACCTGTGTGAAACCTATGTGTGAACTGTGTATGTCACCTATATGCAAGCTGACCTCTGTGTGACCTCTGTGTAACCTCTGCAGGAGAGTAAGCCGCGCACCAAGAAGGGGAAGAAGGATGTTGACCCCAGCAAGCCCAAGCGGGCCATGTCCGCCTACTTCCTGTGGCTCAACGCCAACCGGGAGGACATCAAGGCGGAAAATCCGGGCATCCTCGCCGTCACCGACCTGTCTAAGAAGGCGGGCGAAATGTGGCGCAACATGAGCGACAAGACGGTGAGGGCGACTGTAGGGGCTTGGGGTGTGGGGGGGGGGGGCGTGCTGGCGGGGTCAAACTCGCTGAATCTTAAGCACTTATCTTTTATTCATGATGATAATATATTAATAATATCTATATATTTTTAACATTAGGCCTATCTTATATGTATTTACATCAGGATGGGGTTGTACCGTCGCGATCATTTCATTCTGTGCATTGTATGAATGGTAATTATTATGGTGTGAGATTTTGGTCTGTAGTTTTCAGTTACCTTATTAATTAGATACATGTAGTATTACTTGCTGACTACATCTATCCATCTAATAGTTAAGACATATTTACAAACGCTCCACATTTCTAGCCGATGTCCACAGGTCGAGGGTTCGAACCCTGGCACCCGCAGCCAGGGCAAGCGAACCCTGGCACCCGCAGCCAGGGCAAGCTTTATGAAACTTCATGTTCTTGTCCCGGGAAGTTGGCAATTTGGCCCAATGCAATTTAGCCTTCATTCATGTACACAAAAGTGGCCTGACCCGCCAACGTTTCATTTTTTGTTTCCTTCTCTCAAGACCTAACATCTCTAGATCTGTCGTTTTCAGGAGTGGGAGGCGAAGGCCGTCGAGGCCAAAGGCCGTACGAGAAGGCCATGGAAGAGTGGCGGGAGAGCGGGGGCGTGGACGCACCAGCCTCACGGTGAGTGTGGGGGATCCAGGGGGGACGGGGACCCTAGTTACTGTAACCTAGCAACGCTTGGTGGGTGGGGGCGTGGACGAACCGGCCTCACGGTGTGGGGTTCAGGGGGGACGGGGACCCTAGTTACTGTAACCTAGCAACGCTTGATGGGTGGGGGCGTGGACGACCCGGCCCTCACGGTCAGTGTGGGGGATCCAGGGTGGACGGGGACTCTAGTTACTGTAACCTAGCAACGCTTGGTGGGTGGGGGCATGGACGAACCGGCCTCACGGTGAGTGTGTGGGGTCCAGGGGGGACGGGGACCCTAGTTACTGTAACCTAGCAACGCTTGGTGGGTGGGGGCGTGGACGCACCAACCTCACGGTCAGTCTAGGGGATCCAGGGGGGCCTGGGCCCCTAGTTACTGTAACCTAGCAACGCTTGGTGGGTGGGGGTGTAGACCGTGGTTACTTACTGTAAATAAACGACCTGTTGGGGCAGTGGCCATCGTTAATGTAACTAAAACATTTTAGGGCTGGGCCTATACATGATCTGGGGATAGTTTGACATTTATGAGCGTGTAAGCTATTTTTTTGCCTAAGTTAACGTTTGATCGTAGGTTTATGAAGAAGGAGTATACGCGTATATTCAGCGATCTGTGGCGATGTTTAGTGTCAAATTAAAATTGTACCAATATTATTTAAATTATTTCTTGGCAATATTGTTATGATACAATTCGATATTTGTCATTCCTCTCCGTCTCGTCGGTACAATTTTGAAATTTAATTTGATCTCCGGAAGGTTAATTTTTTTTATGAAATAAGCCCCTCCCCCCCCCCCCCCCCCCCCCCTCCCACTCGTCCCAATGTTCTTTTTAGGACTGTAGTTATTAATTCACGTTGCCTATCTTCCTTCGGCTCGGTACAAGTTTGAAATTATATTTTATTTTAACTGTAGTTAATAATTGACGTTGTCTGTCCTCCCTGCAGGGCCTCCAAGTCGAAGTCTCCCAAGAAGCACGTGGCCGAGTCCCCCGCCAAGGACTCCCGGGCCGGGGCCGGCGAGAGCTACAAGTCCAAGGAGTTCATCTCAGACTCCGAGTCCGACAAGGACTTTGACGCCGGGTCGGACGCCAGCGAGGAGGCCGGAAGCGACTCCGAGGACGACAAGCCGCTCAAGAAGAAGCCCAAGGCGAAGAAGAAGAAGAAGTCGGGATCGGGATCGGGGTCCGGGTCCGGGTCGGACTCGGATAACCCTAAGCGGAAGAAGAGCAAGCGGATGCAGGGCCAGAAGATCGAAAAGACGGAATCGGAGGAGGACGCGGAGGTGGGTGGAGGGGAGTGGGTGTGTGTGGGGGCGGGGGGGGGGGGGTTGGAGGGGAGTTGGGAGTGGGGGGGGAGGGAAATGTGTGTGTGTGTTTGGTAGGGGTGAAGGGGGGGAGTGGAGGGGGTTGGGGGGTTGATGTGAGTTGTGTGTGTGTTTGGTAGGGGTGAGGGGGGGCGGTGAAGGTGGGGGGGGGAGTGGAGGGGGTTGGGGGGTGAATGTGAGTTGGGTGTGTGGGGGAGGGGACGAGGAAGAGGAGGGGGGTGGTATGGAGATGGGTAGGTGGGTGGGTGGAGCGAAGGGTGGGGGACAGAGAAAGGAGAGAAGTTTTGTGGAGGAGAGTGAGCGGTGAGGGGGTCGAGAGGAGCCGACGGGGCGTGGAGGCTGATATGGGGGTGGGGTCTTGAGGCGGGCAAGGCCAGACTGAGGGGGTGGTGCTAGCATAGACTTATAATTTAAGATGAATAATTTCGTCTGTGCTCATGCACTTTTGAATCTTACAAGCGCTAACATTGCCAGAGACTACTGCCAATAACGTTATAATATATCGACAATATGGTAACTGGCTTCCCATTGGAGTAGATGGTGTGATGTTATCAGTGGTGTTAATATTCCTTTACCTGCCCCCCCCCCCCACCTCTAGCTTCCGGACGACGAGGATATCGAGAGCACACCGCCCGGATCAGGGGCATCGGATTCTGGATCTGCCTCAGAGTCCGAGTAGACGTTCCTGGATCAGGATCAGGCCAGCGGTCCGTACCGCCTACAGAGACACATTATGGGCTCCGGATCTGTGGTATCATTCTCATCCAGGATCTTGTTTTGAGGCTGATTAGACGTCTCTGGATCAGGCCAGCGGTCCGTGTCGCTACATAGACACGGTGTGCGCTGTCGGAACTTATTCCTTCAGCCGGCCAGGGATCTGGAGATCTTAGTGTGAGGGCTACATCCTGACTCCCAGGTCAGGATTTATAGATCAGGTCTCCTAGATCAGGATTTCTAGAGCGGGATTTCGAGATCAGGAGTCCTAGGTCAAAAGTCTTCGGTCAGGATTCCTAGGTCCGGATTCCTAGATCCGGATTCCTAGATCCGGAGTTGTCGACGGGTAAGCTATGTCACCCCATACCCCTACCCTCCACTCAGACGCTACCAGCTGTCATTCGCTGATCGGATCATAGGCAGAGCAGCCAAACCGATGTCTGTTCTCGAACCGTTACGTTAGAAAGAAAACCGTTGTATATAAAAACATATACACATATATGTACATATATTTCACCACATTCGCCAGAAATTCAATTTTTTATGGAAGGATCGTACAATAGTAGTAACCATGGCTGCCATTCGTTCACGTATAGCTTGTATGTATGTAGGACCTCCTGAACACGTGCTCCGTGACGTCAGCATGTCACGTGAGTCTTTTCTGAATAAATGGAACAGCAATTCATTCAAATACTGTCGTTTTGTTTGATGTGTTGGGAGTTTGTCTTTTTCTTATGCGCCGCGCCTACTTTACCCTCCCGGGTTTGTTTGTCTCTTATCACATTCTTTGCATTCGTAATTATTCATCGGTATATATATTTTATATATGATAAAACGAACAACCGAAATCAATCATTATTCACGGCCATTTAAAATTTGATCTGTTGTTAAGTCTGTTATCTTTATTTTCTTAGGTTGTAGTAGCATGATAATATATTATGCAACACTGAGTGTATGGGGGGGGGGGCATGACAACCCCCCCCCCTCCGACACTACTCGCTCGGTCAGCCCCTTCGAACCCCGCTGTGGCCATGTCTGTGTGGTCGCAGGATAAAGATCCCATGTTTTTCTTCGCAAAGAGTAGGGGGATACCCCGGGGACATGGCTCTACTCTCCCTTCCTTCTCCCATGGGCACGATATGACCAAAAGTGGTCGAAGCGTCCTGAATATACAACCAACCAACCACAGATTACTGGACCCCCCCCCCCCCCCCCACCCCTAACGTCCATCTCCATCAGACAGGCCTAGGTGTACATACTATTTACTGAGTATTCACAAAGCCGTTTTATGTGCTCCAGTGGAATCCTCAAACTTCACGATCTGTACACCCCACGACACATCATTTTGACGGCATTACGCCAGAAAAGGCTGGGTTTTTACACTGGAGATCCAGCCCCACCGCTCAGCAATGGGGCCGGTTGTAGGACGTGCGCCCGAAACTTCCCTCCGTCTGACGTTAATTTCAGCTCGTCCCGAGACTAAGAAATGGTCGGATTGCACCACTCCGACGTTGGCCCCTTACCGCGTTAGGACCGGGACCAATTCCTACGCCACCTCGGGGGGTAGGCGTAAGCTGGCAAAGTCAGACGTATCTGACGATACGGTACCATGTAGGCTTTGGCACGATGCAAGGAAGCCTTCGGTACCTTGTTAACCTCATCCACCGTCCTCACTACGCCCGTATATGGCGTGTTTACTGCGGCTGTAATTTGGTTCAATGCTTCTTTCTTATTTCGATTGGTGACTTCGAGTTTTAGTAGATCTTTCTTCTCTTGAAACAAGCTAATAAGACTCTAGCTAACAAGACTAATCTCAACTCCTCATCAGAAAAGTTGGGCTTTCGTTTTACCTCCTGTTCAAGGCCTCGTTCGCAAGCGACAGCCGGTTGTCTATTTCTTGACCTAGATTTCGCCATTGCGCCTGCGCATTACGGCTTTGTGCCGAACGTGGGATAGTCGAAAAGGGTTGACAATCTGTCTCATGGCGGAAATCAAAACAGTTGGGTTCCTGCGGGAATTCCTGAAGCCGATGCGGCGGCTGCTCAAATAACAATTGTATTACAGAGAACATTTTACCTCGTGGTCTTCGACTCAATCTGTATCGGCTTAGTGACCGGAGGAGCACCAAAGACCCCCCCCCCCCCCCCAAAAAAAAAAAAAACCCCAAAAAATCCAAAGTTAGTTCGATCATGTGAACATTTAGCACAAAAACATGATAAATTAGCAAAATGAGCAATTATGTATGAACCATATTCTATATTTTAATTCGTTTTAAAATATCTAAACTTGCAAACGAAGTTACAGATCAGGCATACGGCACCAAGATGAGGCGAAAACCACTTACCGCTCATTTTCCTTCGCCATCTTTTACGACACTCGACCAGAGGAATTCGGTAGAAACCAGCCTGCCTCTCCGAAACAGACTTTATGCTGCGAGCAGCTGTTGGCCGGTTCCCAGCCTACCAGAGGAACGGTGGGTGGCGGCATGGTTCGTTCCGGTCGACTAGATGGTCGGACTAGTCACCAGTTCGGCAGCCAACTCGTCAATCATTAGTCAATTAGCGGTCGCTTGCGAAAGAGGCCAAGTGTATCTTTTTCAGCACAATCTCTGTCGTTGGCAGGGGTGGATCCAGAAAATCTGGATAGGGGGGGGGGCGGTTTCGGTTTTCCTATGTTAAATGGTATAAACTTCGGCCCTAAGTGGGGGCAGGGGCTCGGTCGCCCCCCCCCCCCCCACCCCCAGGATCCGCTTCTGGTTGGGCATTTCACTCCTGTTTTAGACGCTTTGCTATCACCCCCTATTTAACCTCACACGGGCACAAATCCAGCCTAGTGCATTGACGAAGAAGGCGAGAACAGAGATATAATGGAGTGTGGGACTGCGTGTCGTACGGCGAACTTTTCGCTGAGCACTGTGCCGTCTCATGCGCCAAGGGGGGGCCCCGAGAGACCTTGCTGCCTGCCGTGCATGCTTGGGGCCAGGCGCCAGCCAAGGCGCTCTCTTGCCCTACACAACTTCCACGTAGCTACTTCGGGATTCGTGACGTGACATCGAAGCCCCGATGTAAACAATATTTGTATTCTTAAATGACTATATTTGTCTTTCTGATCAGCGCCATGTGGCTCCAAATTCTAACCTAGACCAATTAACACTAGTGTGTGACGTCAGTACCGATCACCCTGCGGCTGGTAAGCCATCTGGCTTGTTTGCCTGTCGAGATTGCACTTCTCGGTACATATGAAAATATTATACGAAACCCGGACATCTGTACTACAACGTTATCGCTTTTCCCTTATAAACAGAACAGACCAAGGCCATTTTAAAAATGGCGGCATAAATATATCTTTAGCTGTGGGCCCACATATGGAAAGTCCATCACCTGATTTCCAACTCCTGACGTGACAGAAACAAAAACAGAACGGCGTCTTGTCCCTCGACATGGCCGTCACATGTTGTCACATTTTGCGGTTTGTGACGGACATTTGTCATTGCATAAGCACTGATAATGTCTTTATAACAAGGAGGGAGCGTTCCAGGTAAGCAGCTGGTTTTGTTAAAGCTAAGCTCGAAAGAGTCTCGCTTCTTTGATCCTGTCTGATGTCGTTAGTCGCCGCGATTAGCCCAGCCATGCGTACCGCCGGGTAGGGGAGGGGTTCCCGTTCTTATCCCCACCCCTCCCACGTCTCTGTCCCCGCCTCTCCCCCGTCTCTACCCACGTCTCTCCCCCGTCTCTATCCCCGTCTCTCCCCCGTCTCTATCCCCGTCTCTATCCCCGCCTCTCCCCCGTCTCTATCCCGCCTCTCCCCTGTCTCTATCCCCGTCCCTCCCCCGTCTCTATCCCGTCTCCCCCCCGTCTCTATCCCGTCCCTCCACCGTCTCTATCCCGTCTCCCCCCCGTCTCTATCCCGTCCCTCCACCGTCTCTATCCCGCCTCTCCCCGTCTCTATCCCCGTCTCTCCCCCGTCTCTATCCCCGCCCCTCCCCCGTCTCTATCCCCGTCTCTCCCACGTCTCTGTCCCCGCCTCTCTCTGGTCTCCATATCCGCGCCCCCTCGTCTCTATCCCCGCCTCTCCCCCGTCTCTATGCCTGTCTCTCTCCCGTCTCTATCCCCGCCTCTCCCCCGTCCCTATCCCCGTCTCTACCCCGCCTCTTCCCCGTCCCTCCCCCGTCTCTATCCCCGTCGGTCCCCCGTCTCTATCCCCGCCTCTCCCCCGTCTCTATCCACGTCTCTCCCCCGTCTCTATCCCCGTCCCTCCCCCGTCTCTCCCCCGTCTCTATCCCCGTCTCTCCCCCGTCTCTATCCCCGCCTCTCCCCCATCTCTATCCCCGTCTCTCCCCCGTCTCTATCCCCGTCCCTCTCTCGTCTCTATCCCCGTCTCTCCCCCGTCTCTATCCCCGTCTCTTCCCCGTCTCTATCCCCGTCCCTACCCCGTCTCTATCCCCGCCGCTCCCAGTCTCTAGGCCCGCCTTTCCTTTGTTTCTGCCCTCCCTCCCACCTCCCGCACCGCTACCCGGCTTCCTTTCCATGTCTCTCATTCGTGTCTCACCACGCCCCGCTGGGTGTCCCCCCTCCGCTGTCCCCATGCCACCGTCAACCTTTCACCCACGCCGCCACCGGTTTTCCCCACCCTCCCGCCGTATTCGTTCCCCCACCCCCCACCACCCTATCCCTCCGTCGGTGCCCCCTATCAAAGCGCTTCCCGCTGGTACCTAAGTGAGCCACTGGGCTCCCCTTGCAGGTAGGCTGCCGCGACTCGTGGGGAGAGAGGCGGTGGTGGCGAGAGTGGCGACACCCAACGGACAGACGTCACATCGCCACGGCGTATGTCGCCGGCCCGGACGATAACCGCGACTCGACAGTCCTCGTCCATGGCTGGAAACATCCCTGAGACATTGGACACTAATACTCTGACCCATGGTGACTCCTGACCTCTGACCCCACGGGCATGGGATGCGGACTCTCCTCCGCGCCTAACACCGGCAGACATATCAGGATCAACGGTAAATATCAGACATATCAGGATAAATGATAAATATCTGATATATCAGGATAAATGGTACATATGAGACATATCAGGATCAAAGGTAAATATCAGACATATCAGTTTAAATGGTAAATATAGAATATATCAGGACAAAAAGGTAAATATCGGACATATCAGGATAATTGATAAATATCAGACATATTGGGATAAATGGTAAAATAAAAGACATATCATAATGGAAGGAAGATATCAGATATACTTGGATATATGGCAAATATCAGATATATCAGGATTAACGGTAAACATCAGACATACCAAGATCAACGACAAATATAAAACATATTAGGATAAATGGTAATTATTAGGAGCAAAGATAAATATCAGATATATCAGTATAAATGGAAAATATCAGAAATCCCAAGATCAATGGTAAATAAGATATAGTAGGTAAAATTGTGAATATCAGACATATCAGGATCAACGGTATATTTATCAGACCTATCAAGATCGGGTGTCCGATGTGATGTGATACCCTGCAAGCTTGAAATTAGGAGTATTTTTGGTAATTTTGTGTAAGGTTACCAGGTTACATGTGACATATCAGGATCAACGGTAAACTTTGGAAAACGATAATGGACGCACGTGAATCAATATCAGCGCTAGGCATGTACGGGTTAAAGCCAATGACGTAAGTAACCTCCATCCCACAAGTCAAGTCCACGTGCGTTTATTGTCACCATGTGTGCATTCGGAGCGTACTTATATAGAATGGCAGTAACAAAACTAATGCTATAGTTCCAATAACACTTTCTATAGTAATGATAAAAGTACATATTGGATTAAATGGCTGGCCTTAAATATGCTTTCTTGTTCTTACAAGAAGATAACGCGGACTGCTTTTATATTTGACGCATGGTAAAGGCGACCCTTACTTGTACGCTCCTCGGCCGCTAGCGTAAGAACCACAATTGACACAGAAGAATACCATACATGTGTTAATGTTGATCGAAGTCGTTGAACCTCAAGGCATTAGCGTGAAAATGGAAATTAAAACGAAATAAATCAAAAGAGAAGAGAAAAAAACATTAACGAAGATCTAAACACGCATATATAAGTGGCCGTTTTTCTTCCTTGGATCTGATTAAAAAGGGTCCATCTTCCATGTACGGACCCACGAAATGTATTATTGTAGTAAACGTTAGGCGTGAGTAATACGTGAGCTATGCTGAAACAATGGTTCGCCCTTACATGGAAGAACGACCGAAAGTAAAGCATTATTTCTTTGTGAAGAATGAACATAACAAATTAGTAACACATTCATGTAGCCATTTAGCCAGAGTATGGAATGCATAATAGTTCGAGATATGCCAATCAATAATATGGTCTTATTATTTGATCATATATTAATATCATAATATCCTACTCACAATTTGCTATAGATCGATATGCAGAGATATCTGTGTAATTCTACTACTGTAACAATGCAAATAAACCACCCCTAATCTGTTACTCGTGTGCCACCGTGCATGGTAAAGGCAAACGTCTTTGTGTTATAGTAGAATTACACAGTCACCTGTTATACACTCAGATATCTCTGCATAAAGGTGATCCTTAGCAAATTGTGAGTAGTATATTAACATATTTCCGTATAACCTGGTAAAACGTAGGCATAGCCTCCACCCCCCCCCCCCCCCCGATCCCTTGAAGTGTCTTGCGCACCCCCAAAGCCCTTCTCCCCACTCAACTCCCGATGTGTGAATTCTCTTTCTCTCCTTTCCCGTCTATCCAGTCACCCGGTCTGTGCCAGCCAGCCAGCTGGTCACCCAGCCTGTAGTCTGTGCCAGCCAGCCAGATGGGCACCCGGCCTGTGGTATGTGCCAGCCAGCCAGCCAGCCCGTCACCCGGCCTGTGGTCTGTGCCAGCCAGCCCGTCACCCGGCCTGTGGTCTGTGCCAGCCAGCCGGTCGCCCGGCCTGTGGTCTGTGCCCGCCAGCCCGCCACCCGGCCTGTGGTCTGTACTAGCGAGCCGGTCACCCGGCCTGTGGTCTGTGCCAGCCAGCCAGCCGGTCGCCCGGCCTGTGGTCTGTGCCAGCCAGCCGGTCACCCGGCCTGTGGTCTGTGCCAGCCAGCCGGTCACCTGGCCTGTGGTCTGTGCCAGCCAGCCGGTCGCCCGGCCTGTGGTCTGTGCCAGCCAGCCAGCTGGTCACCCGGCCTGTGGTCTGTGCCAGCCAGCCAGCTGGTCACCCGGCCTGTGGTCTGTGCCAGCCAGCCGGCATGTGGTCTGTGCCAGTCAACCAGCCAGCCGGTCACCCGGCCTGTGGTCTGTGCCAGCCAGCCGGTCACCCGGCCTGTGGTCTGTGCCAGCCAGCCGGTCACCCGGCCTGTGGTCTGTGCCAGCCAGCCAGCCAGCCGGTCGCCCGGCCTGTGGTCTGTGCCAGCCAGCCAGCCGGTCGCCCGGCCTGTGGTCTGTACCAGCCAGCCAGCCGGTCGCCCGACCTGTGGTCCGTGCCAGCCAGCCAGTCACCCGGCCTGTGGTCTGTGCCAGCCAGCCGGTCGCCCGGCCTGTGGTCTGTGCCAGCCAGCCAGCCGGTCGCCCGGCCTGTGGTCTGTGCCAGCCAGCTCGTCACCCGGCCTGTGGTCTGTGCCAGCCAGCGGGTCGCCCGGCCTGTGGTCTGTGCCAGCCAGCTGGTCACCCGGCCTGTGGTCTGTGCCAGCCAGCTGGTCACCCGGCCTGTGGTCTGTGCCAGCCAGCCGGTCACCCGGCCTGTGGTCTGTGCCAGCCAGCCGGTCACCCGGCCTGTGGTCTGTGCCAGCCAGCTGGTCACCCGGCCTGTGATCTGTGCCAGCCAGCTGGTCACCCGGCCTGTGGTCTGTGCCAGCCAGCCAGCCGGTCACCCGGCCTGTGGTCTGTGCCAGCCAGCCAGCTGGTCACCCGGCCTGTGGTCTGTGCCAGCCAGCCAGTCACCCGGCCTGTGGTCTGTGCCAGCCAGCCAGCTGGTCGCCCGGCTTGTGGTCTGTGCCAGCCAACCAGGTAGCCGGTCGCCCGGCTTGTGGTCTGTGCCAGCCAGCCAGCTGGTCACCCGGCCTGTGGTCTGTGCCAGCCAGCCAGCTGGTCACCCGGCCTGTGGTCTGTGCCAGCCAGCCGGTCACCCGGCCTGTGGTCTGTGCCAGCCAGCCGGTCACCCGGCCTGTGGTCTGTTCCAGCCAGCCGGTCACCCGGCCTGTGGTCTGTTCCAGCCAGCCGGTCGCCCGGCCTGTGGTCTGTTCCAGCCGGCTGGTCACCCGGCCTGTGGTCTGTGCCAGCCAGCCGGCCACCCGGCCTGTGGTCTGTGCCAGCCAGCCAGCTGGTCACCCGGCCTGTGGTCTGTGCCAGCCAGCCAGCTGGTCACCCGGCCTGTGGTCTGTGCCAGCCAGCCAGCCGGTCACCCGGCCTGTGGTCTGTGCCAGCCAGCCGGTTACCCGGCCTGTGGTCTGTGGCAGCCAGCCAGACTGTCACCCGGCTTGCGATATGTGCACCTGTAGACCCGGTCGCAGTTCTGTGTGGAATGCGGTCATAAAGTGGACACACATAGGCTACGGTGGGGGTGGTATTGCAAATCAACAGGCCAGGAAGACCAGTTCGCTAGCATATCGCAGCGATATGCTGGCTATCATTGCATCGCATATTCTACAAGAAACGATTTTCTATTTATAGACTGAAATGTATTGCTAGGCGGCGGACCCCGTTACCATAACAACCATTCACGCGCTCAGCTGGCTACGACCCAGCGGTTGGGTCAGTCCTTTGTGCTTTGAAATGCTGCAGCACACACACAAAATCACGTTCCTTCTCGGAGAAAGAACGAATGCTGTGGTCGCTATAGGCCATAACTACGACGTTCGAATACTGGGAAGTCACGTGTTATTCATTCGCGGGGGGTCGTTTTCCTATTCCTGACCCAATTCACGACCAGCAAAAAGAAATGTTTTTTATTCACTTTTACGTATCAACTGGTAATGGGCTAGCTAAAGGTAATCTTTCCCTCGCCTAGTTCCCGTTGTAAACACAAATTAAAACTTGAAAAATAGGCAGTCCCTATATCATTTGAATATGGTGAATGGCGCACGTAGACCTGAGGTAGACCTATCATATGGCATTCTCTCTGAACTCAAAAGGGAAACGGGAAGACGCCACTGTTTGACCATGGTGCAATACACGACTTCGCAATTATACGCCATCTTGGAAAACGCGTGACTGGCGCAAAGAGTTCTGGGAAATATGTTGGTGTCACGACAATTTATTGAGTCACGACAATTTATTGACACATCATTTAATGGCGACCCGGTCCTCGCCAGTTTCGCTGCTGAATAAACAAACGTTTCTCACGTCATTGGATCAATTAAATTGGGAAATTTGATCAAAACAGAGAAAAATAGCCAGTCTTGGTTCGTCTCAGAATCCTATGCTGCCGCGCGGCACCCACCGGACGACACCTGACAACACTAGGCCTAGTGTCGAATTACCTCGCACGAAAGGCCGGGAGTTACCTAGATTCGTAACAAGATGGCGGAGGGCGACGGTTCGATGGAGTGAACATAATAACATTTATGTGTGTGTTGCTGCATGATGTTATGTGTAATTTATTTCTATGCATTTTAGACATGAAAAAAGAGATGTGTAGGAAAGTTACCGCAAATAATTGGGGTAGAAAGGCAGTTTATACCATGTTAAAAAAGCATTTAATGGCTTTATAGCGAAAATTTACGTGTTGAAATTGTGAAGTGACATCAGAACCACCATCAGAACTACCACCACCTTGGTGGTTTTGATGCAAGCTCTGTGCAAGCCAAGTTATTACACTGGCGGAACTCGCAGGGGGGTCTACATTGGCTTAGACCCCCTCCAACCCCCTAGCAATCCCCCGAGAGGGGATGGGGGTCGCATTGTCGCTGACGCATATCCGCGCTTTCCACCCAATGCAATTCATCGTTAACTGAGAATTCATCGTCACAGCAACTCGTTTGTCGAGATCTGGGAACCCGAGCTCCCTTGCCCCCCCTCCCCCCTCCCCGCCAAGCTGAGTGGTTGTGTCATATGGGGTGGGGGGGGGGGATAGGCATGTGGTCGAAAACTACACAATTACCAGGAAGGGTCAACAATTCCTTCACCCCCGCCATAATGCAGCAGATGCGAGGAAACTCCCGATCGTTCGCACCGTTAACACAGTGATTGACCTAATTAACTCGGTCACTTCCGGTGCCGTGCGGTGTTATCCGAGCGAACGCAGCCGTTTTCCGCTTCGTGTTTGCGCGTTCCAAAAGACTAAAAAGCCTGCTGATATATGAGACTCTTGCGCCAGACGGCAGCACGTACCTGTAGAGATATTACCCAACCCCGTGAAGCCCCGCATCCCCATTTTGCCCCACTTCTCTGATACGACATGATTTGTGAGTCCACGGAGGTGCTACAAAAACTAACAAAAATTCGGCACGATATCTTGCAAACATCATAAGACGTTCTTCTTTTCGGTCTCCCATCTTCCTTCCCATTGCATAATGCCAAATAATGTATTCTGCACTGGTTGGGTAAGATAAGATAAAGAGATATCTGACGTATCGAGATGAATAATAATCGTTATCTATAGATTTAATAATAACGATGAACAATATTTAAAAAATACAAATAGTCCCTTTCTTCAAGGGAGAGTCACGTTGGACACGTACACCATGTATTGCTTTGAAACTAGCTCTGATCGCACGAAACTTAAGCTCACAAGGCATGCTGGAGGCTGTTACATTATACCCCTATATGGACAATAAGGCAAATTATAAAGATAATAAGGCAAATTATAAAGATCATAAGGCAAATTATAAAGATCATAAGGCAAATTATAAAGATAAAGAGCATTCCTGCATTCGACTGGGCTTTCTTGATCTGGTATAGGCTTGTTTTGATGTCTCGATTGTAGACGAACAGGAGGCGGTGCTGCCTAATCAATGACCTCTCCCTTGTGCACGCCACCATGGTGCCAATAATCCTATATATGGCTTGACCCATAGCTAGCATCTACCCCTCCTCCTTCTCTACCCCCTCCACTAACGCTTCTCAAGTACCTGTGCGGCCCCAGCGACTCGATAGTCGTGCGGCCTTCATTTCTGGTGAGGCGCTTAGCCCCGGGGAACCAGCCACTTAGACGTCAATTCAAGGTAAAGGGAGCAGTATCATGGAACCAGCCTGTAGGCCTAACATCCGGGTCAGCGAGTCTCGTCGGCAGGTGGCGCTGAAGCGGTAATTAGCCTCATCACGACGAGCGTCAACCACGCGGCACCTGAGCTCCTTAATATGTTATATGCAGGGGCGCCTCGGATGATGTTTATTGCATCGGCGGCGGTCCGCCTACCTGGCTGGCTGGCCTTGATGGGGATCATATAGCCAGCGCTATACTATAAAGAAGCTCAAATGAATGATACATATATACATGTATATATATATCCCTGTCCTTTATGTAGCCTGCATCCAGTGCGGCTGCTGGTCACCCGAAGACAAAACGCACACACACGAAAATTTGCGCTTCTTACTGTATTATTCTTAATTGTATTTATTTGAATTAACTTCGAGGTTCTTTTCTTTTAATGCATGGATGCTGTTTTTTCGATCTCGTGGCAAAGTGGCGTATCGATCTAACAACTATACATTCAGGGCTCTGATTTCATTGGGGATATCTTTTTACCCTCGGCTACACCATATTTAATAGAGACTACCTTTATCCTAGTCGTACATTGGGCGTCCCATCTCGTTCCCTTCCCCACCCACGTTTGTCATTTTTTCCTTAATCGTGAGTATGAAATTGACAATAATAGCTGATGGTAGATACAAGTGAGCAGTACTCACATCTGAAACTAACAACAAAGTGACATGCTGCTTTGTTTGTCCGACTAGTTTGTCCGACATAACGCACGTGGAAGACCTTTTCTCATCACATGATGGGATAAACGCACAAAGACGTCAGTGAATGGTTTACAGCCTGGGTCGGTCTATTGGAATCAGGGACCGGACCCCTAGAGCGTGATCGATTCGCCTCTTCCAAACTCTACCTGTTCTAGAAGAGCACTTGCCATGCGATCGTTTCGCTTCTTCTCTTCCTGGAAGGCCTCTTCTGCTCTTCTGCCCACGTAGGTGGAAGAGAAAAGAGGTAGAGGCAATTCCAAGATGGCGGAAGCTAAATATGCAATATTGCAAGGTATGTGTGGGGTATATGAGAGACCATCTATGCAGTTAACCATGTGACTGTGGGCGCATTTCTTTGGTAACCAGGGTGTATCCCTGCGGTGGACCGAATACGCACATTACGCATCGGTAAACCGCCCGACACTTCTTTCACCCCGGCATGGGTGCGCGCGCATCCATTCGGTATGCCGATGTGCCCCGTTCAAAAGAGCACGGGACATTCGGGAGAAGATGGCGGCTGATTGAAAGGTGTTGAGAGTGGGTTGGTTCCAGTGCCCCTACTTGCACCGGATATAAACGGTGCGTGCATTTCATTGGAATAGGCATATCCCTATCGGCACACCGAACCTGGACCAAAGAAATGACCTCTGTATGTTGATTGTGGGCGATAATATATGGTTTCCGTTCCTCATATCAAAACTACTCTTCCAACGTCACGCGCGATCGATTCATCGCTCATATTCTCTCTTCTTGGATGAACTCTTCTCTTCCTAGAAGAGTTGAATCGATTATACTCCTAATCTGTGGCATGGTTTATCACATTCTTCATGTTCGCAGTCCAAGCGCTTTGCTGTTCGGATGGGTGCGCGCGGAGCATTTCGGTCGTCTGCCGTTCCACGTTAAAGCGAAACAGCATTGCTCACGTTCGACTCGCGCAATACAACAGCCTCTTTCACGAGCTCTGACATGGTAGATGGAGAAGTATTTGGATCTGCGTCGTCTTCTGCCTTAATACATCGAAGGCAGTGAGCTAACACAATATCTATAAGTATATAAGTAACTTTATTTTACTGAAAGGCCATCGGCCCTTCGTACATATAATACACAAGGAAAACCAAGGGAAATCGGTATGAAGGCCTAGTAAACCAATGCAGCTAGATTAGCATGGTGATTCTTATCTAATGTGGACAGTAATGAAATAAATCCATGCTCGGACTTTACATGATACGTTATATATTGTTCTCTGAGTTCCTCATACAGTGGACATTGGAGTACAAATTGTATAAAAATGGTATTCATCTTCAATTACAACCTCTTCCTCCTTCAAGTGATTGAGTCCTCCTGTGAGTCTGCCCTCTCATCCTTTCAATACGTAAAGAGTGGGCAGAACATCGAAATCTGGTTAATGCGATACGGTGCTTAGGAATCGTAACACACGTGACATATCGCTTCGCTTCTAATTGATTTGAATTTATTATAAGAGGTATTTTTGGATGTAAGCATAACTCGTTCGCGCCATTCTTGCATTGCAATATCACCGAACCGTTGCTTAAATTCACTGATAAACATATTTACATCGCCTGCGCCCTTAACGCGCTCTAACCCACTGAGCTATCGAGGCGGCCCTTACAAACAACGAAAACACTCTAGTCTAACTTACAATCGGCCATGTTGTCTGATTCCCATTAATAAAGAGAACAAGCGCAGATCATTTACTGGGATCATTGCAACACTGAACCCAGCCAGCAATGTACCATTGGGCCCTGCGACCAGCTCGGGTGTCACTCGACGATTCTGATGACCCGATGAATGGCTTCTTCCACAACATCCTATAGTACGCGGGGACGCTCAGCCATCCTGGTGCTCAAGGGACAAGGAAGTGATGTACTGTGGCCCATAGGTACAAAGTAGCTGCGCCCTGCAAATCAGAGCTGCGCTCTGCAAATCAGAGCTGCTCCATGCAGATCAGAGCTGCGCTCTGCAATCAGAGCTGTGCCCTGCAATCAGAGCTGCGCTCTGCAATCAGAGCTTCGCCCTGCAATCTGAGCTGCGCCCTGCAAATCGGAGCTGCGCTCTGCAATCAGAGCTGCGCCCTGCAATCTGAGCTGCGCTCTGCATTTCAGAGCCGCGCTCGAGCGGTGGTCACTCCGTAATAAATATCTAACCTGGCTTTAGCGAGTTATCACCTTGGGTGGGTGTTATATTGGGGAAGGGGAGCCCTTACCCTCACTTTTGTACATAATAATAATATATAATATAACACACACACACGCTGTTGTTGCCTATGAAGCGCGACTAATTCGAGGTATTACGACGACAAAAACATCGTCTCGACGAGTCTTACAATTACATGCGCATCTTTATTTTAATGATACTGTAAAATGTGTCGCTTCGATTTTCCTGAAACTTCAGCATTTGATATGGATTGTTATGTGGAATTGACACGCTAAATTTACTAGCAATCGAATAGGTAGTGACCCCCCACCCCTTGATGACAAAGCCAAGTGATGCTCGTGAGGTGCACTCATGATCTTTGCAACATTGTATTGTTTATTTCTTTATTGACGTCATAGCCACGCACAAAATGTTAATAGCCTGGTTCCGCGGTCCCAACTTCGCTCGCTTGAGTTTGAGCGGCGGTACCAGCTTAAAAATGTTAATTGTTATTCCGACTGACCCAGCGCCGCAGTGTAGCTCAGTATGTTCGTCATATCCATACTATAGATATCTGTATATACTTGCCCGTTGTTTCGCCTGCCAGCTTGCGGAGGTGGATTAGATAATTAAATGGATTAAATCGGCAAATGCAAGTGTAGTCTAGCCTTGTGTTCCGTTAAACTTTGTGAAAATGAATACAATCTATGTCATGCTTGAGGCAATGAGGGCTTATATCATTACAATTACAGTTTTTTTATAGATCTAAACAGTTGTAGGAAACAGGCCCCGGATTACATAAATCTTTATATATCCCTATTTGAATCGGCTTTAGGAATGAACCCAATCATTTACTGTAAAGCTGTTTGTTTGCTCATCTCCAAGATATAGATCCTAACTTATTGCCTTTGGCTTTGCGTGAATATTTGCTAAATGTTAAAGTTGCATGTCGAGTTCTTTTCCGCCAAAACTAAGCCTAGGCGAAATTTATATCAAAATTTGCACAAAACTCGATTGTTTCATTCTATGAATTCAAAAACCTGATAAACATCGCCATTTCGGCTATGGTGTGGCAAACGTGTCTATCCCGGGACACCATAGAACTCAGTCGCTGTACTGCTACTTTTACCAAAGCATCGCGAAGCACACAAACTGATGACGTTTACCACTAAAATGAAAACTTGTGGTAAATTGATATCATGGGCAAGGCTAAGAGACACTATTTGGCAGTCTGGCATGGGTGGAGTATAGACAAAAGAAGTCTTGAATGATTCTAGGACTGATTCTTTTTAGTATATTGACCTCTTTAGTTTTGGCGGGAAAGAGCTCGACATGCAACTTTAACAATTCTCTGACTATTTCGCCATTAAGCTTATTAGGCAACGCAAGGAATTTGCTTGAGAATTACTTGTGTAGAACTTAATTTACTTGTGAATGTTTGTGAAACGGTTCTCTGGTAAATTCCTTACGGAGTAATTTCTTTTTACTCAAGCAAATATATTGTTTTCCTTATAAGGAATGTTTGTAAACACGGGCCCTGTTGCTTGGCAACCCACACGCGTACCGACTGACTTATTTCAGTTCCAGTTCCAGCGCAGTTCCAAAATGCAGGGCGCAGCTCCAAAATGCAGGCTGCAGCTCCAAATTGCAGGCTGCAGCTCCAAATTGCAGGGCACAGGTCTGATTTGCTGCGCGCAGCTCTGATTTGCAGAGCGCAGCTCCAAATTGCAGGGCGCAGGTCTGATTTGCAGGGCGCAGCTCTGATTTGCAGGGCGCAGCTCTGATTTGCAGGGCGCAGCTCTGATTTGCAGGGCGCAGCTCTGATTGTAGGGCGCAGTTCTGAAATGCAGGGCGCAGTTCTGATTGCAGGGCGCAGCTCTGATTTGCAGGGCGCAGCTCTGATTTGCAGGGCGCAGGTCTGATTTGCAGGGCGCAGCTCTGATTGCAGGGCGCAGCACTGATTTGCAGGGCGCAGCTCTGATTGCAAAGCGCAGCTCTGATTGCAGGGCGCAGCTCTGATTTGCAGGGCGCAGCAGTGACTTGCAGGGCGCAGCTCTGACTGCAGGGCGCAGCTCTGATTGCAGGGCGCAGCTCTGATTTGCAGGGCGCAGCAGTGACTTGCAGTGCGCAGCTCTGATTGCAGTGCGCAGCTCTGATTGCAGGGCGCAGCTCTGATTTGCAGGGCGCAGTTTGAAATGCAGGGCGCAGCTCTGATTTGCAGGGCGCAGCTCTGAAATGCATTGCGCAGCTCTGATTGAATTGCGCAGCTCTGATTTGAAGGGCACAGCTCAAAAATTATTTATATGGTCTATCGGGCTGTACAGTTCTCGCGGGTTCTATTTCCGCTTTAGGTCTTTTGGGGACCAACAAAAAAACACGTGCTCTTAGAACGAGTGCGCATCACGCTGGTGCCTTGCTGCAACTGCGTGACTCACACTCATTGTAGTCAACGTTTTAGTATTTGGAACCGGCAGGCTGCGCGGTTTGTGCGTGAAGAATCGAGTGGGTGTGAAACTATTTTTTGTTTGCTTTGGTCCAGGCATGGCTAACTATAAAATCATAATATAATTTAAGATAAGACCTTTATCTCTCCATAATGCATGTGGTCTGTTCGATGAGACTGTTGGAAGCGTTGTATTTTGAGCCAAATCATCGATGTTTACAGTTCTACGCCAAACGGAGCACCATTGTCCTCACCTGCTCAGTCCATAAAAGGAGCGTTGTTACGTAACCATAGTAACCGCGCGCAGACACGCGCGTCATGATGATTATTACGTCATACGACATGGAAAACCCCGCGCAGCACGTTAGATCGCCTGACACTGACAGTCACTCATGAGACAACCGCATTCTGGTTTATCAACTGTCTAACCGCTCATACATTACATAAATCTACGGGTGGTTATAATTCGGATATGCACATATAAATTCAATGGTTATTTGTGCTTCCAATGACAGCTTTAGCCGATCTTGTGTGTGAGGCGAGTGAAGGCAAACAACCGGAAGGTAGGCAGCACGTACATGCCGTTGATACTAGGCATTGACGTAGAGCATAGGTATCCCTGTCTCGTGGGGTCTCGATAAGATCCCGAAGTGACTGTACAGCCCTATAGAGAACTCCTCGCTGCGCCGCTTTATCGCGCAGCTATGATTTGCAGGGAAAATCTCTGATTTGCAGAGCTCAGCTCTGATTTACAGAGAGCAGCTTTGTTTTGCAGAGAGCAGCTCTGTTTTGCAGGGCGCAGCTCTGTTTTGCAAGGCGCAGCTCTGATTTGCAGGGCGCAGCTACTTTGTACCTATGGACCACAGTAAGTGATGACATGCAGCCACCTGACAATGGAAGCCGAGTGTTATGCTATATATTATATAAAGCTTCGGGGACAATATGACATAGGACCAGGGCGCCGCGTTACCGGGTCACAATGCCCTCATTGTGACGCCGGACGCGTCATACCACACATAAAGCCGTGTTAACGAACATTGACCGGACGCCTGTAGGGCGTGTTTTGCCCTTTTCACGGGAGTCGCGCTCCAGTCTCGGGGGGGGATTCCTCGGTCAGGCTGGCGTAAAAACGACTTAACCGCGTGCGAATATTGTTATTGTTATTCCCCGGGAACCAGGCTAACTGATGACAACGCCTCCCTCTATGGGATTCAAAGAGACTAGGCCTGGACTAATTGTCTCCCTCAGGCGAAGTTTCCCGACACAATAATGTATCATGATCATTGAAAAAGACAGCGTACGACAGAGCAGTATATAGGACTACAACACCGTATGCGGAATTAGTCTAACACTGATCTGGTACAAGCAGTGGAGGGTGATGGATGGACAGAGTCCCAAAGGTGGTCGGGGAGGGTCGACTTTAAAAACACCTGGGGACGAGGGTGAAACTATGGGGACCCAAACAGTATAAACAGTGGGGTCCCCCCTGGATCTGCTGATGAACACAGGACCTTGGAGGCTACGTCCACTGGTTGCATGGATGCCAGCCAAGAGCGCGTACACATGGCTAGATTAATTATAACAGAAAAGTCAAAGCGAGGCTTCGAGTCTCCCATACACGACGTACGCGAATCAGTTCCGATCATTCCACTGTGAGGCGCCACTGCATGTGCAATGCATTCTGCGTATTATTTTTGTTTTGGCCAAAATGTCAAGATCGTGCGTCATCGCCGAGCTCCTATTCGCTAGGTGGCGCTACGCAAGCTCCGCTTGTACCGCTGCTGTCGGCAGGAGGTAAATTCAAGATTCTTGAAGAAAGGTCAAATCAGCTGTCATTTCTTGCAACATTATAATTTTCAAGAATCAAACATAAAACTGATGAGTTCTGCATATTTAATACAGCAAAATACATCTTGTACCATTTTGAAAATAACTTATAATTGAGATTGAACTCTTTCTTTGCATCACTTGATACCGTGTGTTATTAGGCTTAGGCTGGGTCCCCGGCACGAATTTGTAGAAATGCGCGGCGCATTTATCCTATCAATTTGCGCAGCGCCGCCCTGGCGAGCGAGTATGCGAATGCATTGAGGCTGTAGGCGACAACAGAGATATAATGGAACCCTCTCACTTCTACCATGTCAGGCCCTCACTTCTACCACGTCAGGCTCTCACTTCTACCATGTCAGGCCCTCACTTCTACCATGTCAGGCCCTCACTTCTACCATGTCAGGCCCTCACTTCTACAATGTCAGGCTCTTACTTCGACCATGTCAGGGCCTCACTTCTACCATGTCACGCTCTCACTTGTACGGCATCAGACTCTCACTTCTACCATGTCAGGCTCTCACTTCTACCGCGTCAGGCCCTCACTTCCACCATGTCAGGCCCTCACTTCTACCATGTCAGGCCCTCACTTCTACCATGTCAGGCCCTCACTTCTATCATGTCAGGCTCTCACTTCTACCATGTCAGGCTCTCACTTTTACCGCCTCAGGCCCTCACTTCTACCATGTCAGGCTCTCACTTCTACCATGTCAGGCCCTCACTTCTATCATGTCAGGCTCTCACTTCTACCATGATAGGCCCTCACTTCTACCATGTCAGACCCTCACTTCTACCATGTCAGGCCCTCACTTCTACCGCCCCAGGCCCTCACTTCTACCATGTCAGGCTCTCACTTCTACCGCCTCAGGCCCTCACTTCTACCATGTCAGGCTCTCACGTTTACCGCCTCAGGCCCTCACTTCTACCATGTCAGGCTCTCACCTCTACCGCCTCAGGCCCTCACTTCTACCATGTCAAGCTCTCACTTTTACTGCCTCAGGCCCTCACTTCTACCATGTCAGGCTCTCACTTCTACCATGTCAGGCCCTCACTTCTATCATGTCAGGCTCTCACTTCTACCATGTCAGGCCCTCACTTCTATCATGTCAGGCCCTCACTTCTACCATGTCAGGCCCTCACTTCTACCGCCCCAGGCCCTCACTTCTACCATGTCAGGCTCTCACTTCTACCGCCTCAGGCCCTCACTTCTACCGTGTCAGGCTCTCACTTTTACCGCCTCAGGCTCTCACTTCTACCATGTCAGGCTCTCACTTCTACCATGTCAGGCCCTCACTTCTACCATGTCAGGCCCTCACTTCTACCATGTCAGGCCCTCACTTCTACCGCCCCAGGCCCTCACTTCTACCATGTCAGGCTCTCACTTCTACCGCCTCAGGCCCTCACTTCTACCATGTCAGGCTCTCACTTTTACCGCCTCAGGCCCTCACTTCTACCATGTCAGGCTCTCACTTCTACCATGTCAGGCTCTCACTTCTACCGCCTCAGGCCCTCACTTCTACCACGTCAGGCTCTAACTTCTACCATGTCAGGCTCTCACTTCTACCATGTCAGGCCATCACTTCTACCACGTCAGGCTCTCACTTCTACCGCCTCAGGCCTTGTCCACTCGGGGGACCCCTCCTCACATATCTGTCTGGCGTATCGATAGTGTACGCGATATCACTATAGATTTACAACAAATGAACAAACAGTCCAGGTTTGAAAACAATTAAGCCGAGAAATCGGGGCCTACACAAACCACAAGCCGAAAATGTTAAAGACATGATCATATATATATACATATATATTGTCATTATATCTTATATATATTTTCAACATATCAGATATATTGTCCATGTATCACATACATATTTTCATTATATCATCTATAACACTGTCAAAATCCTACGCATATATTGTCATTAATTCTTATATCTCAATATATCATAAAATGTTACTATGTCGTCTATACATTGACACTATTGAGAAGAAAAAAAACATTTATGCGTTTATTTCTCTTCCTCTCCTACTCGAACCCGCTCACTCCCCCCCCCCTCTCCCACTACCCATCCGCTTCCTATCTGCCTGTCCCCACACCCCCGCACCCTCTCCCCTTCCCCTTCCCATTCCCCTCCCTTCCCCTCCCCCTCCCCCTTCCCTACCCCTTCTCCCTCCTCCTCCCTTTTGCCTCCCCCCCCCACTCCCCGCCCGGTCCCCACACCGCCCTCCCCGTCCCCAGTGATCGAGCCCACTAGCATACACGACCTGGAGCGGTCCATCACTCCGCACATCCGGACGAAGCGGTCCATCGTGTACACGTCCCACGCCGTGATCCAGGAGGAGTACACGCAGTCCACCTCTACCGGATACCGGCGGCCGCAGTCCCCGCGGTCCCCCGCCGGCTCCGTGGAGTCCCTGCAGCCCAAGCGGCATCGCGCCCCGGTCACCGCCAGCATCGGCAAGACAGGGGACTTCAGCAAGATGCCCCCCGTAAGTACAGGCCTTCTGTGGCGGCCGCATGTATGTAGAGGGGAGAGGGGGGTGGGGGGGGGGGGGCAGGGAGGGAGGGACTGGGGAAGAGAGAAAGAGCCAGAGGGAGCGAAAGCACTATCAAGGAGGAGGATGAAAAGAAAAGAGATAGAGAGACGAATAACGGTGCGGGAAAGGGGGGGGGGGAGGCAGAGAAGGACATACAGAGAAGGACAGGCAGAGAAGGACAGGCAGAGAAGGACAGGCAGAGAAGGACAGACAGAGAAGGACAGGCAGAGAAGGACAGACAGAGAAGGACAGGCAGAGAAGGACATACAGAGAAGGACAGGCAGAGAAGGACAGACAGAGGACAGGCAGAGAAGGACAGGCAGAGAAGGACAGGCAGAGAAGGACAGGCAGAGAAGGACAGGCAGAGAAGGACAGACAGAGAAGGACAGACAGAGAAGGACATACAGAGAAGGACAGGCAGAGAAGGACAGACAGAGAAGGACAGACAGAGAAGGACAGGCAGAGAAGGACATGCAGAGACAGACAGACATAGAATGACAGGCAGAGAAGGACATACAGAGAAGGACAGACAGAGAAGGACAGACAGAGAAGGACAGGCAGAGAAGGACAGACAGAGAAGGACAGGCAGAGAAGAACATACAGAGAAGGACAGGCAGAGAAGGACAGACAGAGGACAGGCAGAGGACAGGCAGAGAAGGACAGGCAGAGAAGGACAGGCAGAGAAGGACATGCAGAGACAGACAGACATAGAATGACAGGCAGAGAAGGACAGGCAGAGAAGGACAGACAGAGAAGGACAGACAGAGAAGGACAGGCAGAGAAGGACATGCAGAGACAGACAGACATAGAATGACAGGCAGAGAAGGACATACAGAGAAGGACAGACAGAGAAGGACAGACAGAGAAGGACAGGCAGAGAAGGACATGCAGAGAAGGACAGGCAGTAAGTGACAGACAGAGAAGGACAGACAGGGAAGGACAGGCAGAGAAGGACATACAGAGAAGGACAGACAGAGAAGGACAGGCAGTAAGTGACAGACAGAGAAGGACAGACAGGGAAGGACATGCAGAGACAGACAGACATAGAATGACAGGCAGAGAAGGACATACAGAGAAGGACAGACAGAGAAGGACAGACAGAGAAGGACAGGCAGAGAAGGACATGCAGAGAAGGACAGGCAGTAAGTGACAGACAGAGAAGGACAGACAGGGAAGGACAGGCAGAGAAGGACATACAGAGAAGGACAGACAGAGAAGGACAGGCAGTAAGTGACAGACAGAGAAGGACAGACAGGGAAGGACATGCAGAGACAGACAGACATAGAATGACAGGCAGAGAAGGACATACAGAGAAGGACAGACAGAGAAGGACAGACAGAGAAGGACATGCAGAGACCAGACAGACATAGAATGACAGACAGAGAAGGACAGGCAGAGAAGGACAGACAGAGAAGGACAGACAGAGAAGGACAGGCAGAGAAGGACATGCAGAGACAGACAGACATAGAATGACAGGCAGAGAAGGACAGGCAAAGAAGGACAGACAGAGAAGGACAGACAGAGAAGGACAGGCAGAGAAGGACATGCAGAGACAGACAGACATAGAATGACAGGCAGAGAAGGACAGGCAGAGAAGGACATGCAGAGAAGGACAGGCAGTAAGTGACAGACAGAGAAGGACAGACAGGGAAGGACAGGCAGAGAAGGACATACAGAGAAGGACAGACAGAGAAGGACAGGCAGTAAGTGACAGACAGAGAAGGACAGACAGGGAAGGACATGCAGAGACAGACAGACATAGAATGACAGGCAGAGAAGGACATACAGAGAAGGACAGACAGGGAAGGACAGACAGAGAAGGACATGCAGAGACAGACAGACATAGAATGACAGGCAGAGAAGGACATACAGAGAAGGACAGATAGAGAAAGACAGGCAGAGAAGGACATGCAGAGACAGACAGACATAGAATGACAGGCAGAGAAGGACATACAGAGAAGGACAGACAGAGAAGGACAGGCAGAGAAGGACAGGCAGAGAAGGACATGCAGAGACAGACAGACATAGAATGACAGGCAGAGAAGGACAGGCAGAGAAGGACATGCAGAGAAGGACAGGCAGTAAGTGACAGACAGAGAAGGACAGACAGGGAAGGACAGGCAGAGAAGGACATACAGAGAAGGACAGACAGAGAAGGACAGGCAGTAAGTGACAGACAGAGAAGGACAGACAGGGAAGGACAGACAGAGAAGGACATACAGAGAAGGACAGGCAGAGAAGGACATGCAGAGAAGGACAGACATAGAATGACAGGCAGAGAAGGACAGGCAGAGAAGGACATACAGAAAAGGACAGACAGAGAAGGACAGGCAGAGAAGGACATGCAGAGAAGGACAGGCAGTAAGTGACAGACAGAGAAGGACAGACAGGGAAGGACAGACAGAGAAGGACAGACAGAGAAGGACAGGCAGAGAAGGACATGCAGAGAAGGACAGACATAGAATGACAGGCAGAGAAGGACAGGCAGAGAAGGACATACAGAGAAGGACAGACAGAGAAGGACAGGTAGAGAAGGACATGCAGAGAAGGACAGACATAGAATGACAGGCAGAGAAGGACAGGCAGAGAAGGACAGACAGAGAGGGACAGACAGAGGACAGGCAGAGAAGGACAGGCAGAGAAGGGCAGACAGAGAATGACAGACAGAGAAGCACAGGCAGAGAAGGACAGACAGAGAGGGACAGACAGAGGACAGGCAGAGAAGGACAGGCAGAGAAGGGCAGACAGAGAGGGACAGACAGAGAAGGACAGACAGAGAAGGACAGACAGAGAAGGACAAGCAGAGAAGGACAGACAGAGAGGGACAGACAGAGAAGGACATACAGAGAAGGACAAGCAGAGAAGGACAGGTAGAGAAGGACATGCAGAGAAGGACAGACATAGAATGACAGGCAGAGAAGGACAGGCAGAGAAGGACAAACAGAGAGGGACAGACAGAGGACAGGCAGAGAAGGACAGGCAGAGAAGGGCAGACAGAGAATGACAGACAGAGAAGCACAGGCAGAGAAGGACAGACAGAGAGGGACAGACAGAGGACAGGCAGAGAAGGACAGGCAGAGAAGGACAGGCAGAGAAGGGCAGACAGAGAGGGACAGACAGAGAAGGACAGACAGAGAAGGACAGACAGAGAAGGACAAGCAGAGAAGGACAGACAGAGAGGGACAGACAGAGAAGGACATACAGAGAAGGACAAGCAGAGAAGGACAGACAGAGAGGGACAGACAGAGGACAGGCAGAGAAGGACAGGCAGAGAAGGACAGGCAGAGAAGGACAGGCAGAGAAGGACAGACAGAGAAGGACAGGCAGAGAAGGACAGACAGAGAAGGACAGACAGAGAAGGACAAGCAGAGAAGGACAGACAGAGAAGGACAGACAGAGAAGGACAGACAGAGAAGGACAAGCAGAGAAGGACAGACAGAGAGGGACAGACAGAGGACAGGCAGAGAAGGACAGGCAGAGAAGGACAGACAGAGAGGGACAGGCAGAGAAGGACAGAGAAGGACAGGCAGAGAAGGGCAGACAAAGAAGGACTGGCAGAGAGGGACAGACAGAGAGGGACAGGCAGAGAAGGACAGACAGAGAAGGACAGACAGAGAAGGACAGGCAGAGAAGGACTGGCAGAGAGGGACAGACAGAGAGGGACAGGCAGAAAGTGACAGACAGAGAAGGACAGACAGGGAAGGAAAGACAGAGAAGGACAGATAGAGAAGGACAGACAGAGAGGCACAGACAGAGAAGGCCAGACAGGGAAGGACAGAGAAGGACAGACAGAGAAGGACAGACAGAGAAACAGACAGAGAAGGACAGACAGAGAAGGACAGGCAGAGAGGGACTAACAGACTAACAGAGAAGGACAGACAGAGAAGGACAGGCAGAGAGGGACTAACAGACTAACAGAGAAGGACAGACAGAGAAGGACAGGCAGAGAGGGACTAACAGACTAACAGAAAAGGACAGACAGAGAAGGACACGCAGGGAGGACTAGCTGGGCCACGCGTTTCTGGCCGCACTCCTGGATCCGCCTCTTACACCCGCGTTTAATGCTCACGAAGGTTATGGATTCATTCGGGTGTTTGAGATATAACCGACGCCCAAGTGATAAAAGACGGTCATTGTTGCCGAGATATGAGGGTCAAGCATTAAGTAATGGTGAACCATACTGAGGTATATGCTACAATGATATAACTATTATTGCTCTCACATTCATACATAATGTTCTTTTTCAGATTCACTGACCAGGTGCATGACTGAGCCAACGAGCAAACAAAACAGTGGATAACGGACAATACACGGCAGACATCCTTGGCGAAGGGCGTGTAGCCAGCTCGAAGGATGGGGCACGAAACACGAGGGGTGGGTGGGGAAGAGGGTCACCAAACAGGAATGCTGAGGATGGGGGGGGGGAGGGGGAAGGAACGGACGTCACATAGTGGATAATCTGGGGTTGAGGGGGAGGGGGAGCGGCTCGTCACAGAAGAATAATGGGGGGGGGGGGCGTGAGGCCTTATGAAAATGGATGCCAATGACCTGGATTGAGACGGTGGAGGGTGTTACGTCATGATGCTGGGGATGGCGGGAGGTGGGGGCGGTGTTACGTCATGATGCTGGGGATGGCGGGAGGTGGGGGCGGTGTTACGTCATGAGGCTGGGGATGGCGGGAGGTGGGGGCGGTGTTACGTCATGAGGCTGGGGATGGCGGGAGGTGGGGGCGGTGTTACGTCATGAGGCTGGGGATGGCGGGAGGTGGGGGCGGTGTTACGTCATGAGGCTGGGGATGGCGGGAGGTGGGGGCGGTGTTACGTCATGATGCTGGGGATGGCGGGAGGTGGGGGCGGTGTTACGTCATGAGGCTGGGGATGGCGGGAGGTGGGGGCGGTGTTACGTCATGAGGCTGGGGATGGCGGGAGGTGGGGGCGGTGTTACGTCATGAGGCTGGGGATGGCGGGAGGTGGGGGCGGTGTTACGTCATGATGCTGGGGATGGCGGGAGGTGGGGGCGGTGTTACGTCATGAGGCTGGGGATGGCGGGAGGTGGGGGCGGTGTTACGTCATGAGGCTGGGGATGGCGGGAGGTGGGGGCGGTGTTACGTCATGATGCTGGGGATGGCGGGAGGTGGGGGCGGTGTTACGTCATGATGCTGGGGATGGCGGGAGGTGGGGGCGGTGTTACGTCATGAGGCTGGGGATGGCGGGAGGTGGGGGCGGTGTTACGTCATGAGGCTGGGGATGGCGGGAGGTGGAGGCGGTGTTACGTCATGATGCTGGGGATGGCGGGAGGTGGGGGTGGTGTTACGTCATGAGGCTGGGGATGGCGGGAGGTGGGGGCGGTGTTACGTCATGAGGCTGGGGATGGCGGGAGGTGGGGGCGGTGTTACGTCATGATGCTGGGGATGGCGGGAGGTGGGGGCGGTGTTACGTCATGAGGCTGGGGATGGCGGGAGGTGGGGCGGTGTTACGTCATGAGGCTGGGGATGGCGGGAGGTGGGGGCGGTGTTACGTCATGAGGCTGGGGATGGCGGGAGGTAGGGGCGGTGTTACGTCATGAGGCTGGGGATGGCGGGAGGTGGGGGCGGTGTTACGTCATGATGCTGGGAATGGCGGGAGGTGGGGGCGGTGTTACGTCATGAGGCTGGGGATGGCGGGAGGTGGGGGCGGTGTTACGTCATGAGGCTGGGGATGGCGGGAGGTGGGGGCGGTGTTACGTCATGATGCTGGGAATGGCGGGAGGTGGGGGCGGTGTTACGTCATGATGCTGGGGATGGCGGGAGGTGGGGGCGGTGTTACGTCATGATGCTGGGGATGGCGGGAGGTGGGGGCGGTGTTACGTCATGATGCTGGGGATGGCGGGAGGTGGGGGCGGTGTTACGTCATGATGCTGGAGATGGCGGGAGGTGGGGGCGGTGTTACGTCATGATGCTGGGGATGGCGGGAGGTGGGGGCGGTGTTACGTCATGATGCTGGGGATGGCGGGAGGTGGGGGCGGTGTTACGTCATGAGGCTGGGGATGGCGGGAGGTGGGGGCGGTGTTACGTCATGAGGCTGGGGATGGCGGGAGGTGGGGGCGGTGTTACGTCATGAGGCTGGGGATGGCGGGAGGTGGGGGCGGTGTTACGTCATGATGCTGGGGATGGCGGGAGGTGGGGGCGGTGTTACGTCATGAGGCTGGGGATGGCGGGAGGTGGGGGCGGTGTTACGTCATGAGGCTGGGGATGGCGGGAGGTGGGGGCGGTGTTACGTCATGAGGCTGGGGATGGCGGGAGGTGGGGGCGGTGTTACGTCATGATGCTGGGGATGGCGGGAGGTGGGGGCGGTGTTACGTCATGAGGCTGGGGATGGCGGGAGGTGGGGGCGGTGTTACGTCATGAGGCTGGGGATGGCGGGAGGTGGGGGCGGTGTTACGTCATGATGCTGGGGATGGCGGGAGGTGGGGGCGGTGTTACGTCATGATGCTGGGGATGGCGGGAGGTGGGGGCGGTGTTACGTCATGAGGCTGGGGATGGCGGGAGGTGGGGGCGGTGTTACGTCATGAGGCTGGGGATGGCGGGAGGTGGAGGCGGTGTTACGTCATGATGCTGGGGATGGCGGGAGGTGGGGGTGGTGTTACGTCATGAGGCTGGGGATGGCGGGAGGTGGGGGCGGTGTTACGTCATGAGGCTGGGGATGGCGGGAGGTGGGGGCGGTGTTACGTCATGATGCTGGGGATGGCGGGAGGTGGGGGCGGTGTTACGTCATGAGGCTGGGGATGGCGGGAGGTGGGGCGGTGTTACGTCATGAGGCTGGGGATGGCGGGAGGTGGGGGCGGTGTTACGTCATGAGGCTGGGGATGGCGGGAGGTGGGGGCGGTGTTACGTCATGAGGCTGGGGATGGCGGGAGGTGGGGGCGGTGTTACGTCATGATGCTGGGAATGGCGGGAGGTGGGGGCGGTGTTACGTCATGAGGCTGGGGATGGCGGGAGGTGGGGGCGGTGTTACGTCATGAGGCTGGGGATGGCGGGAGGTGGGGGCGGTGTTACGTCATGATGCTGGGAATGGCGGGAGGTGGGGGCGGTGTTACGTCATGATGCTGGGGATGGCGGGAGGTGGGGGCGGTGTTACGTCATGATGCTGGGGATGGCGGGAGGTGGGGGCGGTGTTACGTCATGATGCTGGGGATGGCGGGAGGTGGGGGCGGTGTTACGTCATGATGCTGGAGATGGCGGGAGGTGGGGGCGGTGTTACGTCATGATGCTGGGGATGGCGGGAGGTGGGGGCGGTGTTACGTCATGATGCTGGGGATGGCGGGAGGTGGGGGCGGTGTTACGTCATGAGGCTGGGGATGGCGGGAGGTGGGGGCGGTGTTACGTCATGAGGCTGGGGATGGCGGGAGGTGGGGGCGGTGTTACGTCATGAGGCTGGGGATGGCGGGAGGTGGGGGCGGTGTTACGTCATGAGGCTGGGGATGGCGGGAGGTGGGGGCGGTGTTACGTCATGATGCTGGGGATGGCGGGAGGTGGGGGCGGTGTTACGTCATGAGGCTGGGGATGGCGGGAGGTGGGGGCGGTGTTACGTCATGAGGCTGGGGATGGCGGGAGGTGGGGGCGGTGTTACGTCATGAGGCTGGGGATGGCGGGAGGTGGGGGCGGTGTTACGTCATGATGCTGGGGATGGCGGGAGGTGGGGGCGGTGTTACGTCATGAGGCTGGGGATGGCGGGAGGTGGGGGCGGTGTTACGTCATGAGGCTGGGGATGGCGGGAGGTGGGGGCGGTGTTACGTCATGATGCTGGGGATGGCGGGAGGTGGGGGCGGTGTTACGTCATGATGCTGGGGATGGCGGGAGGTGGGGGCGGTGTTACGTCATGAGGCTGGGGATGGCGGGAGGTGGGGGCGGTGTTACGTCATGAGGCTGGGGATGGCGGGAGGTGGAGGCGGTGTTACGTCATGATGCTGGGGATGGCGGGAGGTGGGGGTGGTGTTACGTCATGAGGCTGGGGATGGCGGGAGGTGGGGGCGGTGTTACGTCATGAGGCTGGGGATGGCGGGAGGTGGGGGCGGTGTTACGTCATGATGCTGGGGATGGCGGGAGGTGGGGGCGGTGTTACGTCATGAGGCTGGGGATGGCGGGAGGTGGGGCGGTGTTACGTCATGAGGCTGGGGATGGCGGGAGGTGGGGGCGGTGTTACGTCATGAGGCTGGGGATGGCGGGAGGTGGGGGCGGTGTTACGTCATGAGGCTGGGGATGGCGGGAGGTGGGGGCGGTGTTACGTCATGATGCTGGGAATGGCGGGAGGTGGGGGCGGTGTTACGTCATGAGGCTGGGGATGGCGGGAGGTGGGGGCGGTGTTACGTCATGAGGCTGGGGATGGCGGGAGGTGGGGGCGGTGTTACGTCATGATGCTGGGAATGGCGGGAGGTGGGGGCGGTGTTACGTCATGATGCTGGGGATGGCGGGAGGTGGGGGCGGTGTTACGTCATGATGCTGGGGATGGCGGGAGGTGGGGGCGGTGTTACGTCATGATGCTGGGGATGGCGGGAGGTGGGGGCGGTGTTACGTCATGATGCTGGAGATGGCGGGAGGTGGGGGCGGTGTTACGTCATGATGCTGGGGATGGCGGGAGGTGGGGGCGGTGTTACGTCATGATGCTGGGGATGGCGGGAGGTGGGGGCGGTGTTACGTCATGATGCTGGGGATGGCGGGAGGTGGGGGCGGTGTTACGTCATGATGCTGGGAATGGCGGGAGGTGGGGGCGGTGTTACGTCATGAGGCTGGGGATGGCGGGAGGTGGGGGCGGTGTTACGTCATGATGCTGGGGATGGCGGGAGGTGGGGGCGGTGTTACGTCATGAGGCTGGGGATGGCGGGAGGTGGGGGGGGGTGTTACGTCATGATGCTGGGGATGGCGGGAGATGGGGGCGGTGTTACGTCATGATGCTGGGGATGGCGGGAGGTGGGGGCGGTGTTACGTCATGATGCTGGGGATGGCGGGAGGTGGGGGCGGTGTTACGTCATGATGCTGGGGATGGCGGGAGGTGGGGGCGGTGTTACGTCATGAGGCTGGGGATGGCGGGAGGTGGGGGCGGTGTTACGTCATGAGGCTGGGGATGGCGGGAGGTGGGGGCGGTGTTACGTCATGATGCTGGGAATGGCGGGAGGTGGGGGCGGTGTTACGTCATGATGCTGGGGATGGCGGGAGGTGGGGGCGGTGTCACGTCATGATGCTGGGGATGGCGGGAGGTGGGGCCGGTGTTACGTCATGAGGCTGGGGATGGCGGGAGGTGGGGGCGGTGTTACGTCATGATGCTGGGGATGGCGGGAGGTGGGGGCGGTGTTACGTCATGAGGCTGGGGATGGCGGGAGGTGGGGGCGGTGTTACGTCATGATGCTGGGGATGGCGGGAGGTGGGGGCGGTGTCACGTCATGATGCTGGGGATGGCGGGTAGTGGGGGCGGTGTTACGTCATGAGGCTGGGGATGGCGGGAGGTGGGGGCGGTGTTACGTCATGATGCTGGGGATGGCGGGAGGTGGGGGCGGTGTTACGTCATGAGGCTGGGGATGGCGGGAGGTGGGGGCGGTGTTACGTCATGATGCTGGGGATGGCGGGAGGTGGGGGCGGTGTTACGTCATGATGCTGGGGATGGCGGGAGGTGGGGGCGGTGTTACGTCATGATGCTGGGGATGGCGGGAGGTGGGGGCGGTGTTACGTCATGAGGCTGGGGATGGCGGGAGGTGGGGGCGGTGTTACGTCATGAGGCTGGGGATGGCGGGAGGTGGGGGCGGTGTTACGTCATGACGCTGGGGATGGCGGGAGGTGGGGGCGGTGTTCTCACATAGGATGTCCTTAGGTGTTCCGTGGTGTTCGGAGACAATTTGACCCCCATATATTCTTCCACTATTCATCATTACAACGGCGATGAAATGAATAAACGAAAGTGCACTAATAAACAAGAATCGTGTCACATTCATAGGATCGTTCGATTGATGCACATATTACAATTTTTAATGAAAACCGAGACTAGCCGATTCAAAACAGCTGGTCAAGATGATCAGATTTTTCCATTTTAGAGCCGAGTGCCGCAGAAACTACATGGAACAGTGGCGCCGTCTGGCGAAGGAATCGCCCAACACAGACTGCGCGGAAGACCATGGGTCGCCATTCCAAGGCAGTCACAGCTGACTGTGTGAGATACACTGTCTGAAGATCGTGTGGGCCCTCAGCGCCAATGACCTTCTTCCCTGACCTGACCTTTGACCAACGGCCCTTTAACCCTCGGACATTTTACCCTCGGCCCTTTGACTCTCAGCCCTTTAAAGTTGCATATCGAGCTCTTTCCCACCATCACTAAAAAGGTCAAAATACAAATATGAATCAGTCCTTGAATCATCCAAAGCTGCTTTTATCTATATTCCATGCATACCAGGCTGCCAAATGGAGTCTCTTAGCCTTGCTCGTCATATTAATTAACCACAGGGGAGCCGGCCCGGTAGTTCAGTGGGTTAGAGCGCTCGCATTGAGTGCTCTGGTCACCTGAGAGCCTAACGGCACGTGGATCGATTGTTCGAGCCCCGCTGTAGCCATGTCTGCGTGGTCGCAGGATGAAGATCCCATACCCTTCTTCGCAAAGAGTAGGGGGTACCCCGGGACATGGCTCCACTCTCCCTTCATTCTCCCATTGACGCGATATGACCAAACGTGGTTAGAGCGTCCTGAATATACAACCAACCAACCAATTAACCACAGGTTTTCAACTTAGTGGTAAAAGTCATCAGTTTTTTTGGTTCGCGATTCTTTGTTTTAAGTAGCAGTGCCGCGACAGAGTTTTGTTGTGTCATGAGATATACATGTTTGCCATATCACAGCCGAAACGGCGATGTTTATTAGGTTGCTGAATGAATGAAACAATCGAGTTTTCTGCAAATTGTGATATATATGTCGCCTGGGTTTAGATTTGGCGGGAAAAGCTCGACAAGCAGCTTTAACCTTCAACCCTTTAACATTCAGCCATTTGACCCTCAGCCTTTTGAATAATTTGGGTCCCAATCGACCCAGCCGTTTTCGCATAACGATGTTTTCTCTTTCTCTCATAATAATAAACTTTTAAATTTAATTATAATAGACTTATAAATGACATAGGAATCCCAATAGGAAAATGTTTTGCCCCCAAGCGGGATAAGTAAAACAGGAAGTATATAATTTTAATTAAGAAACAAATAGAAAGTAAAATTAGGCACCCTTTGTTGTCAATCCCATCTCGATACCTCCAATATTGAGCGCATTATTAATTTATTTCGCGTTTAATCATTTTTATTTATTGACATCACGGGACGTCATTGACGGTGACAATGTCTGAAAAATGTGTACTATTGAGGACCTGAAAAACTGTAAAGTTTAAAGAAGATCGATGAAGCGAAAGTGGGTAAGCCATCTGCATCAATGTCTAACACACGGATACAGTGAACTATGACGTCATTTTGCGCGAAACTTTTTTCTACGCCCAAAAATGAACCATTATAAATTTATGCGCCCCGAAGCGTGGAACACTGTCAGGCAAGGCCCGCGTTGCTGTGACAAATATTAAAACTACAGACCCTTCTTACCCTCAAACTTGTATCGTGTATACAACGATCTTGACCTGTCAAAAACTAATCACATTATTATCCGGGCGACAAGCTATGTTTACACGAAGTCTTTGCCGTCTAAAAAATTAAAAGTGCCTACAAACACACAAACGGAACTGACCGTTGTAACAGCACTTCATTACATGTAGTAGATTTGGTAGATTGTGGAAATGATTTTCCCAAATACCTACGTAATGATAGGAAATAGGTTTGATTACAATTGCAGTTGCCCGAACTATTATGTATTGCGTTTTTCGCAATTCCAATTCTTCATTTTGTGAGCAGTGTGGGCTTCTATACTATGATTCTTCGAAATATGTGACGCAGGGGCGGATCTAGCAATTTGAAAGGGGTTGGGGGTGGGGTGAGCGCGGGGGTGGGGGGGGGGGTCACTTTCCAATGGAAATAATAGGGAGGTATAGAACATGTGTGCTATTATTATTACTATTATTATTATTACGAACAACTGAAATTAGGGTTGTACAAAGATTATTATTATGCAGCAAACTTTGTAAAAATTTGTTGTCCAGCCTTATCATTAAAATTAATGATTGCGATAAAGTTATGATAATTTTTCGTTCTTCTTCGTCTCGGTTGTACGGATTTTATGTTTTACGAGAAAACAATTCTTAGCGAGATCTTAGCGACGAAATGACCTTCCTATGCAGTATGAAGGTTGAGGTATATAAATAACTCAGTGCACACTTGCAGACGCCATCGAAATAAAGTTGTAAAATATTGGTTTAAAAGGCGTGCCATAGAAAACGTTATCCATTACTCCGCTGAGCTGAGCAAGTGGACGGTCCAGTGACGCAGTCGCGGTGAGCTCCACAAATGTTTTCCTGTGATGCCAAATATTAAGCGTTGGCTTAGATACCTAACGGTAGGGTAGCAAATGAGTGACGTATCGGCATTGTTAGGGAAAGTGTTACAGAGAGATATCAGAGATCATTTGTTGTCAAGCGGTTGAAACAACCCTGAGTAACATTGATCGAACGACCACAACTGACGTCGTGGGTGTTTTGATTACTGGTGTATGGAAAGAATAATGGGAATTATTTCATTGCCACAGACAAATGCGAAGGACAATTTAACGGTTTATTCAAATTAACTATTTAGTTTTGAGTTTTTAATTTACGCTTTTCCACAAGAATCAAAAACATTTTAAAGCTTAGCATTGTACGTTGCGCAGTGCTCAGTCACTGCATGACGGGTACTAGCGCGAAGAATGGTCTTACGTATGTGTAAAATATACCAATTAGCATGTATTATTGGCTGCGTGTTACGTCGTCCTCGGAATATTGGGAGATTGTGGTTATCTTTGGTAATATTTAACTTACGCAACCCACTTCGAAGGCAGAGGGTGCGATCGGTCTTGCTGTGATCGACTTTGGCGAGGGTAGGGGGGGTTGGGAGTGCCGTGAAAGGGAGGGTGTAGTTGACGTGTCCAGAGTCGAATATCCTTGACCTAGAAGACACAGCCCCACGGTTAGCAGTGGACGCACATGCTACACACGTCACAGACAAGGGTTACATTGATAGGGCCAGGTTGTAACGTACCCTAGCCAGTCAGTCAGCGGCAGCGTTATCGTCGCCATTTTGAACCATTGACACGTGATATACACGTGGTACCATATCATCGTCCTGGCTTACGTCATTTAATCAGCTGAGTTATCATACGTTTGCGTTGCTTCGTCTGGTTACCTTACAGGGCGCGTGTGGAGGAATCGTTCACTAACTAATCAAGTGGATTCGTCTACCTATATATAACATACGTATGAGCGGAGCACGGGTATGGGTGCGGAGGAGGGGCGGGGGAAACACCCCCTCCCCACCCAACCCCCAATTTGTTACCTTTTTTTAATGCAAAATGCTCATGTGCCCCCCCCCCCCCGTCGTCCCTTTTTACTGGACCCCCCCCATATTTTTGCTAAGACCCCTCCTTTTCTAGTTCACCCCCACCACCTTCCCCCTTTCGTATGATTTTTTTGAACCTACCCAAGGTGGGCCACTTCTCCACAATCCCTTTTCGAAATCCTGGATCTGAGCCTGATACGCATTTCCTATGTCTGCCTATAGACATGACTTAGTTAACACGGGGCACCCAGTCGCTCGAAGCAGTGCATGGGCCTAGTTAAGACACTCGCTCTCTCGTAACAAGATAACAGGGTCGTGTTAGATACCTCAGTCCAAGTACTATACCCTAACACGCACACATACATAACGTAGTACACTCATCGAGCCCTATCACGAAGGCAGAACATGCCCTATAGTACAAAGATCGCCCCGACGAAGATAGACCTACCCTGGGGACGGAATCGTCTCAATATAACAGGACACGCGGACGAAGTCGTTACCTTGGTCACACTAGCCTTACAGACCCCCTGTCCGCGGTATAGGTTAGAACCGGAAATTTCACACTTAGCCCTCAGCTGACTGACTACCCAGTGACGTCAGAGAGTACGCGATGACGTCACAAGAGCGCGACGCTTTCCTGGAGGGGACGTTTCCGGAGGGTTTCATCTGGTCCACGGCCACCGCGTCCTACCAGATCGAGGGCGCCTGGAATGAAGACGGTAAACAGCAGGAAATGAATTGAAATGAAATGTTTGTGTTTAGGCCGCTTTTGTGCACATGAAGGTTACATGTGGTCAAGAAATCTCTCGTGGCAATGAAATTGGAATGGATGAAACTTGTAACTAAGCAGACGGTTAATTACCGATTAAGTTTCATGATCTTGGCTGACATTCCAATGATGACGTGTTGATTTCCTCTTTGGTTTCGGATCGCTCTGTACGAGACAGGGGTGGGGGGGTGCACTGGTCGTAGCGGGCGGGTGGGGGGGGGGGGGTGCCATGGTCGTAACGGGCGGGTGGGGGGGCACTTTCGATCTATGTTCGGCTTAAATCCCTGTGACCTATTTTACGTAATAGTTTAACCGGCTACGGGTGTTAGTCGGCTAAAATCGCCCATGATCAACATGGTAACTTTAGTCGACTAAGCCCCGTAGTTGGCTAAAGTACGTTCGTGAAATCCACCACAGGTCTTCCAAGGATGCCAATTAACGTGTGTTTGTCGGTTTGTTCCGTGGCGGCAGGGAAGGGCGCGAGTATCTGGGACACGTTCAGCCACACGCCCGGCAAGGTGCTGGGTGGGGACACCGGGGACGTCGCCTGCGACAGCTACCACAAGATCGCCGAGGATGTGGTCCTCATCAAGTCACTGGGCGTAAGTATCGTCAGCCAATCACAAACCGTCGCCTCTGTGGCTGCGGTCAAAGATATTAGTACACCAAATATTATCTTTGCTGCGGTACAACTGTCTGCGGTGGTTAAAGGTGTTGGTCACAAGGCCAGAATTAGTGATTGTTGTGATGCAGTGCATCTTTCTGGTTGCATAACTTGGAATGATTTGTAAGTGCCGGAATTCTTATTCCTCGAAAAAAAATAAGGTCCCGGGCTCGTGATTGAGTGAACACGGTAACAGCGGCTTGTTTTGTCCTACAGTGGCGTAACCTCATTATATATCCGTGACCTGTGACCTTGATATGTCCGTGACCTTTGACCTGACCTAATAGAATTTGGTCACTGAGATAGTAAATTTTAATTTTAAAATGTTTACTTGACTATGACCTCTGAATATTGACCTCTGGTTGTGGCATTAATGGACCTCCGCTTGTGACCCAATACCCACTTGAACTAAAATTTTTACCCATCCTTCATTCTGGCCTTGACCCCATCCTCGACCCTGACCATGATCCTGGCATTGACATTGCCCTTGCCCTTGACTTTGACCCTGACCCTGACCATGATCCTGGCATCGACATTGCCCTTGCCCTTGACTTTGACCCTGACCCTGACCCTGACTCTGACTTTGACCTGACCTGACAATGACCTTGACCTCGCAGACTTCACACTACCGGTTCTCGCTGTCCTGGCCACGCATCCTGCCCGATGGCACGCGCAAGAGCGTCAACCAGAAGGGTATCGACTACTACAACCGGCTGATAGACGCGCTCCTGGCGGCCGGCGTCCAGCCCATGGTGACGCTGTTCCATTGGGACCTGCCGCAGACCCTCCAGGACCAGGGCGGCTGGCCCAACCCCAAGCTGGCCCAGCTCTTCACCGAGTACGCCGAACTCTGCTTCCAAACATTCGGCGACAGGGTGAGTGAGCAATGGTTGTGGGGGGGGGGGGGGGGGCAGATGGGAGATCCTTGTCTTGTTTATGCCGCATTATGAATACCACTACTGGTAATAATGAAGTAGTTTACTTGCTACATTATATTGTCCATTACCTTGTCGACTACCTTGTCCATTGTCCATAACGTCTACCATTATCAGACCACATTTATTTAGGCCCTTTGTCCGCTCTCTTGTTCATTACTGCATGATAAAGCCATGACTTATACCACTTGAAGACTACTTGATCATAACTGACTTAGTGTTTTCATACCCTCCGCTGTCTATTTTGTCCACAAACCCGTTGCATACTTTCGAGGTTTTTTGGTGCTGACTAGTTAAATATGAACACTTTTTTTAGCAATTTCATCTGAACTGAACCGGTATGGCACGATATGTTCTCAAAATGTCCTTAATCTCCCCCCCCCCCCCAAAAAAAAGAAAAAAATTCAAATCAAAGTTTGAAAAATCAAAATCGTGTATTTTGGTCTCGTCGTTGGCCACCAGGTCAAGTTTTGGATAACCTTCAACGAGCCGATCGTGTTTGTGTGGCTGGGTCACGGCAATGGTGAACACGCCCCAGGGATCATGGACCCGCTCAACACCACCTTCAAGGCGGCCCACACGGTGGTCAGAGCCCACGCCATGGCCTACCATGCCTACAGCGAGAAGTACCGGGAGACACAGAAAGGTGAGTCCACCACCATGCCTACAGCGAGAAGTACCGGGAGACACAGAAAGGTGAGTCCACTATCACGCCTACAGCAGTCAGTACCGGGAGACACAGAAAGGTGAATCCACTACCACGCCTACAGCAGTCAGTACCGGGAGACACAGAAAGGTGAATCCACTACCACGCCTACAGCAGTCAGTACCGGGAGACACAGAAAGGTGAGTCCACTACCACGCCTACAGCAGTCAGTACCGGGAGACACAGAAAAGTGAGTCCACTACCACGCCTACAGCAGTCAGTACCGGGAGACACAGAAAGGTGTGTCCACTACCACGCCTACAGCAGTCAGTACCGGGAGACACAGAAAGGTGAATCCACTACCACGCCTACAGCAGTCAGTACCGGGAGACACAGAAAGGTGAGTCCACTACCACGCCTACAGCAGTCAGTACCGGGAGACACAGAAAGGTGAGTCCACTACCACGCCTACAGCAGTCAGTACCGGGAGACACAGAAAAGTGAGTCCACTACCACGCCTACAGCAGTCAGTACCGGGAGACACAGAAAGGTGTGTCCACTACCACGCCTACAGCAGTCAGTACCGGGAGACACAGAAAGGTGAGTCCACTACCACGCCTACAGCAGTCAGTACCGGGAGACACAGAAAGGTGAGTCCACTACCACGCCTACAGCAGTCAGTACCGGGAGACACAGAAAGGTGAGTCCACTATCACGCCTACAGCAGTCAGTACCGGGAGACACAGAAAGGTGAGTCCACTACCACGCCTACAGCAATATGCTAATTTACATGATCTCACATTGTTCTCTTATATTACCTTATATTACTTTAGTTTAATTATCTTGTCTCACCTTATCTTACTTTATATTATAATATGGATAGATGCTACCTAAAAAATGCGAGCGTATATTTATTAATTCAGATATTCCGAGGGGATACATCTAGATTAGTATTCAAAATTAATCTCACTTCGGCTTGCCATAAAGAATATCTTTGGCGAGATATGCTTCTCATTCGGTTGCTTAGGAACTATAATTTTATCGGATTATCTTGACTTAGCTTATCTGCCTTGTTTCACATTATCTTAAGCTGTCTCTTTATCTCACCTTATCCTAACCTCATCTCACCCTATTCTAACTTTATCTCACCTTACCCCTATCCCAACCTTATCTCACTTTATCCTTATCCTAACCTTATCTCACCTTACCCTGTCTGGCGCCGTCCAGGCCAGGTTGGCATCACGATGAACATGGACTGGTGTGAGCCCAAGGATGCCAGTAACCCGGATGACCGTCAGAGCTCCGAGCGACTGGTGCAGTTCAAGCTGGGCTGGTACGCCGAGCCCATCTACGGCAGCGGTGACTACCCGGATGTCATGAAGCGCCACCTTGCGACCAAAGCCACCACCCTGGGGCTGCCCGCCTCCCCGCTGCCGGAGTTTACAGAGGCCGAGAAAGCGCTCAACAAAGGTGAGACTCCATAGAATGGTTCCGGTTTATATCGGAGATCGACAAGGATCAGCAGGGGGGTGGGCGGCGGAGGGGCGGGGGGGGGGTGTTGTGTTGGGGCCATTGATCCTGAAGGTGTGCTGGGGTTGTCAGCATCCAGAGGTGTCATATGACGTCACGACAGTGGAAAAAAACGTGGTTTGAAGGCATAATCCTGTGGCTGAGTTGGTGAATGGGTTTCAAGCCAGCAGGCCTCGAGTCTCTCGTCGACCAAAGGTAGCGTGTCCATCCGGATATTGTTTCACAGACCGTTTTTATCGTTCCAGAAAATGGTCTATTGGCCTATTTGTAATTTTAAAAAAACAGTTGTAATTAAAGAAAAAAGTTGTAATTTGAAAAAAAGACGGTTGTGTAATTTGAAAAAAAAAAAAAAAATGTAATTTAAAAACATGCCGTCTGTGCTACCATCGTTGTCATAGTGACACAATGACCCTGTCTTCTAGGTTCTGCGGATTTCTTCGGGTTGAACCACTACACGACCCGGCTGGTCAGCAAGCCCAGCGGGCCCCTGGCCCCCGAGGGGGCCGCCGCCCTCATGGACGTGGTGGAGGAGACAGACCCTTCCTGGACCAGGTGGGTCAATCGGGGGTCAGGCGGGGGACATTCCGGGGCCAGTCGGGGTCAAACGGGTTTGAGCCGGGATAGTGCCGGGGTCAGACTGGGGTCAGATAGAGGTCGGACTTGGGCCAGATAGAGGTTGGACTGGGGTCAGATAGAGGTCGGACTGGGGTAAGATAGAGGTCGGACTGGGGTAAGATAGAGGTCGGACCGGGTCAGATAGAGGTCGGATTGGGGTCAGGTAGAGTCAGGTTAGAATAAACATGTGAGATGTTGTGCCGAAACTACCTATTTGACCAGTGACTGGGACCTCCTTGTAGGGGGCGGTCGGAGTGGCTGTATGTGGTACCCTGGGGCCTGAGGCGACTCCTGTCCTGGATCAAGACTCAATATGGCAACCCAGCAGTGTACATCACAGAAAACGGCTTCTCCGACGATGGCGCCATTGACGACAGCGGGAGAATCGAGTACTACAGGAAGTACATCAATGAAGTCCTGAAAGGTAAAGATTGCAACAGCAAAACTAGACAGGTTTTCTCTTAATATTTATTATTAAGACTTCAAAACTTTCTTACTGAGGTGTTTGTTAGCATTGCTGACTTCCATTTATTTTAAACCCAAGACAATTTTAAAATGTCCTCGGTACCTTCATAATATATTAAGTCATCTGTAAATCTCAAGGTTACCTATAGAAGTACAGTCCTGGTTACCTCGCGACAGCGGTGCCCGAAACTTTAACAATTAGGCTCAGTCATATTCACAATGTTTTTACTCTTTGTAGTTTGCGTATGTTAACATCCTGTATAGCCAACTTGGTTATAAAAAACATTATGACCTAAAGGGAAAGTTAGAGGTCGCGCTTCCCATACTTCGAACCCATTGACTTATTAATAGAAACACGAAGCATCCTGCGGGAAAGTCAAGTGTGCTCTGATTGGTCAGCTGCGAGGTCATGACATTCACATACTACGATAAAACAGATTATAAAATCTAAATAATCAGATGCAGATGAAGTTCATTCTCTGTCGAATAAAGGAGCAATGTAATATCCTTATAATTTTCTTCAAACGTTCACTCTAAAATTAATGTTTGGGCATTATATCAAAGATGGATTATATCATGCGTATTATCATGTCTGTTTGTTGTTGTTTGCAGCGGTGCGGCTGGACGGATGTGACGTACGTGCCTACACGGCGTGGTCGCTCATGGATAACTTCGAGTGGGCGAGAGGCTACGACGAACACTTCGGCCTTCATCGGGTCGACTTCAGCGACCCCAAGCGGCCGCGAACCCCCAAGGCCTCGGCCGCCTTCTACGCCAAGGTCGTCAAGGACAACGGCTTCCCGGGTCAGCACTAGAGGTCATTGGCGGTTGTCAGGGGCAACGGCTTTATGACCCCGTTATGTGTGATTGAGGGCTGGCTGAGAGGGAACAATTTTCAGAGAACATACTTCAGTGCATCATGATCTTAGATTGTGGGTTCACGCGCAGTGCAAACAATATGTTTCAAGACGTATGCGAAATAAAACTTCACGTATTTTTATCCTGACGAAATTTTTCTGTGCTTCCAGAGTACCAATTCCGCGATATTTTTTGCCAGTGTGTTTGTACATCTGTAACGTAACCTTCACATGCAGTGAGACATGCTATTTCCACAAAATGCAGAGCCGTATGACCTAATCTTCCGGGTAGCCATAGAATGACAAATGACCCATGAGGACGATCGATGAATCATCCACTGACGACCGTTGGAAGCACCACATTTTTCAGAGAATGTGTTTTTGCCGTCTGTTTTTTGATGGATTGAACCCCCAACCCTACGGTCCACGGCCCGATGCTCTACCGACTGAGCTAACCGGGATTCATATATTGATCGGTGGCGTTTGAATGCGCCTGGAGCTCAACTCCCGAAACCATTCCCCGTCAAATTGATTGTCATAGCACCTTTAAACTGCACAATAGAGCAACCGAATTACAGTACAGTGGATAACTAACAAAGCCGACGTCGCCTTTCGGCATTTGGCAAAACAGCAATACCCAACGCTCGGTCCTTTAGATCCGTTAAAATAGCACATCACGCAATGAAAATGCTATGAATTCTCCACATGGAAGTATAAATAGTGCATTGGTTGCTACGGAATCGGCAATGCTCTCTCTAGCTCTCTCAAATGAAATTGTGAGGGGGGGGGGGCAGACCCCCGGGGTCCCACCCTCCCCGGGGCTCCCCCACCCTCCTATGCAATCGATTGGACACACACTTTCAACTGTAAGCTCCTGTGAGTGTGAGGGAATAGAACATTCCACATAAATATCTCCTTGGTTAAATTAATCACTTATTAATTAATCATCTCAGACAGCACTGATCCGATTAGATGTAAGTGGACGGATATATCTCGATGCCCCTGACACCTCCACTGACCCATCACGGCATTAATCATCAGTAATTAATGGCCCTTGTCGATATTGATGGCACGTCTAGCAATGTGATGATGTAATAAAATCCCTGAACACCGTTATGTAGGCTGGTATCTATGGACAACTGATGTGATGAAGAACTTACTCTATGACCATTAAGTCATTATACAATATATTTGATGACACTGCTTGCCAATGTGATGATATTTATTTCTTTATTAAAGTCTTATAAAAGCTTTGTTTCATCAATGACAATTGCTGTGAAACAGAAAGCACAAAGAAATCTACAACATTCCAAATCCCGGGATATACCGTTTATGCGTTTTTCCATTTGCTTCTGAACATTATACAAGCAGAACAAGCAAAAAAGGTCAAAGTCATCAGAAATCGGTTTCCCTCTTTTAAAAGAGCAAAATGCAAATAGGTTACACGCGCGAGATACCTTTTACCTTTTGATAAATTAGAAAACGAAAGTCGCGCGCATCCGTTCAACCTTTTTGCATAAAAAAATCTCGCGTTCTTGTTTAATGGGGCGAGAAGACGAGAGGGCGATATCTAGAGGACAATTTGCCCCTCAATATCGTCCTCACAATTTCGCCATCTGGCACTCTCGCACTCTCGCCTCGCGCAGTTTCGCGTTCTCGCCTCGCGCAGTTTTGCGTTTTCGCCTTGCGCCTTCTCGCGTTCTCGACTGGAGCATGTACACGTTCTGGTATTATCGCCCCCATATATTGAAGTGCCAGAATGCGAGATCGCAGGAAAAATCTCGTCCCCGCCATCTCGCTTCGCAATGGTAAAGATTGAAGCAATCTGGGTGGTTGTGCACATTATGTGGCCTATAGTTTGGTAAGTGTGGCACGTATAGTCACAAAACATTAGGAACTCAGGCATCAACTGAACGATGAAAGCCATAATTTCGCGCTAAGTGGCAAAAATGCAGGTTCCATTTTAGAAGTTCGAAGTGTCAACTATATGAAACAGCGTTTTAACCTGGGATGTTTCACAACAAAAGAAATAGTAGGACTGTTCGTACCCTGCGTACAGAGCACCAGCCAGGCGAACCTACATTTACGTCACGAAATGTCGAATGATCGCCTCTCTTTAATGATGTTTAAACATCATAGGATCATGGAAAATATTTCGAATTGTGCTCCCAAATAACATTAAAGGGTATTGTACTTTGATAGCGGAATATATTGGGATTGATATATTGAAAGTGCTTTTGGACCTAGAAGCTTGCCTTTAAAGGGTGCTACATAAATCAATCAGCCGCGCGTTCTGCAGCGCCTTCTGGTGACCTCACCTTCTCGTTTCGCGCCTTCTGGTGACCTCACCTTCTCGTTTCGCGCCTTCTGGTGACCTCACCTTCTCGTTTCTTCTTTTGACTAGAATTAAATTCCGATAAAAGCCATTGATATAGAAGATATGATGACAGCGAAATAACGAATATTCTGTCTTTAGAGTGTTGCAGTCTCTAAATGTAACATTTAGTTGTAGCACAGATGCCTTCCAAACATTAAAAAGAATAGGGAAAACTCAGTTGTATCGTTTCTTGTGCATTTACATGCATGCATTAAAGGTGATACATGTACATAATCCTTCCAATTCGTCTTTTGACTTGGTGGCAAAGTACCAAGCATGCCCAGCAATGTAGAATTAACATTTCCACCTGACCGTTGGTAAGTATGTACTTGAAAATGATGTTTAGATACATCAACACGAAACGGGTAAGCTATGAACGATAACACAATTAAGTCCCTATGAAATACAAATCCCATTATGGGAGACGTTATGCATGTGAATGTAACCGCATAACGACCCCGCTATTGGGAACATCGCAGACTCCAGCATTCTATTTACGGATTTGTTCCCCGTGTCCCATGGCAACGCGTGACGCATGCGCAGTGCCGCTTCCCGCGCGGCCTCCGTCGCCCGGGGTAGCGGAATGGTGTGTGCGTGGTGGGTGAGAGCGCGGGGGCAAAGGTGTGGCGGTGGGGGTGCCAGGAGGAGGGGGTAGTGACGAGGCAGGGGCCGCTTGGGGCCTCTGGTTCCCGCTGGGCACAGCCCATTGGGCGCGATCAATAGACGGTTGCCAGTGCAGCCGAATGGCTAGCAACCCGTATCCAACCAACGCGAGCGGCAGGAACGCTGGCTGCAGTCGTCTCTCTCTATATCTCCCTCTCTCTGTCTCTCCTCCCACCCCGGAGACTGTTGCACTCACCTGTTCTCCCAGACTGACAGGTTATGTACTGACTGGGCCACCCTGCCGGCCACCCTCATGGACGTGGTGGAGGAGACAGACCCTTCCTGAACCAGGTGGGTCAGCCGGGGATCAGCCGGGGGTCAGCCGGGGGTCAATCGTGGGGCAGCCGGGGGTCAGTCGGGGGACAGCCGGGGGTCAGTCCGGGGTCTGGTCGGGGTCAGATCGGGGGGTCTGGTCGGGGTCAGATCGGGGGGTCTGGTCGGGGTCAGATCGGGGTCAACCGGAGGTGAGCCGGGGGATTGCCGGGGTCAGACTGGGGTCAGATAGAGGTCGGACTGGGGTCAGTAGGGGGTCCGACGGGGGTCAGAAATGGGTCTGCCAGGAGCAGCCGGAGGTCAGATGAGGGTCATTCGAGGGTCACCCTAAGGTCACCGGGCGGTCAGTGGACGATCAGGCGGAGGTCGCAGGAGGTTAGAATAAACATGTGAGATTTTGTGCCGAGACTGTCTATTTGACCGGTGACTGGGACCTCCTTGTAGGGGGCGGTCGGAGTGGCTGTATGTGGTACCCTGGGGCCTGAGGCGGCTCCTGTCCTGGATCAAGACTCAATATGGCAACCCAGCAGTGTACATCACAGAAAACGGCTTCTCCGACGATGGCGCCATTGACGACAGCGGGAGAATCGAGTACTACAGGAAGTACATCAATGAAGTCCTGAAAAGTAAAGATTGCAACAGCAAAACTAGACAGGTTTTCTATTAATATTTATTATTAAGACTTCAAAACTATCTTACTGAGGTGTTTGTTAGTATTGCTGGCTTCCATTTATTTTAAACCCAAGACAATTTTAAATAGTATTTAAATAGTTATAGTAACCGCATTTCACTCGGAATTTTGGTAATTGATATACGCTGTATTTCCGAAGCACCGGAGTGGAATGAGTGATTTTAAAATGTCCTCGGTACCTTCATAATATATTACATGATCTTTAAATCTCAAGATTACTTATAGAAGTACAGTCCTGGTTACCTCGCGACAGCGGTGCCCGAAACTTTAACAATTAGACTCAGTCATATTCACAATGTTTTTACTCCTGGTACTTTGCGTATGTTAACATCCCGTATAGCCAAATTGCATGGTTGTCAAAACATTATGACCTAAAGAGAAAGTTAGAGGTCACGGTTCCCATACTTCGAACCCATTGACTTATTAATACAAACACGAAGCATGCTTCGCGAAAGTCAAGTGTGCTCTGATTGGTCAGCTGCGAGGTCATGACATTCACATACTACGATGAAACTGATGATAAAATCTAAATAATCAGATGCAGATGAAGTTCATTCTCTGTCGAATAAAGGAGCAATGTAATATCCTTATAATTTTCTTCAAACGTTCACTCTAAAATTAATGTTTGGGCAGTATATAAAAGATGGATTATATCATGCGTATTATAATGGCTGTTTGTTGTTGTTGGCAGCGGTGCGGCTGGACGGATGTGACGTACGTGCCTACACGGCGTGGTCGCTCATGGATAACTTCGAGTGGGTAAGAGGCTACGACGAACACTTCGGCCTTCATCGGGTCGACTTCAGCGACCCCAAGCGGCCGCGAACCCCCAAGGCCTCGGCCGCCTTCTACGCCAAGGTCGTCAAGGACAACGGCTTCCTGGGTTAGCGCTAGGGGTCATCGGCGGTTGTCAGGGAGAACGGGTGTCTGGGTCAATCTTCATAGAACATACTTCAGTGCATCATGATGTTAGATTGTGAGTTCGCTCGCAGCGTAAACAATATATTAAAAGACGTACGCGAAATAAAACTTATTTTCATGTTGACGAACTTTGTCCTCTATGTTCTCCAGTTACATGTCGGCTAGATAAGGTTTGCAAGTGTGGCTTTACATAGGTGACGTAACCTTCCATACACGTAACGCTGCTATTATAACAAATGTAAAATACAAACCGGCGGGGCGGCAACAGCTGATCCCCCGATTAGCCATAGAATCACAGATGATCCATGAGGACGGCCCTGGCAAGCACCACATTTATCAGAGAATGTCTTTTTGGCCGCCTACAAATGAAAAGTGGACTTTAATGGATTTAATTCCAACACTACGAGCAACGGCCCGATGTCCTACCGACTGAGCTAACTGGGCTCTATTGGTCGATCGCGTTTAACTGCGCCGGCATCTCAACTCCCGAAACCCTTCGTCGTAAAATTGGTTGTCACAGCACCTTTAAACTGAACAGTAGAGCGACCGAATTACAGCACAGTGGATAACTAACAAAGGCGTCGTTGCTTTGCGGCATTTGGCAAAACAGCAATACCCTACGTTCGGTCATTCAGATCCGTTAAACTAGAAAGTAAACTAATAGCACATTTTCACGCAATGAAAATACTTAATGCATTGGGTGCAAAACGAGTTTCTCTGCGCTCACTGGTATCCTGGCCATCTGTGACATAGGCGTGGCGTGTAGCCTGTTACGCAAAGGAGGAGGCAGGGAAGCAGACTACCTGTGTATAAGCCAAGCGCCGAGGGGTGGGTCCATTGCGGAAGGCCTAGTGATATGATTAAGAATATTAATAATACGAAGTATTGTTGCGCAAAACGGAAAGGCCTCGGGCGGATTATGGAGAATGGCGTCCCCGGTCATACCAACCACGTCCCCCGTCCTACCCCGACCCGCCCCTCCCCACCACGTCCCCGTCCTACCCCGACCCGCCCCTCCCCCCCACGTCCCCCGTCCTACCCCGACCCGCCCCTTGCCCCTTCCAACCACGTCCCCGGTCCTACCCCGACCCGCCCCTTGCCCCTTCCAACCACGTCCCCCGTCCTACCCCGACCCGTCCCTCCCCACCACGTCCCCCGTCCTACCCCGACCCGTCCCTCCCCACCACGTCCCCCGTCCCTCCCCACCACGTCCCCCGTCCTACCTCGACCCGCCCCTCCCCACCACGTCCCCCGTCCTACCCCGACCCGCCCCTCCCCACCACGTCCCCCGTCTTACCGCGACTCGCCCCTCTCCACCACGTCCCCCGTCCTGCCTCGACCCTCCCCACCACGTCCCCCGTCCAACCCCGACCCGCCCCTTGCCCCTTCCAACCACGTCCCCCGTCCTACCCCGACCCGCCCTTTGTCCCTTCCAACCACGTCCCCCGTCCTACCCCGACCCGCCCCTCCCCACCACGTCCCCCGTCCTACGCCGACCCGCCCCTTGCCCCTTCCAACCACGTCCCCCGTCCTACCCCGACCCGCCCCTTGCCCCTTCCAACCACGTCCCCCGTCCTACCCCGACCCGCCTCTTCCAACCACGTCCCCCGTCCTACCCCGACCCGCCCCTTCCCACCACGTCCTCCGTCCTACGCCGACCCGCCCCTTGCCCCTTCCAACCACGTCCCCCGTCCTACTCCGACCCGCCCCTTGCCCCTTCCAACCACGTCCCCCGTCCTACCCCGACCCGCCCCTTCCAACCACGTCTCCAGTCCTACCCCGACCCGCCCCTTGCCCCTTCCAACCACGTCCTCCGTCCTACCCCGACCCGCCCCTTGCCCCTTCCAACCACGTCCCCCGTCCTACCCCGACCCGCCCCTTGCCCCTTCCAACCACGTCCCCCGTCCTACCCCGACCCGCCCCTTGCCCCTTCCAACCACGTCCCCCGTCCTACCCCGACCCGCCCCTTGCCCCTTCCAACCACGTCCCCTGTCCTACCCCGACCCGCCCCTTGCCCCTTCCAACCACGTCCCCCGTCCTACCCCGACCCGCCCCTTGCCCCTTCCAACCACGTCCCTCGTCCTACCCCGACCCGCCCCTTCCAACCACGTCCCCCGTCCTACCCCGACCCGCCCCTTGCCCCTTCCAACCACGTCCTCCGTCCTACCCCGACCCGCCCCTTGCCCCTTCCAACCACGTCCCCCGTCCTACCCCGACCCGCCCCTTGCCCCTTCCAACCACGTCCCCCGTCCTACCCCGACCCGCCCTTTCCCACCAGGTCCCCCGTCCTACGCCGACCCGCCCCTTGCCCCTTCCAACCACGTCCCCCGTCCTACCCTGACCCGCCCCTTCCCACCAGGTCCCCCGTCCTACGCCGACTCGCCCCTTGCCCCTTCCAACCACGTCCCCCGTCCTACTCCGACCCGCCCCTTGCCCCTTCCAACCACGTCCCCCGTCCTACCCCGACCCGCCCCTTGCCCCTTCCAACCACGCTCTCCGTCCTACCCCGACCCGCCCCTTGCCCCTTCCAACCACGTCCCCCGTCCTACCCCGACCCGCCCCTTCCAACCACGTCTCCCGTCCTACCCCGACCCGCCCCTTGCCCCTTCCAACCACGTCCCCCGTCCTTCCCCGACCCACCCCTTCCCACCAGGTCCCCCGTAAAACGCCGACCCGCCCCTTGCCCCTTCCAACCACGTCCCCCGTCCTACCCCGACCCGCCCCTTGCCCCTTCCAACCACGTCCCCCGTCCTACCCCGACCCGCCCCTTGCCCCTTCCAACCACGTCTCCCGTCCTACCCCGACCCGCCCCTTCCAACCACGTCCCCCGTCCTACCCCGACCCGCCCCTTGCCCCTTCCAACCACGTCCTCCGTCCTACCCCGACCCGCCCCTTGCCCCTTCCAACCACGTCCCCCGTCCTACCCCGACCCGCCCCTTGCCCCTTCCAACCACGTCCCCCGTCCTACCCCGACCCGCCCCTTCCAACCACGTCCCCCGTCCTACCCCGACCCGCCCTTTGCCCCTTCCAACCACGTCCTCCGTCCTACCCCGACCCGCCCCTTGCCCCTTCCAACCACGTCCCCCGTCCTACCCCGACCCGCCCCTTGCCCCTTCCAACCACGTCCTCCGTCCTACCCCGACCCGCCCCTTGCCCCTTCCAACCACGTCCCCCGTCCTACCCCGACCCGCCCCTTCCCACCAGGTCCCCCGTCCTACGCCGACCCGCCCCTTGCCCCTTCCAACCACGTCCCCCGTCCTACCCTGACCCGCCCCTTCCCACCAGGTCCCCCGTCCTACGCCGACTCGCCCCTTGCCCCTTCCAACCACGTCCTCCGTCCTACCTCGACCCGCCCCTTGCCCCTTCCAACCACGTCCCCTGTCCTACCCCGACCCGCCCCTTGCCCCTTCCAACCACGCCCCCCGTCCTACTCCGACCCGCCCCTTGCCCCTTCCAACCACGTCCCCCGTCCTACCCCGACCCGCCCCTTGCCCCTTCCAACCACGTCCCCCGTCCTACCCCGACCCGCCCCTTGCCCCTTCCAACCACGTCCTCCGTCCTACCCCGACCCGCCCCTTGCCCCTTCCAACCACGTCCCCTGTCCTACCCCGACCCGCCCCTTGCCCCTTCCAACCACGTCCCCCGTCCTACTCCGACCCGCCCCTTGCCCCTTCCAACCACGTCCCCCGTCCTACCCCGACCCGCCCCTTGCCCCTTCCAACCACGTCCCCCGTCCTTCCCCGACCCGCCCCTTCCAACCACGTCTCCCGTCCTACCCCGACCCGCCCCTTGCCCCTTCCAACCACGTCCCCCGTCCTTCCCCGACCCGCCCCTTCCCACCAGGTCCCCCGTAAAACGCCGACCCGCCCCTTGCCCCTTCCAACCACGTCCCCCGTCCTTCCCCGACCCGCCCCTTCCCACCAGGTCCCCCGTCCTACGCCGACCCGCCCCTTGCCCCTTCCAACCACGTCCCCCGTCCTACCCCGACCCGCCCCTTGCCCCTTCCAACCACGTCCTCCGTCCTACCCCGACCCGCCCCTTGCCCCTTCCAACCACGTCCCCCGTCCTACCCCGACCCGCCCCTTGCCCCTTCCAACCACGTCCCCCGTCCTACCCCGACCCGCCCCTTGCCCCTTCCAACCACGTCCCCCGTCCTACCCCGTCCTACCCCGACCCGCCCCTTGCCCCTTCCAACCACGTCCTCCGTCCTACCCCGACCCGCCCCTTGCCCCTTCCAACCACGTCCCCCGTCCTACCCCGACCCGCCCCTTGCCCCTTCCAACCACGTCCACCGTCCTACCCCGACCGGCCCCTCCCCACCACGTCCCCCGTCCTACGCCGACCCGCCCCTTGCCCCTTCCAACCACGTCCCCCGTCCTACCCCGACCCGCCCCTTGCCCCTTCCAACCACGTCCCCCGTCCTACCCCGACCCGCCCCTTGCCCCTTCCAACAACGTCCCCCGTCCTACCCCGACCCGCCCCTCCCCACCACGTCCCCCGTCCTACGCCGACCCGCCCCTTGCCCCTCCCCACCACGTCCCCCGTCCTACCCCGACCCGCCCCTCCCCACCTCGTCCACCCTCCCCCCTAACCCCTTGCCACCGTCTCTACCCACCACGTCACCCGTCCTATCCACACCAACCCCTCGCCAGTATCCACCACCTGCCCTCGCCCCTACCCACCAATGCCCTCGCCCCCCCCCTCCTCTCTCGCTCGCACCACCCCGCCCCCCCCGGTCTTTGTGCTGACTTCCCACGGGGCCCGGCCCCCCACCCCAAGAGGCATGGGACTATCCCACGATACGTGTTCCACGGTTTTCGGACACAACATGGCCAAAGACAGATCGATTAGCCCCATTCTGGCTTTTACCTCCCGGATCAAATGCCGACTTCTCTGTCATTAAATACATTACATTGTCGGGCATTATTAGAGGCTTTCAGTCCCCACAGACGGTGATAATGGCATGGGAGAATGACTATAGATCTGGGAAAACTGGATGTTTGATGTCGTGCTTCTTCGGGCGCTCGATCACTTTGTGTGCTATTTTGAGTTCCTGCTACGTGTCTACCACGTCTATTCCTAGCGTAACGTGGAAGATGAATAATGTGCTTACGATCATGTTCAAAGTTCGTGGTGAAAGGAAATGAATAACTTAGCCCATATGTTCTTTTGAAATGAAGGAAACTTCTAAGATGCAGACATCCTTGTCATTTAACAACGCACAAAACCACGCAATTCAACCCTTCAAAGTCCGGCCCCGAGGTCCAAAAGGACTTTCAAGATATTAATCCCAATATATAGCGAAATCAAAATACAGTAATCGTTAATTCTATTCGGAAACACCATCAGAGATATTGGCCTTTATCCCACATGACGCGTTATAACGTCAAGAAATAGTCGGGGGCGATTATTCGACGTTTCGTGACGTAAATATAGCTCTGCCTTTGAATAGCTGGTGAGCTGTAGACATGAGACGGGCAGTCATACTATTTCTTTTGTTAAAACTCCGGTACAAAGTATCACAGGTTATAAAACGCTATTCAAGATATTATTATTCAACACGTCGAAAACGTACTATAGTTATCTCTTTTCTCGAAGATAACAACTCTTCAGAATATTTTCATAAACCCTTTACCTGCCTATACTAATTAGCAATTATATCACAAATCCACAAAATTACGACTTTGGTCGTTTAGAATTGATGCCCACATTTCTGCGAATTATTTTACCCAAGAGCTGGCCTTCAAAAGCTATGTTGACCTGGCAAAAGTGACGAAACAGTACATGTTTTTTAGGGCGCCACGGATCACTTTATTGATGAAATTAAGACATTGCCTAGACGTCAATCTTTACCAATTGTAGGCGAGGTGCTAATACTTGCCAAGAAAAAGCTTCAATGACAATGGCACTACTATCTTTGAGGTGGGTTCCTTTTGTTCTTTCGCCGTCGTATATAAAAACTTAACAATGCACAATCGATAGATATCGTACAGTTATTTAACAAAATAACATAAAACTGATCGCACACCATATAGGGATAGAAGTACCATAATATCCTCATACCCTTCCCACCCCTCCATCATGTCGCTCTTACTCCCACAATGTGCGGTCTACTGCGTTACATTCAATATAGCCACTATCCACTAGTCTTTTCTGACTTAGCAGGGATTGGGTTTAGCGTACAACAAAGGGCCCCCTGGCGGGACCTCGCTGAATCATTGTGAGATAATCACAACAGGATGTCGCGGAATCCCCACGTGCGCTTTTTCCGTGTATCAGAGTTCATCAACCTCAACATGTTTTTCTTTTTCCACCAGACATCTTAAAAAGATTAGAAGGCAAGTCATCGATCCACATGTAAGCGCAGTAATACATACCGTCAATATGATGGCCACCCCCTTTGTATAACGATGAAACCGTTATTATTTTTTTTCGTATCAGAATTTTGTCCACGGGGCCCCTGGGTTAGTGGATTTTGAAGGTCATCAATCCAATAGCGTGCTTGCTGCAAAAGATGTTCCACAACACCCCTCCCCCCTACCGACCCCCCCCCCGTCCCTTCCACCCCCAAGCCCTTACACCCCATCCGATGGTTCCTCAGCACGGAGCCACTATGACGTCCCGCAAATAGGAAAACATCCGTCCGTTGGCCGCCATTGGTCTCCATGGCAACGACGATGCTGACCGCTGCTCTATAAAACACCAGTAGCCACTGAATTAGGACATTCCCCTTCATGCTACCGGTATGCTACACAAGGTGTATGTATGTAGCCGCCAGTCATTAGATATATTAACGGTGGATCCTGAATCCAGTCTTATAATGACGCAAGTGTTTTCAAAGTACTACCGGGACATAGGATTGGTATTTTGAATATATTCAACGTACGGCTGTGATTAAGTGATTATACGACTTGCTTGAGCTTCTGAACGGTTGGAACTACATCAATAACATAAGTATGCGGTGGAAGTTCTGTGGCTATTTTGCTTTATGCTTCGTGCAATTCACAGGTAAGGAATCGATTTCAACTGGTCCAAACGTGTCGACGTAACGTGTCGACGTGGGTTGACTGGAACCGGGAGACAGGAAGATCAAATATAATATAGGGAGAGGGGTCAAGGTGGGGTCATGTTCCCAAATCAGGGAGAATAAATGTCATCTTCCCAAGTCACGATAAATTAAATGGAGAATTCTCCCGCAAACACTGGAAGGAGCAGATACATAATATTACTTGACGCTTTCCCACTTCACAGTCATTTAATATTAAATTTTCAGTTCACGATTAAAGAAAATCTTTGATCGCGACGGTCAGCTATTTCCCCATAGCCCAGTTCATGAAGAATTATATTCTATATTCCCAGTTCACGGTGAAATGAACACCACGTTCCCGAGGAACGAAATACCCTTTGTGCCCCCGCCCCCTCCATATATACATGCTACCCCATCCCCCTCCCGCTCGGTTGTTAGTATTTGGATTCTTGTTGGTCATGCCGCTGACTTGAGCAGGTATTTGACAGCAATACACCCTATGAGTATCGCACCAAATGTCTGCGCCATCTTATAATGCATCATGCATTAATATAACATCTTCTAAAATCAGATGATTTTATTGGTCAAAGTCATGACTAGTGTACATACGCGCCCGATATGTGTCTCACTGATCTCGGTTAATAAATAATAAATGTTAGAATAAACGCAGGGACAATTCAGTATTGTTATATCACAACAATGGCCTCATTCCGGTTTGTCGTACACTGTTTTCTTGCCCGGTTGCAGTGCACCCTTCGCATGGTCTCGTATGTCCCTCGGAATACAAATATAACTCGGGGGAAAGTTGCTTCAGAGTGGACGAACATCTGGTCACGTGGTCTGCTGCCAACGCCATCTGTGAGTCAGAGGGCGCCATGTTGGCTTCAATCGACTCCAGCGTGACCCGTGACGCCATTGTCAGCTGGGTCAGCGCCACCAGGTATTTATCTGCTTAATATCTATATTTGTCAATTAACATTTCCACCATTTCCATTTATTATAATCTGATTGTTGCAATCAATACTTACACGGTCTATCGTGTGTTGACAATTGTCATGCCTGCCCCCAAATTAAGAAGCGTAAAATGCGATCTTATGGGATGTGACTGATTTTAAAATTTTGATTAGTAAACTTGCCCACATATGAATGTACGTCCCCACCCCGACCCAGACCCCCACCACCATCATAGCTCCACTTCTATGGAAGCTTCCCTCATCCTATTCAAGCGACCCTCTATCACCATCATCTCACTCTCAGATCAACCCACTAACAGAGACTTCGATCCTGCTCGACTCGATTCGACTCGACAAAATTCAGATATTCACTTCAAATTTAGAAGTGCATGTACATAGACTTTTAAATGTACATGTATATACGTTGACAGCATACATATAGCTGTATCCATATGGGTAAGAACTGCAAATATTGCAAACCTGGGATAAAACCGCTGCCAAGAACCTGAGTACGAGTTGATAGGGCCAGTACAATAGGGCTGTACAGTTCTCGCCGGTGTCTATTTCCGGTTTAGGTCTTTTGGGGACCAACAAAACAAAAATAGTCAATGGTTGCCTTAGTCACAGTGCGTAGAACATTGAAACATGATGTCGCGCACAAAATAATTGTGGTTATAGATTTAAACGGCACGCCTAGTTGCCTAGCTGCGCGTGCCGCGTATCTTGTTTACGATATACTGATAGCTACTTATATGGTGTAAAGAAGGCGCCTGGCGCACACGATGTGGGAAGGCTTGTACGCGCTAACCATTTCACTTCGAACGTTGTACCAAGTTAAACCAACGAAGCCGGGAGACATGTTAACGCCCAGCACACATGTGAGGTAAACTTGAACTTAAACTCGTAATAATAGTAATAGGGTGAGTGTTGCATGGCTTTAGGCATTTTATTGGCCCTTCATCAACCTGTAGCAACCCTTCATTTTCCATAGCCGCCTAGTATGATCACTTTACCTTTGCCTCTAGACATCCAGGTTCATCACTTGATTCAATCTTCGCTCGTATGATCAGTTTACCTCTGTCGCTGGCTTTCCAGGTTCATCACTGGATTCAACCTTCGCTCGTATGATCAGTTTACCTCTGTCGCTGGCTTTCCAGGTTTATCACGTGATTCAATCTTCGCTCGTATGATCAGTTTACCTCTGTCGCTGGCTTTCCAGGTTCATCACGTGATTCAATCTTCGCTCGTATGATCAGTTTATCTCTGTCGCTGGCTTTCCAGGTTCATCACTTGATTCAATCTTCGCTCGTATGATCAGTTTACCACTGTCGCTGGCTTTCCAGGTTCATCACTTGATTCAATCTTCGCTCGTATGATCAGTTTACCTCTGTCGCTGGCTTTCCAGGTTCATCACGTGATTCAATCTTCGCTCGTATGATCAGTTTACCTCTGTCGCTGGCTTTCCAGGTTCATCACTTGATTCAATCTTCGCTCGTATGATCAGTTTACCTCTGTCGCTGGCTTTCCAGTTTCATCACTTGATTCAATCTTCGCTCGTATGATCAGTTTACCTCTGTCGCTGGCTTTCCAGGTTCATCACTTGATTCAATCTTCGCTCGTATGATCAGTTTACCTCTGTCGCTGGCTTTCCAGGTTCATCACTTGATTCAATCTTCGCTCGTATGATCAGTTTACCTCTGTCGCTGGCTTTCCAGGTTCATCACGTGATTCAATCTTCGCTCGTATGATCCCGTATTTATCTCGGTGGCTGGGCTTCTTTCAGTGCAAATACATTTTGGATTGGACTTAACGACCTTGACATTGAGGGCGTCTACCGGTGGCAGACGAACAGCGTGACGTCATGGTCTGACTGGATGGTCTCACCCCAGCAACCGGACGGAAGCTACGACCAGAATTGTGTATCCATGACGACACCGTCGGGAGCTTGGCAGGATGCGGATTGCTCTCAGCTGGTCGCCTTCGTTTGTGAATACCCACGTAGATATGGTAGGCCAGCTCACCATATTTATTTGTGAATACCCACCTAGACATGGTGGACCATCTCACTATGCACTGCGACCTAAAGCCATACATACAAACTGAAGCTTATTCACTTCGTGGCATTTATTTGACTGAGCACTAAAAGGGGTCTTTGCACAACGGTTATACAAGTGTCGTTAACGTTATGCAAGTGTTATACATGGACTAGTTATACCAGGTTATACAAGTTTTAATTAGGGGTATTATGTAGATTATACAAGGGCTATACAAGGGTTATACAAGGGTTAATTAAGTGTTATACAAGGGTTATACAAGTGGTAATTACATGTTATATAAGGCTTGTACAAAGGTTATATAACGTTTGCTATAAATGTCTTCAGGAATACGTTGCCGATGACTTGTTACTTGTGCGTTTTGATCTCCATTGCAGTGAACGGGTCCCGAGAAGCGACAAGCGAGTGCATTGTGGGTAAGCGAAGTACCGTATGATAGATGGGGCCATGATAGTTTAGTTATCACTACTTTAATTGTTTATACGAATTCCTGAGATTAGATGCACAAGCAAGTATAATTAACTATTAATATATCACTGCAAGCTTCTTTTAATGCATGCTGTCAGTGAAACCTACGCATGCTCCTGTTTCTGTGATGTCCTGGAGGTACCACAGAGGAACACTTACTGCGTTGTCTGTCCAAGGACGCCTTCCACCAATCTTCACTACAGTGATATGACGAGACATGACGAGAAATTGACGAGCCCAGGATTCATAGAAGCCATGTCACTTTCGAACTATGTTTTCGAGTTCGATCTTGGTCAAAGGCGCTTTGGACTTTGTATTTTGAAAAAAAACAATCCTCTAAAAACATTTGTGACCCCGGCACCGTTGAGGTCAACCGTAAGGTTGGCGGTTAGCTCTCTGCTGGCCCAGTGCCCTATGGCGTGTGATCCTTCCACCCCGCCAGTACCAAATGTGACTGAAGCGTCCGGAATATACAACCAATCCAACCCAACCCGCCAGTAGTAAGATCCTGTTCAATGCAAATGCCTCCGCCCCCCCCCCCCCAACCGCCCCTGCCATCCACGCCGGTTCCTGTCCACGGCTATATAACCCTAGTGATACAAGGGCGGATCCAGGAGGGTCCAGTGGGTCCGGACACCCCCTCCTTTTGAAGAATGTCATGTTTTAATGCAAAATTTGGGCCAGTTGAGGCGTGGAACCCCCTTTTTGAGGAAGAACGCTACCTGAGGCGCCTGAACCCTCCCCCCCCCACCCAGTTTTCAGTTGACCCCCGCCCCGTCGTCGAAAAATTGGTGCATCTGGATTTGTGGATCCCCCGGTCGCAATTTTTTTCAGAGCACCCCCCCACCCTCCGCCCTGGTGCTAACTTTAAATGGACCCCCTCCCCCCCTTTTCAAATTCCTGGATCCGCCCCTGGAGATAAATGTGCTTGCCTGATCGAGTCTTGTTGCTCAGCTACGTTGAGAAGCGTTATTAACACGTCATTTATATGCCCCCCCCCCCACCGCATACACAGAACCCTCCGTGGCCTCTGACTCGTGGCTACCCTGCCAAATATGGTTCTATGGCATGCTGCTGACCTTGGCGGAAGCTCGAGATCACTGCATCAACGAAGGCGGCAAACTGAGCGTTGTTGATCAAGGCATCATAAACGATCTACCTGGGCTGGGTTATCTTAGGTAGGTACGGCGTCTTGCACCAACAAGCGCTTTTAGACAAGTATTTTTCAATCCGTTTTGTTGTGGTCACTGACCGTGTAAAAGCAAACATGAGCCCTAAGAAACAAATGGCCGATCCAGGCTGTCAAACATTCAAGGACGTTACTGTTTCTTTCATCCAATCATGTGACGAAAAGGGGGTCTTCCACGTGCTTTATGTCCGACAAACAGGTCGGTCAAACAAAGCAGCGTGTCACTTTGGTGTCGGTTTCAGAGATGAGTACTTCTCTCTTGTACCCACGATCAGCTATGCTTGTCAATTTCACACCCACGATTAACTAAATAGGACTCGCGTGGGCAGGGTTAGTGAGTGTGGAACGGTGTATTAGCAAGCAAACACCGAGTAAAAAGAAGCTATTTGTCAGTCATCCCACAGAATATCAACTTGTAAATGGATCCCCACCTTACGGACATACTAACAGCTGATCAATCTGTGGTGACGTATTCCAGTTGCTTATCAATTTGAGATAATGATACTGTCTGTAACTTCCACATTGTTGTCGTTTCAATTAAAAGTAATATTTCAATAATCTTTGAAAAAGGGAAGTTCAGCATATGGTTAATATTCTCTACTCTATATATATGTTTGTGATAATGTAGATGATGGTGTTTGATGCTTTTGCCCAAATAGACTGCACATGTAGCATGCCGAGTGTGTGTGTGGCCAAATCTCACCGCTACCACCAAACTGTGGCATGCCGAGTGGGTGTGTGGCCAAATCTCACCGCTGCCACCAAACTCTAGCATGCCGAGTGTGTGTGTGGCCAAATCTCACCGCTACCACCAAACTGTAGCATGCCGAGTGTGTGTGTGGCCAAATCTCACCGCTGCCACCAAACTGTGGCGTGCCGAGTGTGTGTGTTGTGGTGTTATATCAGAAAAGGAGGCGTTTTAAGCCGCGATATAATAAAGCATTCTCGGTTGCATTAGTTAAACTTAGCTTAAATAACCCAGCAATCAGATAATCAGAAAGTGGTTATAATTCAGGTGATTTATTCCGGGTTAACTCAACTAGTCGCTGCCACCACATACAAATGTATGACTAATCTATCAATATGACTAGGATATATATATATGACATCAGCCTCTCAGTAAATATATTCATAACCATCTCAAAGAACCACCAATATCACAAACTCAAATATCACTGCACATGCTGTATAACTTCTTGTAGCCTAATTGCTGATCGGATATATCTCTCACTTGAGTTATATCATTTCTCTTATCCCTCAAATAAATTCTCTATATTCCACTGCTGATTGTTCTCAATAATAATATATCTCCAAGATACAGCTCTCTGACCTAGACTTCCAAGACAAGCTTATTCCCACATTTTACCTTCTTGAAACTACATAAATACTTATAAAGAAAATAACAAAGACTCAAATAAATGAGTAAAGAAGTGCGCGGATTCTGCGCTAAGGGGAGAGGGTAAAGAGGTGCGCGGACGTTGCTGTAAGAGGATAGGGTAAAAGAGGTGCGCGGGCGTTGCGCTGAGACAGCGTGAGAGGTGCGCTGGCGCTGCGCTGTCCCCCCCACTCCAACTAACTTTCTGGCTGTGATGCAGGCCCTTTTATACCCCTAACCCAGGGACGCTACCCGCTAAACTGACCAATGGGCGATAATAAAAGGAACTGTATTTATACACTTAAAAATAGGGCCAAAATGCTCATCATTATCCTTCAAACTTCTGGTGAAATTTGCATAATAACTTGCATAAAAAGATACATAAACCATTCATACAGATACTGGCGATAAATACTCGAATCCTCTAAATCCTCTTTTTCCCGAACTTGCTCCTTCTTCGTTCCTGTCCTGGCGGATGTTTACTACCCAATCTCACCCACGCGCTCCCTGCCGTCCTACTTCTGCTTACCATTACGCTAGTTCCCATATGCCGTGTTACTTCTTATCATGCCGCTAGTTCCTCTATGCAAATTCGCTATACATACACACATATTGTTATGATCTTATGTTGCTTTGACTTACTAAAATATATCGATCTGATTGGAAACAAATGTTTGGACCTGAAAATTATGATGTTGGGACAATATCGCCCTGTTGGAATGTTCGCTAATAAGACAATACCAAATACTTAGCGTACAATTTATTGAAATAGTAATGTAATAATAATACTACTAATAATAATACTAATAATAATAATAGTAATACTACTAAGAATAATAGTAATAATACTAATAAGAATAATAGTAATAATAATAATGGTAATAAAAATAATAATAATGGTAATACTACTATTAATAATAATAGTAATACCGCTATAATAATAGTAGTAATACCGCTATAATAATAGTAATAAAAATAATTTAGTGGGGCATCGGGAACAGACGATATGGTGGGTGGCGCCCCCAGTCTCACACAACTCGGGATGGCTTTTACCGCAGACTCTTTAGTGGGCGGAAAGCTACGCGGTGCTCTTGGCACGCGGACTCTACACGCCTCCATGGAATCAGAGTCGGAAGTCAGAGATTCTTCGGATCGATAAGATTCGTTCCTCATCTGCTTCCTAACTCGTCTCGTTTTTTGACTTGTTCGAGAAGAACATAAACGTCCTCGCACCATGTATTTGAGAGTTTATGGGGCCCTTTATGGCCAACGACTCTGACAAGCACGCGATCGCCTTTCGAGAGGGTGGCCCCTCGGACTCTTATGGCATATCTAGCTTTATTCCGTCCTTGCGACTTAGTCACAGACGACAAAGCGAGGCGATACGCTTCTTGTGGCGTGTCTCTTAGGCCTTCCACATAGGTTTGGTACTCTGTTCTTTCCTGTTCTACCTCTATTGAGGAGGCCATAACCAAGTCTATAGAGAGACGTGGTTGCCTGCCGAACATAAGGAAAAACGGAGAAAAACCAGTACTGTCGTGTTTGGTACTATTGTAAGCGTGGGCAATTGAATTTATATGTTTCTTCCAGTTTTGTTTTTCTGTCGGGTTACATGTTCCCAACATATTGAGCAGCGTTCGATTCAGCCTTTCACACTGGCCGTTTCCCATTGCGCGATAGGGCGTAGTGTGGCTCTTCTGTATATTGGCCAGTGTACAAAGCTCTCTTATAATAGCTGATTCAAAGTTTCTGCCTTGGTCACTGTGGATACGAGACGGAAACCCGTAAGGACATATGAGATTAATAAACAATGCGTCGGCTGTTGTTTTTGCCGTTTAATTTTTCGTTGGTAATATGAATAGGCATTGCTTAAGTTGCGAGCTCACCCAAATTAAAACTAATAATAAAGGCCTAGCTCTTAAAGCTGCTGTATCAACTGCAGCAGCCAGCTGTCCTAATCTTATAGGTTTCTAGACAACTAGACCCAAAACCAACACTGGTATAGTTGGTTTGAGGTTGAGTTAGCTTGGGGTCGAGTTGGCTTGGGGTTGAGTAGGTGATGGGTCGGGCGTGTCGTGGGTCGAGTTGACTAGATGCTGTCTTTATATCTGCTGTATTAGCTGAAGTAGTTTATATTCTTAAAGCAGCCTGTACTGAAATATCTTATTTAAGTTTTAGAAATGCTGTTTTTATCTATTTCTTTTAATTAAAAATTAGATGGATGGCTTAGTTGTTTAACGGTAATATTTGGGCTTAAAGTCATATATGCAGAGAAATACAAAAAAAAGTAGTTGCTTGAGTCTATAATTAATCATATTAGATCTATTTTATGATAATAAATATCTTATTCATTTTTAATTTTCTGACCCTTTTTTCCTTTTGCTAAAATTATATATATAGGTTGAGGAGATATTTTTAAATCAAGTTTAAAGCTGGTCATAGATTTATAACAATCTATATCTATCTATGTACCAGGTATATCTTCATAACAAAGCTACACCCTCTCACAGAAAGTGCCCCAATATGGCCAAAAAAAAATGATGACAACATGTCCATAAATATTTCTATTTATATTAGAAGGACGTTAGTAGATCTATATCATTTCTATTAAAACTATTTTCGGACGTAACTCCTTCATGAAAAACATATTTCCATTGCCTGTTGTGACCTATCCATGAGAACAGATACTGAACAATTGCTAAATACACCATGAGTAAGCTTCTTGAACACTCACACCATGTCAGAAGTATGTTTTATCATCATCCTTCTTCTACCATTCTAGCAATCTATAACATGTTTTATAGCATGCTTTATGCGGTTGTGACCTGTCCATGAGAACATATACTGAACCGTTGCTAAATACACCACGAGTAAGTTTCTTGAACACTCACCACATGTCAGAAGTACAATGTATGTTTTATCATCATCCGTCTTCTTCTATCATCCTAGATCTATACAATTTGCTACCAATGTAATACTGGTATCTCTCGCAAAAAAATGTTTTTAGAAAGTAAAGATAAAAAAAGATAAGTAAACTGGGCATATGTTACCAAATTTCCAGTGTATAAGTCACACCCACCGATTTTGAGAAATTATTAGACTTGAGCCATAGATAAGTCGCACCAGTGTATAAGTAAAATGAAGTAAACTGACCATATGTTAGTTGCCTATTTACCGGTAGACACTTTTACATGCTAAACCCTGTTTATTATGTATACTTGGTATCTCTATTTGAAAGTAATACTGCTTGAGTAGGAGTAGTCCAGACAGTTATCTGATCCTCAAAATGGTACACATTTGTGTTGCTTATCAATATGAGCTACTAAAACCGTTGTTTCAGTAATTGTTGCCTTTTTTTTTATTAAACTTTTAGTTCAATAATTGTTGCTTTTTTCTATTAAACTTTAAATCCAATAATTGTTGCCTTTTTTATTAAACTTTTAATTCAATAATTGTTGCCTTTTTTATTAAACTTTTTATTGAATAATTGTTGCCTTTTTGATTAATATGTTAATTATTTGTCAGCAAGGGGATGTTGAAATACATAGTACCGGTACAACCATTTCCGTGTGAATATACTCAAAGCTTGACATTTTAAGAGGGGCTGTTTAGTTTCGGGAAAAGGGATTTCATTCAGTATTTGTTAAACTGTTGATATCCTAGCTATTTTTGTCGTAAAATAACCAGTGATATGTTTAATTTTCATGCCCAAATAGACTGGATATGAAAATATTTGTATGTCGTATATTGTTTTGTGATGGTAATCTAGATCAATATTTGTCTGGCAGGGAAACCAGTTTTTGACATTTGTCATTGAAAATGATTGTATTGGGACAATTTTAAACTTAAAATGTTTCTTTATGAAGAATAAAATATATACATTCTGCATTTGATTAAAAATCGTAATAATGGCATTAATTTAAATAAGTTATATAGATTAAAATCATTTGAAAATTAACAAAAATAGCACTGAAAAACAGCTATTTTTTCAAATCATAGATGAGTGATATGGTGGTGAATAAATCTGAATTATCCTGGGGTGTCAAAAGTAGGCAAAATTTGTCAAAAATAGGAAATAGTAAGTCATGTGAACAATATATAATAAAATATTCTTAAAATATTTACAGTTTTGGTTTAAACTCCCGTTGAATTTTTCTCAATTAAACTCTTCACATTATATATTTCAGGGGTGGAGGCATTTGAAATATAGGTTTGGAATCTAGAAACAAGAATTAAATTGTTATATTTAAAAAGGCAAAAACTGCAGCTGAAATTTTGATGTCCTAGAGATATGTGTCAGAATTAGGCAAAAGGTGTCAAATGTTAGGAAATTGTATAGATCTATGAACAATATATACCGGTAATAAAATATTTACAGTTTTTGTTTAAAATCCTATTTAATTTGTCTCAAATAAACTCTTCAAATTAGAGCTATATATATTTCATGGGTGGAGGCATATAAAATATAGGTTTGGAATCATAATAGAGACCAGAATTAAATTGTTATATTTAAAAAGGCAAAAACTGCAGCTGAAATTTGATGTCATATGGAAAATTTAGTGTTTACCCTACCTACTTTTTAGTTTTACAGTGACAGACAGTGGTTTAAAGCCAAAGGCCCCAATTGGCCCAAAATAACTCGGTCTAAACATGATTCCAAATCATCAAAGTAAAACCTGCATTCCAAATAGCAATAGGCCTACTTCTGTCAGGGTCACTGACACTGGTGTTGACCACAGCTATGCTTGTTCTTTCAACCAGTCCAGATTGATTTCATTCTTGTGTCCCTGACCATATCCATATGATATCTATGGCTAGCCTGAATGTTCAGACGTTACAGTTTGACAGTCTGATGCTTACTGTTACAGTCACAAGAACAAGTGTCAAGACTGTATCGTCTGAACATTCAGGCTAGGCATAATCTATGGCTAAAACAGGTAAACATGCAGACTTTAGTTCAAGATCAAAATTAGCCAAAGCTGTCAATTAAGTTAGATGGTTTTATATCAAAATACCAACTTCAAATCTCAACAAAACGTACTGACAAATAGACGTCAACAAATCAACGACTAAGTAAGCTTAAGTTATTTGTCTAATTTGACCAGGGTTGACAGTTTGACAGACGCGAAGACGACACTCGACTTGGTCACTTGCCTGACTTAAAAAAATGACAACCAGGGGCTGAAATATTCATTAAAACTGTCATAGCAATCGGTTGAAATAAACAGATGACTTTCAAAAATAATACACACCTTGTCTAAATTTCTTATGACTTAGATCTATGCCAAACAGCAAAAAAAGAGTTGAGATTCGAACGCTTTTGCCAGATTCGCATTTTCCGGATGTTAGCATCAGACGGGGTTCCGCCAGTAGCCGGGAGAAATTGTGAATAAAAATGTAATCAATGTTTTATAGTTTTCATAATCATTATTATACTTTATTCGGACAAATAAAGCAATAAAATAATAATTGTAGGCGTATATTCTGTTATATATTCTGGAACTTTCTGAAATGGCTCCTATTATCGCCTCTACTCGCCGCCATGACGCGGTTGACGTTTTTTTAATCGTATAGTATGGCAATGTATTTTTTTCTTCTTCTTTCTTCTTTCTTCTTCTTTTTTTTTTTTTTTTTTTTTTTGTATACGTTACCATAATAGCTCGCTAGAGCTCGCTATTACGACGGCGTACCGCGTAAAGTGGTCTGTTATAACTAGTAACTCCTCCTTTAGACTCGTCGAGTGATAGATAGTCCATACAGACCAGTTCGAGGGGCATTGTCGGGCAGGCGTTTTCGTCGTAAACACCGGCCACAACGTTTGACATAGATCTCAACGTCTTTCGTCATACCAGGCCAATAGAATCTTTCTCGCATGAGATCCAGGGTACGATCACGCCCCAAATGGCCTAAATCGTCATGCAATTCGTTTAGAGCAGTCTGGTGAAGACTCTCAGGGAGCACATACTGTGTCAGGCAATTCCGTTATCTGTACAGGACACCGTCCTTGAGGACAAGATGTGAAGATTGACGGAGAAGTGCACGCAGTTCGTCGCTGCGGTTTTCCGAGAGGTCAACGACATCACTTTTGAGGTGCTAACACAATTGGATTTACAAGGGTCTTTAGACGATCGTTAGGTGTCATTCCGGTTATTTTAATGTTGGAGAAATTAACGTCTTCTAAATTGTGATTTAAGCACAACGTATGTACCAGGTATAGCCTGCTGAGAGTTTGCGATAGCCGCAACAACATCAGTTTCTAATTCTGGTCGGGGAAGTCTAGACAATGCGTCGGCGTAGACGTTAGACTTCCCAGATCTGTACGTGATACTGAAGTCGAAAGTGGTAAATTCGGCCAACCACCGGTGACCAGTCGCATCTAGCTTAGCAGTTGTCAGTACGTACGTTAGTGGATTATTATCTGTCAACACACTGAATTTCTGACCGTGGAGATAATCTCTAAACTTGTCACTAATGCTCCACTCGCGGGCTAAAAAACTCTAGCTTGTGTGCCGGATAGTTTTTCCCTGAACGCGAGAGACTTCGACTAGCATAAGCGATGACGCGCTGATGGCCGTCTTGTTGTTGGTACAACACGGCACCGAGTCCCTCTAGGGACGCATCGATGGTAACGACAAATGGGAGGCGGTAATCCGCATATCTGAGAACCGGAGAAGAGGTCAGTGCCCGAATGAGGCGGTCAAATTATCTTTGAGCGGATTCCGTCCACTGAAATTTTCGTATGGATCGGTCATTCCCAGTTTTACGCTTACCGTTAGGATCAACGCCTTTGAGCAGGTCGTATAGGGGTTTGGCCACTTTGGATTAGTCTTTGACGAATCTCCGGCAGTACCCCGTGAAACCAAGGAATTTGCGTAAGTCTTTAACGTTAGCGGGTTTAGGCCAGTCCTGGACAACACGGATCTTTTCCGGATCTGTCATTACCCCGTCTGCGGATATTATATGTCCTAGGTAAGTTACACTCTCCTGGAACAGGTGGCATTTTGATGGTCGCAAGCGCAGACCATGTTGTCTCAGACGATCAAAGATGTTTTTTAAGCGTTTTAGGTCTTCGTCATATGTTTTTGAAAAGACGATAATGTCATCTAAGTAAATGAGGCATTCTGTTAAGTTCAGGTCACCCATACAGCGCTCCATAATGTGCTCCGAGCATTGATTAAGCCAAATGCGAGGCGATTAAACTCATAGAAGCCAAGGGGCCCGACCGTAAAAGCAGTCTTAGCCTTGCGCCTCTTCACTTATTGGAACCTGATAGTATCCAGAACGTAGGTCAAGGACAGAAAACCAGTTTGAACCTGCTAGAGCGTCGAAGGCTTCCACCGCTCGGGGCACGGATTTGGCATTTTTGACCGTTCGTGCGTTTAATTTTCGATGGTCAATGCAGAAACGTAGTGATCCGTCCTTTTTCCGGACCAGAACCACAGGGGACGCGTACGGACTCTCGCTCAGGCGAATGACGCCAAGGCCTAGGAGGCCCTTTAAATGAGTCCGTACCTCGTCGTACATGTTGGGTGGTATTCGCCTGTGACTGTTCTTTAAAAGGTTTGTTGTCTGTTAGTTGATGTCGTGTTTACCGGGGGTCTGTTTAACATAACTCTTGGTCATATATGGCGAATCTGCGTCTACTTAACAAAGATTTGGCTTCTTCTCGTTGGTCGTCGGTCAGCAATCAGTCACTTAAATTAAATTCTTTGAGAAAATCTTCAGTCACATCAAGCTGGTTTATATGTTGTTGTGATTGTACATTACTGTCTTCAGTGAGTTGACTGCGAGTAGTTTCATACAACGGTGACACTTTTTTTAACACACATAATTGTGTTTTAGCGGGGATATTGATTGTTTTTGTTGTGAGATTGTGAATCCGCACGCCAATTCGGGAACTGGCGTTGGGACTGCTCGATAGCAATTGCAACGAGGGCACAACGCGCAGACCATTTGGGAGTGTGGAAAATTCGCCCTCTTCCGTCATAGTTAAGACTTTTCCGACAGGCCCAGCACGGCTGGAGCCGTGAACAAGGGTTTGGGCATTGGGAAGAATGGAAACCTGGTTGCAACTCTTGACTATACCAAGCTTACCATCGTCAGAGAGGGTGGTCTGGGAAGCTGCAATCGAGTTTACAGCGCTCTTCCGTACTTGGTCAACACACGCCTTCACATTTGGCATTAGCTCTTTTAGTACGTTACTGCCAATCAGTAGTGGGACACGTGCCCGATAAGGTGTGTCTGGCACTACCAGTACAGAAGCAACAATCACTTGAGCTGTTCCAATTACATGTCCTGGTATGGTTATATCCAAACCGATCACACCAATTATGTTCAATTTATGATCAGATCCCACCCCAACATGTAGGAAAGAGTCTAATGATTCGATTTCTAGTGATGCGTCCTTAACGAAAGACTCAGTAACAGTACTGATTTGGGACCTAGAATCTAAAAGAGCTGTCACGTTGTGTGTACCGATCTGAATTTGCACCTCATTGGCACATCCTATTAATTTGGATGTCCTGAGTCTGGCGGGCTCGCTGCTATTTGGGCGTCCGTCTGTGAGTCGGCCCTTCTCATCACAGACGCATTTCGCCACCTCATGTCCCGGGCGACCGCATCGGCTACAACCAACCGATTTGCGTCGGGACAGGGGAGAATCACGCTTGGGCGGAACCGCACGTTTCTCAAGACCCGCAACCCTATTGCTTATATTGGACATCGACTGTTCCATGTTTGCTACCTTGGACAAAAGCAAATCTAACTTGTCCTGCATGGTTTGCTGGGGATGGCTGTGTAGGGGGTTTGAAGTTATTAATTCCTGGTCTATCGTTCGGACGGCTTTAAACAATTCTTCAAACCATTCCCCCGTTTATGCCTAGTGGCAAGCCTCAGCCGGTCATCCCCAAGCCCTGTCCACACGACGCTACGCAGCATGTGATTGTAGGTATCCATTGTCATACTGCCTGACGCAATTTGTTTTATTTGGCATAAGATGTTTTCCAGTCAGCAAGACCACACTGTCTCACCCGGCTTATGTTTAGCGCCGTAAAAGTGTTTGCTGCTGCAGGGATAAAATATTTCCAAAAACAGTGTCAAATTTTAGGCATATCTGATCAAAAGTAGCGGTTGGACCTAGATATTGTAGCATTGCTGCCGCTGTCCCGCGCACTGATCGCCTTATAGCATGGAGAAGGTTCTGACCTTCGTGACCCTCATTGAGAAGACATTTCAGCTCATATATTGCCACTGGGAGTACGTCAATTCCCCTCTGTTCCCATCCCCAGAAAAACACTGGAATGGGTTGTAGTGGGGTGACAGATAGGCGATTAAAAGAAGGGAAGGATGACTGTGGCTAAACCTGTTAAATAACTCGGTTAGCTCTTGAGGTCTGAGTTGACTGAGCTTTTCTTCAAGCTTCTCCATTTCCATCACACGAAAGAGCCAAAAAAAACACAAAAAACTCTACTGTTGCTGTTTGAGTAAATTGGTAATTACAGACACACGTATGCTACGTATTTAAGAGTTAGGGTAAACACACCTGTCCAGTAATATCTGAATTCAATTCAAAACACTTATCTTGATATCACATGATACCTCTGTTGTTCTACGTTACAGAACAAGACCGTTATTTAAAAAAAAAACAGAAATGGCAATTAGCACTTTTCCCAGTCCAACTAACATTTTAACGAAGATGTGCCCACAACGTGCGAAAGGCAACAGGCATTGAACACGCGACGAGTAAAGCTCATGATACATCTGGTAAAGTTTCGGTAACTTTGTGACCGAAACATTGTTTCCGAAGTTTCAACATGTTTGAATTTGGGACACAACTTTGTGTCCTAAACTTGTTTCGGTCACAAAGTTACCGAAACTTTTTAGATGTATCATGGCCTTAATTCAAGCTAAGTCCGATATTACTAAATTAACTGACAGCTTCATATGCTGTATTGTCATGAGATAGACACGACAATAAAAGCAAATTTAAGAGTCCGATAATACAAAATTAACTTAACAATTTTCATCTCATGCTGTGTTATCATGAGATAGATATCGCAAAAGTCAACCCTTATCGTGTGTTTATAGATGAACTCACTGAACGGTAGTAGGCCGCTTTGTGCTTGTTGTTCAGCGTGATGTCTCGCAGAATGATGTGAAGCGCCGGCTCCTGGTAGATATGCGATGAGCTTCGGCCCAAGGGGTGATTCACATCAGCTGTTGTTGGATCGGTAGACTCTCTGTAATGACGCTGGTCACTGCACTCTGGTAGACTGCTGTTCATGTGATCAGCTCTGACGTACAACCGGTACAACAGCGCCAAGACTCTTCTGGTAGTTCGAATAGAAAAGTCATAACGATACCCAAGTTTCATCTGAGCGAAAACTGTAGGCTAAATATACGACTGCAGCTAGTACCTGCGGACTGCAACTGTGTGAGTGGAAATAAGCCAACCTGACCGTGGTTCACACAGGTGTGCGTTGTGACGCCAGTTTTTGGCGTCGTACACTCGCCGGCTGTTGATCCCCGGGATGATCACTGAAGTGCCGGCTGTTGATCCCCGGGATGATCACTAAAGGGCCGGTTGTTGATCCCCGGGATGATCACTGAAGTGCCGGCTGTTGATCCCCGGGATGATCACTAAAGGGCCGGCTGTTGATCCCCGGGATGATCACTAAAGGGCCGGCTGTTGATCCCCGGGATGATCACTGTAGTGCCGGCTGTTGATCCCCGGGATGATCACTGAAGTGCCGGCTGTTGATCCCCGGGATGATCACTGAAGGGCCGGCTGTTGATCCCCGGGATGATCACTAAAGGGCCGGCTGTTGATCCCCGGGATGATCACTGTAGTGCCGGCTGTTGATCCCAGGGATGATCACTGAAGGGCCGGCTGTTGATCCCCGGGATGATCACTAAAGGGCCGGCTGTTGATCCCCGGGATGATCACTGTAGGGCCGGCTGTTGATCCCCGGGATGATCACTGAAGTGCCGGCTGTTGATCCCCGGGATGATCACTGAAGGGCCGGCTGTTGATCCCCGGGATGATCACTAAAGGGCCGGCTGTTGATCCCCGGGATGATCACTGTAGTGCCGGCTGTTGATCCCAGGGATGATCACTGAAGGGCCGGCTGTTGATCCCCGGGATGATCACTGAAGTGCCGGCTGTTGATCCCCGGGATGATCACTGAAGGGCCGGCTGTTGATCCCCGGGATGATCACTGAAGTGCCGGCTGTTGATCCCCGGGATGATCACTAAAGGGCCGGCTGTTGATCCCCGGGATGATCACTGTAGTGCCGGCTGTTGATCCCCGGGATGATCACTATAGTGCCGGCTGTTGATCCCCGGGATGATCACTGAAGGGCCGGCTGTTGATCCCCGGGATGATCACTGTAGTGCCGGCTGTTGATCCCCGGGATGATCACTGAAGTGCCGGCTGTTGATCCCCAGGATGATCACTGAAGGGCCGGCTGTTGATCCCCGGGATGATCACTGAAGGGCCGGCTGTTGATCCCCGGGATGATCACTGAAGGGCCGGCTGTTGATCCCCGGGATGATCACTGAAGTGCCGGCTGTTGATCCCCGGGATGATCACTGAAGGGCCGGCTGTTGATCCCCGGGATGATCACTGAAGGGCCGGCTGTCGATCCCCGGGATGATCACTAAAGGGCCGGCTGTTGATCCCCGGGATGATCACTGAAGGGCCGGCTGTTGATCCCCGGGATGATCACTGGAGGGCCGGCTGTTGATCCCCGGGATGATCACTAAAGGGCCGGCTGTTGATCCCCGGGATGATCACTGAAGGGCCGGCTGTTGATCCCCGGGATGATCAGTGAAGTGTCGGCTGTTGATCCCCGGGATGATCACTGAAGTGCCGGCTGTTGATCCCCGGGATGATCACTGAAGTGCCGGCTGTTGATCCCCGGGATGATCACTGAAGTGCCGGCTGTTGATCCCCGGGATGATCACTGAAGGGCCGGCTGTTGATCCCCGGGATGATCACTGAAGGGCCGGCTGTTGATCCCCGGGATGATCACTGAAGGGCCGGCTGTTGATCCCCGGGATGATCACTGAAGGGCCGGCTGTTGATCCCCGGGATGATCACTGAAGTGCCGGCTGTTGATCCCCGGGATGATCACTGAAGTGCCGGCTGTTGATCCCCGGGATGATCACTGAAGTGCCGGCTGTTGATCCCCGGGATGATCACTGAAGGGCCGGCTGTTGATCCCCGGGATGATCACTGAAGTGCCGGCTGTTGATCCCCGGGATGATCACTGAAGTGCCGGCTGTTGATCCACGGGATGATCACTGAAGGGCCGGCTGTTGATCCCCGGGAGGATCACTGAAGTGCCGGCTGTTGATCCCCGGGATGATCACTGAAGGGCCGGCTGTTGATCCCCGGGATGATCACTGAAGTGCCGGCTGTTGATCCCCGGGATGATCACTGAAGGGCCGGCTGTTGATCCCCGGGATGATCACTGAAGTCCCGGCTGTTGATCCCCGGGATGATCACTGAAGGGCCGGCTGTTGATTCCCGGGATGAACACTGAAGTGCCGGCTGTTGATCCCCGGGATGATCACTGAAGGGCCGGCTGTGGATCCCCGGGATGATCACTGAAGGGCCGGCTGTTGATCCCCGGGATGATCACTGAAAGGCCGGCTGTTGATCCCCGGGATGATCACTGAAGGGCCGGCTGTTGATCCCCGGGATGATCACTGAAGTGCCGGCTGTTGATCCCCGGGATGATCACTGAAGGGCCGGCTGTTGATCCCCGGGATGATCACTGAAGGGCCGGCTGTTGATCCCCGGGATGATCACTGAAGGGCCGGCTGTTGATCCCCGGGATGATCACTGAAGGGCCGGCTGTTGATCCCCGGGATGATCACTGAAGGGCCGGCTGTTGATCCCCGGGATGATCACTAAAGGGCCGGCTGTTGATCCCCGGGATGATCACTGAAGTGCCGGCTGTTGATCCCCGGGATGATCACTGAAGGGCCGGCTGTTGATCCCCGGGATGATCACTGAAGGGCAGGCTGTTGATCCCCGGGATAGTCACTGAAGTGCCGGCTGTTGATCCCCGGGATGATCACTGAAGTGCCGGCTGTTGATCCCCGGGATGATCACTGAAGTGCCGGCTGTTGATCCCCGGGATGATCACTGAAGTGCCGGCTGTTGATCCCCGGGATGATCACTGAAGGGCCGGCTGTTGATCCCCGGGATGATCACTGAAGTGCCGGCTGTTGATCCCCGGGATGATCACTGAAGTGCCGGCTGTTGATCCCCGGGATGATCACTGAAGGGCCGGCTGTTGATCCCCGGGAGGATCACTGAAGTGCCGGCTGTTGATCCCCGGGATGATCACTGAAGGGCCGGCTGTTGATCCCCGGGATGATCACTGAAGGGCCGGCTGTTGATCCCCGGGATGATCACTGAAGGGCCGGCTGTTGATCCCCGGGATGATCACTGAAGTCCCGGCTGTTGATCCCCGGGATGATCACTGAAGGGCCGGCTGTTGATTCCCGGGATGATCACTGGAGTGCCGGCTGTTGATCCCCGGGATGATCACTGAAGGGCCGGCTGTTGATCCCCGCGATGATCACTGAAGGGCCGGCTGTGGATCCCCGGGATGAACACTGAAGTGCCGGCTGTTGATCCCCGGGATGATCACTGAAGGGCCGGCTGTTGATCCCCGGGATGATCACTGAAGGGCCGGCTGTTGATCCCCGGGATAATCACTGAAGTGCCGGCTGTTGATACCCGGGATGATCACTGAAGGGCCGGCTGTTGATCCCCGGGATGATCACTGAAGGGCCGGCTGTTGATCCCCGGGATGATCACTGAAGGGCCGGCTGTTGATCCCCGGGATGATCACTGAAGGGCCGGCTGTTGATCCCCGGGATGATCACTGAAGGGCCGGCTGTTGATCCCCGGGATGATCACTAAAGTGCCGACTGTTGATCCCCGGGATGATCACTGAAGGGCCGGCTGTTGATCCCCGGGATGATCACTGAAGGGCCGGCTGTTGATCCCCGGGATGATCACTGAAGGGCCGGCTGTTGATCCCCGGGATGATCACTGAAGTGCCGGCTGTTGATCCCCGGGATGATCACTGAAGGGCCGGCTGTTGATCCCCGGGATGATCACTAAAGGGCCGGCTGTTGATCCCCGGGATGATCACTGAAGTGCCGGCTGTTGATCCCCGGGATGATCACTGAAGGGCCGGCTGTTGATCCCCGGGATGATCACTGAAGGGCCGGCTGTTGATCCCCGGGATGATCACTGAAGTGCCGGCTGTTGATCCCCGGGATGATCTCTGAAGTGCCGGCTGTTGATCCCCGGGATGATCACTGAAGGGCCGGCTGTTGATCCCCGGGATGATCACTGAAGTGCCGGCTGTTGATCCCCTGGATGATCACTGAAGGGCCGGCTGTTGATCCCCGGGATGATCACTGTAGTGCCGGCTGTTGATCCCCGGGATGATCACTGAAGTGCCGGCTGTTGATCCCCGGGATGATCACTGAAGGGCCGGCTGTTGATCCCCGGGATGATCACTGAAGGGCCGGCTGTTGATCCCCGGGATGATCACTGTAGTGCCGGCTGTTGATCCCCGGGATGATCACTGAAGGGCCGGCTGTTGATCCCCGGGATGATCACTGAAGTGCCGGCTGTTGATCCCCGGGATGATCACTGAAGGGCCGGCTGTTGATCCCCGGGATGATCACTGAAGGGCCGGCTGTTGATCCCCGGGATGATCACTGAAGGGCCGGCTGTTGATCCCCGGGATGATCACTGAAGTGCCGGCTGTTGATCCCCGGGATGATCACTGAAGGGCCGGCTGTTGATCCCCGGGATGATCACTGAAGTGCCGGCTGTTGATCCCCGGGATGATCACTGAAGGGCCGGCTGTTGATCCCCGGGATGATCACTGAAGGGCCGGCTGTTGATCCCCGGGATGATCACTGAAGGGCCGGCTGTTGATCCCCGGGATGATCACTGAAGTGCCGGCTGTTGATCCCCGGGATGATCACTGAAGGGCCGGCTGTTGATCCCCGGGATGATCACTGAAGTGCCGGCTGTTGATCCCCGGGATGATCACTGAAGGGCCGACTGTTGATCCCCGGGATGATCACTGAAGTGCCGGCTGTTGATCCCCGGGATGATCACTGAAGTGCCGGCTGTTGATCCCCAGGATGATCACTGAAGGGCCGGCTGTTGATCCCCGGGATGATCACTGAAGGGCCGGCTGTTGATCCCCGGGATGATCACTGAAGGGCCGGCTGTTGATCCCCGGGATGATCACTGAAGGGCCGGCTGTTGATCCCCGGGATGATCACTGAAGTGCCGGCTGTTGATCCCCGGGATGATCACTGAAGGGCCGGCTGTTGATCCCCGGGATGATCACTGAAGTGCCGGCTGTTGATCCCCGGGATGATCACTGAAGGGCCGGCTGTTGATCCCCGGGATGATCACTGAAGTGCCGGCTGTTGATCCCCGGGATGATCACTGAAGTGCCGGCTGTTGATCCCCGGGATGATCACTGAAGTGCCGGCTGTTGATCCCCGGGATGATCACTGAAGGGCCGGCTGTTGATCCCCGGGATGATCACTGAAGGGCCGGCTGTTGATCCCCGGGATGATCACTGAAGGGCCGGCTGTTGATCCCCGGGATGATCACTGAAGTGCCGGCTGTTGATCCCCGGGATGATCACTGAAGTGCCGGCTGTTGATCCCCGGGATGATCACTGAAGGGCCGGCTGTTGATCCCCGGGATGATCACTGAAGGGCCGGCTGTTGATCCCCGGGATGATCAGTGAAGTGTCGGCTGTTGATCCCCGGGATGATCACTGAAGTGCCGGCTGTTGATCCCCGGGATGATCACTGAAGGGCCGGCTGTTGATCCCCGGGATGATCACTAAAGGGCCGGCTGTTGATCCCCGGGATGATCACTGAAGGGCCGGCTGTTGATCCCCGGGATGATCACTGAAGGGCCAGCTGTTGATCCCCGGGATGATCACTGAAGTGCCGGCTGTTGATCCCCGGGATGATCACTGAAGTGCCGGCTGTTGATCCCCGGGATGATCACTGAAGGGCCGGCTGTTGATCCCCGGGATGATCACTGAAGTGCCGGCTGTTGATCCCCGGGATGATCACTGAAGTGCCGGCTGTTGATCCCCGGGATGATCACTGAAGTGCCGGCTGTTGATCCCCGGGATGATCACTGAAAGGCCGGCTGTTGATCCCCGGGATGATCACTGAAGGGCCGGCTGTTGATCCCCGGGATGATCACTGAAGGGCCGGCTGTTGATCCCCGGGATGATCACTGAAGTGCCGGCTGTTGATCCCCGGGATGATCACTGAAGTGCCGGCTGTTGATCCCCGGGATGATCACTGAAGTGCCGGCTGTTGATCCCCGGGATGATCACTGAAGGGCCGGCTGTTGATCCCCGGGATGATCACTGAAGTGCCGGCTGTTGATCCCCGGGATGATCACTGAAGTGCCGGCTGTTCCAGATTAGCAAAGCGACATCCTGTTCATGACGCCATTGAAGCAGGTGTGGGCTGCTTGTTATTTGGATTTGTCACAGTAATCTGGAAAACAACCCGTATCTGGTGAATGATCAATGGCAAATGCCATTTATTCAATAAGGATAACATTGACAAAATATACAATAATAATATAAACAATATTACACAAGTATGAAGTTCATATCAATGCTACATTGTACGATTTGGTGGATATCTAAGTTTATAGCTTCAATATACAGAGTGAAACAAAGGCTTACCTAGAAAACAACCCGTATCTGGTGAATGATCAGTGGTAAATGCGCAGATTTGGGTGAAGGCATTTGCCACAATTACTTTGGCACGGTTAATATTAGCCAATCAGCGGGTTGCAATGTTTGAGCTAATCAAGCTAAGCAAGAGATGACGAATAGAATGACATTGTAGCATTAACTTACAAAATGGGTTGTAACATTTGAGATAATCATAGCAATCAAGGTAGGTGACGTATGGACGGCTATTGCTGCATTAAGTCAATTATTAGGCTGGTACAAGCTGAAAAATGTTACGCGGTTACAAAAATAATAATAATAGTAATACTACTTATAATAATAGTAATAAAAATAATAATAATAGTAATACTACTATAATAATAGTAATAAAAATAATAATAGTAACACTACTAATAATAATAGTAACACTACTAATAATAATAGCAATAAAAACAATAATAATAGCAATAAAAATAATAATAATAGCAATACTACTACTAATAATAATACAAATAATATTGCGCGACCATGACTGTTGATATGTTTCTTTTTCGTACGGTCAATCACGCGTAACAACATTTTTTTTTTACTTACTCTCCCTTTGTTTCTCCACTTTACTTATACGTCACCATATTAGCTCGCCTGCGCTCGATATGATAACGCGTGACCACAGGTCTGGAATGGATAAATGGCGACACGCGACACGTTTTTTAAAAAAAACGACACTGAACTTAGCCAAAAATCGACACGGACCGTAGTGAAAAATCGACATTTGACACCGAGAATTTTTAAAAATTGACACCGGACTCCCCCCCCCCCCCCCTTCTAGATCCCTCATACAGGAGGATGTAGATAGATGTATGAATCTCTCTCGTTGTTTTAAATCTTTCCAGTCCTACGCACTGGACTGGGTTAAAGCGAGACGGTGCTGACACCTGGCGACAAGAGTGGGACACATGCACGCCCAGCCTGGTCAGATGGCCCCCTAGCGCCCCCTACATGGAGAATAAAGACTGCGTGGTGTCCGACATCATCAATGACCAGTATTGGGAGGTGGTCGACTGCAACGAAAAACACTCCGTAATATGTGATTACCGAAAAGGTATTTATGATAATCCGCCATTGGGTTTGGGTTAAATATCATAACAAATAGGGTTAAAATATTACAGACTAATAATTAAAATAATTACTACTAATAATCTTTACTTATATTCTGCTTGACAGTTGCATGCACGTTTTTATTTAGTTATCATGGTTTAACGAAGAGGACTTTTAGTGACATAAGAAATGCATGAAATTTTTTAGCAACTTGACACTACCGATTAATTAACATGCCGAAATGCTATCAGTGATGGAACTCATACACTTGTCCGATATCTCACCTATTCCTTTCACCAGAGCAGACCAAACCGTGATCCCACGATAACCATACTTACGTCTACATGTTTACCTACTTGCCATAAAACTGTTCTTACACTCAATTTCAGCCGACGCCTGTAGCCAAAATGCCCCGTCGTACCCGAATGCCGACATTATAGGGTACGGTGTCGCGCTCAACGGAGAGTCGACTGTCACCTACCAGTGCCGTCCTGGATATGTGTTCGAGGGGAAGGGTCGGAAGACGGTCATAGACGCCGTGTGCGACTCGTGTGGGAAGTGGGAACTGTGGCCGCCTCCGCCGTGTGTAGGTAAGTTGTAGCGAGGACATTATCATGGGAGTGATGGTACTCTCGCATCTATCTGCAACCTGCACCCGTACCTAATGTTGGTGCAGCTGAGTTATCTGTATCACGGACGCAATAGACCGATCCAGGCTGTCAATTATTCAGTGATGTAGCTCTTGCTTTTATCTAATCATGTGGTGAAAAAGGTCTTCCACGTTCGTATGTAGGACAAAGAAATCGGACAAAAAAAGCAGCATGTTACCTTCTTGTCAGTTTCAGAGATGAGCACTTTCCATTTGTACCTACCATCAGCAATTTCATACTTTCATACCTACAAGTAAAGCCCAGTACACACCTAAAAAGTTTCGGAGACTTTGTGTCCGAAACTTTGTTTCCGAAACTTTGTTTCCGAAACTTTGTTTCCGAAACTTTGTTTCCGAAACTCTGTGCCCGAAACCGACCCGTACACATCTAAAAGTTACTGCGACACAAAGTTTCCGAAACTTCTGAGTTGTATTTATCTCCATCTTTCGCCCTCTCTCTGGAGGGAAGTCCACTTACTGGATTTCTGCGACACAAAGTATCAGCATTTTCATTTAGGTCACCGATTCATCAATCCACTTAAATGTGGCAGACATCGGAACGGCAACCACATAACATTGCGTCTCTGAATCTATTGTCAGGTTGCAGGATGGTGTTAGTCTGCGTATTAATCTGGTGTTGTCACATGATCCTACTTGCTGCCACGTGACAGTGAGTCGAGTACTCATTGGTTGTAATACTAATGATGTGGAAACTTTGTTTCCCAAATTCAAACATGCTAACGTGAACTTTCATTCGGGCACATTCGGGCACAAAGTTTCGGAACATCCCGGTACACACCAGCGTGTTTCGACGGAAACAAAGTTTCGGATTTTCTTTCTTCGGAAACAAAGTTTTGGAAACAAAGTTTCGGAAACAAAGTTTCGGAAACAAAGTTTTGGAAACAAAGTTTTGGAAACTTTTTTAGGTGTGTTCTGGGCTTAAGGCAAAAGGACTCAAGCGTGGGCGGGGCTTAGCATCGGAGCCTGGATCGGTCTATAGACCGATCCACACTCAGACACTAAGCTCCGCCCACGCTTGAGGCCTTTTTCTTTAGTGGTATAAAATCGACAATCGTAGCTTATGGTAAGTTTAGGTGAAAGCAGCATGTCACGTTGTTTTCAGTTTCAGAGATGAGTAGTTCTCAATTAAACTTACCATAAGCTGCTGTGTTTGTCCGACTTGTTTGTCCGACCTAACGCACGTGGAAGACCATTTTCACCACATGATTGGCTAAAAGCAACAGTGACGTCAGCGGATGATTGACAGCCTGGATCGGCCTATTGTCGTTGCTTGATAGTTACAGCCTGATACCATTCTGATCTGGGATCTTTCGAGATATCAACCCTTGGATGTTTACATCAGGCAAGCCAAACGAGGACAAAACATATGACATACCAAGGATATTAACACACCTGACCACTCCACAGTGCTGCGTCCACGCTTCTCGATGGAATATGTTATATGAAAATAAGGAAATGTACTCGAACAAAACAAAGTCATGTAATTTAACAGCATCAAAACTTAATTTACGCTTTCCCAAACTTAGTGGGTTTTTTTGTTTCATTTTATATATTGAAACTGTTCCTTTGTTTGTGTACACTTATTTTAAATAATTAAATTTGACTGGAAACAAAGCTACCCTACTATCGGCATAGTTATAGCTTTTAAAACGTTGATATGACTTTTGATTTGACTCCTTTGCCAGCCTAATGCAATATTCTCAACGGACAGTATTATTATAATAGAATGTTGATAATGATGTATTCACTTATGTAATTTCACAAGGCATTTACTTGTGTTTTTTTTAAGTCGCGCCGCCATATATACCAACAACAGAAGAGTCAACCATAGTGGACACAACGGTGGCCACGACATTGCGACTAAGCACATTGATGACTTCTGATGCTGAAACAACTGTTGTAACTACGGAGGCTGAAACAACCATTGTAAGTACAGAGGCTGAAACAACTGTCGTAACTACGGAGGCTGAAACAACTGCTGTAACTACGGAGGGTGCAACAACTGTTGCAACTACGGAGGCTGAAACAACTGTTGCAACAACGGAGGTTGAAACAACTGTTGTAACTACGGAAGGTGAAACAACTGTTATATCTACAGAAGCTGAACCAACTGTTGTAAATATTGAGGCTGAAACAACTGTTGCAACTACAGAAGCTGAAACAACTGTTGTAACTACAGAAGCTGAAACAACTGTTGTAACTACGGAGACTGAAACAACTGTTGTAACTACGGAGACTGAAACAACTGTTGTAACTACGGAAGCTGAAACAAATGTCTTCTCTACCGAGCCCAACACAACTGTTGTCACAACAGAGGGTGACAGAACTGCTATGGCAACTGAAGTTGAAATAACTGTTATGACATCCGATGCTAAAACGACTGTTACGACAACCGATGCTGAAACAACCATCCCAGCTGAAGTGGAGACTACAACGTTCATAACTTCAGCCAGTGAAAGGAACGAGACATTAGGGAACACCACGACCCCGGGCTCCCCGACTCCTTCAGTGAACTCCGGTCACTCATCCCTTGTGACCAACGAGCATAACACATCCGTGTCTGTCTTGTCGTTTTCGACTCCGCCAGACACATTCATCAGATTCAACATCAGCACTACTCTGGTGTACCCCCGTCTTACTTACCAAGGTTGGTTCCATGTGCTGTCACTCCAACATCCGACATGATTTGTTCCACACCGCTACGTACCGTAGATGGTGTTGTTCCAAGCGTGTTTGTAAATATTTGCTAACTGTCAAAACCCTTTAGATGTGACTCGGGATGTGACTTTTTCTGTGTGATATTAATCCCTTGAATAATTTGTTCTCAATATTTATCTTTTGTGGGTTACTATACATATTTCGACGTTTGTGACCATGACGACATCCATGACGTCATGGGTTCCATGACCCGTAGTCTATAACATGGGATCTGTGTCAGACGATTCATAGCATGCGATCTTTGAAAAGACATCGGCGACAGGCCATCCTTGACAAGCCATCCTTGATAGGACATCCTTGAGAGGCCATCCTTGACAGGCCATCCCTGACAAGCCATCCTTGACAGACCATCCTTGATAGGACATCCTTGAGAGGCCATCCTTGACAGGCCATCCTTGACAAGCCATCCTTGACAGACCATCCTTGATAGGACATCCTTGAGAGGCCATCCTTGACAGGCCATCCTTGACAAGCCATCTATGACAGACCTTCTTCGACACGCCATCCTTGACAGACCATCCTTGATAGGCCATCCTTGAGAGGCCATCCTTGACAGGCCATTCTTGACAGGCCTTCTTCGACACGCCATCCTTGACAGGCCATCTATGATAGGCCATCCTTGAGAGGCCATCCTTGACAGGCCATCCTTGACAAGCCATCCTTGACAGACCATCCTTGATAGGACATCCTTGAGAGGCCATCCTTGACAGGCCATCCTTGACAAGCCATCCTTGACAGACCTTCTTCGACACGCCATCCTTGACAGACCATCCTTGATAGGACATCCTTGAGAGGCCATCCTTGACAGGCCATCCTTGACAAGCCATCCTTGACAGACCATCCTTGATAGGACATCCTTGAGAGGCCATCCTTGACAGGCCATCCTTGACAAGCCATCTATGACAGACCTTCTTCGACACGCCATCCTTGACAGACCATCCTTGATAGGCCATCCTTGAGAGGCCATCCTTGACAGGCCATTCTTGACAGGCCTTCTTCGACACGCCATCCTTGACAGGCCATCCATGATAGGCCATCCTTGAGAGGCCATCTTTGACAGGCCATCCTTGACAAGCCATCCTTGACAGACCATCCTTGATAGGACATCCTTGAGAGGCCATCCTTGACAGGCCATCCTTGACAAGCCATCCTTGACAGACCTTCTTCGACACGCCATCCTTGACAGACCATCCTTGATAGGACATCCTTGAGAGGCCATCCTTGACAGGCCATCCTTGACAAGCCATCCTTGACAGACCATCCTTGATAGGACATCCTTGAGAGGCCATCCTTGACAGGCCATCCTTGACAAGCCATCCTTGACAGACCTTCTTCGACACGCCATCCTTGACAGACCATCCTTGATAGGCCATCCTTGAGAGGCCATCCTTGACAGGCCATTCTTGACAGGCCTTCTTCGACACGCCATCCTTGACAGGCCATCCATGATAGGCCATCTTTGAGAGGCCATCCTTGACAGGCCATCCTTAACATGCCATCCATGACAGGCCATCCTTGACAGACCATCATTGAGAGGCCATCCTTGACAGGCCATCCTTGACATGCCATCCATGACAGGCCATCCTTGACAGACCATCCTTGACACGCCATCCTTGACAAGCCATCCTTTACAGACCATCCTTGACACGCCATCCTTGACAAGCCATCCTTTACAGGCCATCCTTGACTGACCATACTTGACACGCCATCCTTGACAAGCCATCCTTGACAGGCTATCCTTGACAGGACATCCTTGACAGGCTATCCTTGACATGCTATCCTTGACAGGCCATCCTTGACAAGCCATCCTTGTCAAGACATGTTTGACAGGCCATACATGACAGGCTATCCTTGACATGCTATCCTTGACAGGCCATTCATGAGAAGCCATTCTTGACGTTTGGAAAAATGTCGACGTAAACCGTGAAAGGGACTTAAAATGTACAGTGCTGGACCATCTAACGAGGCATTCGGTTGTAATAATCATTTCCTTTCCAATGTCTGCCGCAGGTCCGCACTGTCCCCCCATTCCCACGTGGGAGGGCGCCACCAGTAACACGTCATCACGATATCCGGGTACTTACGTCGAGTATCACTGTGTGGAGGGACGCTACTTCGACAGTGGCGCCCCCTACGAGCGGACGTTCTGCCTACCTGATGGCGAATGGAGGACTCCTCTTCTCGATTGCAAAGGTAAGGGATCTTCACGCGCATGAATGACAACTTCCTAGTAATCTGTGTCTAGCTCTTGCTATTGGATCATAACGGCCCGCCTCTGGCTATTGAAAAAGAACGGCCCGACTATTGCTATTGGATCATGACGGCCCGACTATTGCTATTGGATCATAGCGGCCCGACTATTGCTGTTGGATCATAGCGGCCCGACTATTGCTATTGGTTCATAGCGGTCCGACTATTGCTATTGGATCATGACGGCCCGACTATTGCTATTGGATCATAGCTGCCCGACTATTGCTATTGGATCATAGCGGCCCGACTATTGCTATTGGATCATGACGGCCCGACTATTGCTATTGGATCATGACGGCCCGACTATTGCTATTGGATCATAGCGGCCCGACTATTGCTGTTGGATCATAGCGGCCCGACTATTGCCATTGGATCATAGCGGCCCGACTATTGCTATTGGATCATAGCGGCCCGACTATTGCTATTGGATCATTACGGCCCGACTATTGCTGTTGGATCATAGCGGCCCGACTATTGCTATTGGATCATTATGGCCCGACTATTGCTATTGGATCATAGCGGCCCGACTATTGCTATTGGATCATAGCGGCCCGACTATTGCTATTGGATCATAGCGGCCCGACTATTGCTGTTGGATCATAGCGGCCCGACTATTGCTATTGGATCATGACGGCCCGACTATTGCTATTGGATCATGACGGCCCGACTATTGCTATTGGATCATAGCGGCCCGACTATTGCTGTTGGATCATAGCGGCCCGACTATTGCTATTGGATCATAGCGGCCCGACTATTGCTATTGGATTATAGCGGCCCGACTATTGCTATTGGATCATAGCAGCCCGACTATTGCTATTGGATTATAGCGGCCCGACTATTGCTATTGGATCATGACGGCCCGACTATTGCTGTTGGATCATAGCGGCCCGACTATTGCTATTGGATCATAGCGGCCCGACTATTGCTATTGGTTCATAGCGGCCCGACTACTGCTATTGGATCATGATGGCCCGACTATGGCTATTGGATCATGACGGCCCGACTATTGCTATTGGATCATAGCTGCCCGACTATTGCTATTGGATCATGACGGCCCGACTATTGCTATTGGATCATGACGGCCCGACTATTGCTATTGGATCATAGCGGCCCGACTATTGCTGTTGGATCATAGCGGCCCGACTATTGCTATTGGATCTGAGCGGCCCGACTATTGCTATTGGATCATAGCGGCCCGACTATTGTTAATGGGTCATCGCGGTCCGACTATTGCTATTGGATCATAGCAGCCCGACTATTGCTATTGGATTATAGCGGCCCGACTATTGCTATTGGATCATGACGGCCCGACTATTGCTGTTGGATCATAGCGGCCCGACTATTGCTATTGGATCATAGCGGCCCGACTATTGCTATTGGTTCATAGCGGCCCGACTACTGCTATTGGATCATGACGGCCCGACTATTGCTATTGGATCATAGGGGCCCGACTATTGCTATTGGATCATAGCGGCCCGACTATTGCTATTTGATCATTACGGCCCGACTATTGCTATTGGATCATGATGGCTCGACTATTGCTATTGGATCATAGCGGCCCGACTATAGCTATTGGATCATAGCGGCCCGACTATTGCTATTGGATCATGATGGCCCGACTATTGCTATTGGATCATGATGGCCCGACTATTGCTATTGGATCATAGCGGCCCGACAATTGCTGTTGGATCATAGCGGCCCGACTATTGCTATTGGATCATTACGTCCCGACTATTGCTATTGAATCATAGCGGCCTGACTATTGCTATTGGATCATGATGGCCCGACTATTGCTATTGGATCATAGCGGCCCAACCATTGCTATTGGATCATAGCGGCCCGACTACTGCTATTGGATCATAGCTGCCCGACTATTGCTATTGGATCATAGCGGCCCGACTATTGCTTTTGGATCATGACGGCCCGACTATTGCTATTGGATCATAGCGGCCCGACTATTGCTGTTGGATCATAGCGGCCCGACTATTGCTATTGGATCATAGCTGCCCGACTATTGCTATTGGATCATAGCGGCCCGACTATTGCTATTGGATCATGACGGCCCGACTATTGCTATTGGATCATGACGGCCCGACTATTGCTATTGGATCATAGCGGCCCGACTATTGCTATTGGATCATGATGGCCCGACTATTGCTATTGGATCATGATGGCCCGACTATTGCTATTGGATCATAGCGGCCCGACAATTGCTGTTGGATCATAGCGGCCCGACTATTGCTATTGGATCATTACGTCCCGACTATTGCTATTGAATCATAGCGGCCCGACTATTGCTATTGGATCATAGCGGCCCAACCATTGCTATTGGATCATAGCGGCCCGACTACTGCTATTGGATCATAGCTGCCCGACTATTGCTATTGGATCATAGCGGCCCGACTATTGCTTTTGGATCATGACGGCCCGACTATTGCTATTGGATCATAGCGGCCCGACTATTGCTGTTGGATCATAGCGGCCCGACTGTTGCTATTGGATCATAGCTGCCCGACTATTGCTATTGGATCATAGCGGCCCGACTATTGCTATTGGATCATGACGGCCCGACTATTGCTATTGGATCATGACGGCCCGACTATTGCTATTGGATCATAGCGGCCCGACTATTGCTGTTGGATCATAGCGGCCCGACTATTGCCATTGGATCATAGCGGCCCGACTATTGCTATTGGATCATAGCGGCCCGACTATTGCTATTGGATCATTACGGCCCGACTATTGCTGTTGGATCATAGCGGCCCGACTATTGCTATTGGATCATTACGGCCCGACTATTGCTATTGGATCATAGCGGCCCGACTATTGCTATTGGATCATAGCGGCCCGACTATTGCTATTGGATCATAGCGGCCCGACTATTGCTGTTGGATCATAGCGGCCCGACTATTGCTATTGGATCATGACGGCCCGACTATTGCTGTTGGATCATGACGGCCCGACTATTGCTATTGGATCATAGCGGCCCGACTATTGCTATTGGATCATAGCGGCCCGACTATTGCTATTGGATTATAGCGGCCCGACTATTGCTATTGGATCATAGCAGCCCGACTATTGCTATTGGATTATAGCGGCCCGACTATTGCTATTGGATCATGACGGCCCGACTATTGCTGTTGGATCATAGCGGCCCGACTATTGCTGTTGGATCATAGCGGCCCGACTATTGCTATTGGTTCATAGCGGCCCGACTACTGCTATTGGATCATGATGGCCCGACTATGGCTATTGGATCATGACGGCCCGACTATTGCTATTGGATCATAGCTGCCCGACTATTGCTATTGGATCATGACGGCCCGACTATTGCTATTGGATCATGACGGCCCGACTATTGCTATTGGATCATAGCGGCCCGACTATTGCTGTTGGATCATAGCGGCCCGACTATTGCTATTGGATCATAGCGGCCCGACTATTGCTATTGGATCATAGCGGCCCGACTATTGTTAATGGGTCATAGCGGTCCGACTATTGCTATTGGATCATAGCAGCCCGACTATTGCTATTGGATCATGACGGCCCGACTATTGCTGTTGGATGATAGCGGCCCGACTATTGCTATTGGATCATAGCGGCCCGACTATTGCTATTGGTTCATAGCGGCCCGACTACTGCTATTGGATCATGACGGCCCGACTATTGCTATTGGATCATAGGGGCCCGACTATTGCTATTGGATCATAGCGGCCCGACTATTGCTATTTGATCATTACGGCCCGACTATTGCTATTGGATCATGATGGCCCGACTAATGCTATTGGATTATAGCGGCCCGACTATAGCTATTGGATCATAGCGGCCCGACTATTGCTATTGGATCATGATGGCCCGACTATTGCTATTGGATCATAGCGGCCCGACAATTGCTGTTGGATCATAGCGGCCCGACTATTGCTATTGGATCATTACGTCCCGACTATTGCTATTGAATCATAGCGGCCTGACTATTGCTATTGGATCATGATGGCCCGACTATTGCTATTGGATCATAGCGGCCCAACCATTGCTATTGGATCATAGCGGCCCGACTACTGCTATTGGATCATAGCGGCCCGACTATTGCTATTGGTTCATAGCGACCCGACTATTGCTATTGGATCATAGCGGCCCGACTAATGCTATTGGATCATTACGGCCCGACTATTGCTATTGGATCATTACGGCCCGACTATTGCTGTTGGATCATAGCGGCCCGACTATTGCTATTGGATCATAGCGGCCCGACTATTGCTGTTGGATCATAGCGGCCCGACTATTGCTATTGGTTCATAGCGGCCCGACTATTGCTGTTGGATCATGACGGCCCGACTATTGCTATTGGTTCATAGCGGCCCGACTATTGCTATTGGATCATAGCGGCCCGACTATTGCTATTGAATCATGACGGCCCGACTATTGCTATTGGATCATAGCGGCCCGACTATTGCTATTGAATCATGACGGCCCGACTATTGCTATTGGATCATAGCGGCCCGACTATTGCTGTTGGATCATGACGGCCCGACTATTGCTGTTGGATCATGATGGCCCGACTATTGCTATTGGATCATAGCGGCCCGACTATTGCTATTGGTTCATAGCGGCCTGACTATTGCTGTTGGATCATGACGGCCCGACTATTGCTATTGGTTCATAGCGGCCCGACTATTGCTATTGGATCATAGCGGCCCGACTATTGCGATTGGATCATGATGGCCCGACTATTGCTATTGCATCATAGCGGCCCGACTATTGCTATTGGTTCATAGCGGCCCGACTATTGCTATTGGATCATAGCGGCCCGACTATTGCTATTGGATCATTACGGCCCGACTATTGCTGTTGGATCATAGCGGCCCGACTATTGCTATTGGATCATTACGGCCCGACTATTGCTATTGGATCATAGCGGCCCGACTATTGCTATTGGATCATAGCGGCCCGACTATTGCTATTGGATCATAGCGGCCCGACTATTGCTGTTGGATCATAGCGGCCCGACTATTGCTATTGGATCATGACGGCCCGACTATTGCTGTTGGATCATGACGGCCCGACTATTGCTATTGGATCATAGCGGCCCGACTATTGCTATTGGATCATAGCGGCCCGACTATTGCTATTGGATTATAGCGGCCCGACTATTGCTATTGGATCATAGCAGCCCGACTATTGCTATTGGATTATAGCGGCCCGACTATTGCTATTGGATCATGACGGCCCGACTATTGCTGTTGGATCATAGCGGCCCGACTATTGCTGTTGGATCATAGCGGCCCGACTATTGCTATTGGTTCATAGCGGCCCGACTACTGCTATTGGATCATGATGGCCCGACTATGGCTATTGGATCATGACGGCCCGACTATTGCTATTGGATCATAGCTGCCCGACTATTGCTATTGGATCATGACGGCCCGACTATTGCTATTGGATCATGACGGCCCGACTATTGCTATTGGATCATAGCGGCCCGACTATTGCTGTTGGATCATAGCGGCCCGACTATTGCTATTGGATCATAGCGGCCCGACTATTGCTATTGGATCATAGCGGCCCGACTATTGTTAATGGGTCATAGCGGTCCGACTATTGCTATTGGATCATAGCAGCCCGACTATTGCTATTGGATCATGACGGCCCGACTATTGCTGTTGGATGATAGCGGCCCGACTATTGCTATTGGATCATAGCGGCCCGACTATTGCTATTGGTTCATAGCGGCCCGACTACTGCTATTGGATCATGACGGCCCGACTATTGCTATTGGATCATAGGGGCCCGACTATTGCTATTGGATCATAGCGGCCCGACTATTGCTATTTGATCATTACGGCCCGACTATTGCTATTGGATCATGATGGCCCGACTAATGCTATTGGATTATAGCGGCCCGACTATAGCTATTGGATCATAGCGGCCCGACTATTGCTATTGGATCATGATGGCCCGACTATTGCTATTGGATCATAGCGGCCCGACAATTGCTGTTGGATCATAGCGGCCCGACTATTGCTATTGGATCATTACGTCCCGACTATTGCTATTGGATCATGATGGCCCGACTATTGCTATTGGATCATAGCGGCCCAACCATTGCTATTGGATCATAGCGGCCCGACTACTGCTATTGGATCATGACGGCCCGACTATTGCTATTGGATCATAGGGGCCCGACTATTGCTATTGGATCATAGCGGCCCGACTATTGCTATTTGATCATTACGGCCCGACTATTGCTATTGGATCATGATGGCCCGACTAATGCTATTGGATTATAGCGGCCCGACTATAGCTATTGGATCATAGCGGCCCGACTATTGCTATTGGATCATGATGGCCCGACTATTGCTATTGGATCATAGCGGCCCGACAATTGCTGTTGGATCATAGCGGCCCGACTATTGCTATTGAATCATAGCGGCCTGACTATTGCTATTGGATCATGATGGCCCGACTATTGCTATTGGATCATAGCGGTGCAACCATTGCTATTGGATCATAGCGGCCCGACTACTGCTATTGGATCATAGCGGCCCGACTATTGCTATTGGTTCATAGCGACCCGACTATTGCTATTGGATCATAGCGGCCCGACTAATGCTATTGGATCATTACGGCCCGACTATTGCTATTGGATCATTACGGCCCGACTATTGCTGTTGGATCATAGCGGCCCGACTATTGCTATTGGATCATAGCGGCCCGACTATTGCTGTTGGATCATAGCGGCCCGACTATTGCTATTGGTTCATAGCGGCCCGACTATTGCTGTTGGATCATGACGGCCCGACTATTGCTATTGGTTCATAGCGGCCCGACTATTGCTATTGGATCATAGCGGCCCGACTATTGCTATTGAATCATGACGGCCCGACTATTGCTATTGGATCATAGCGGCCCGACTATTGCTATTGAATCATGACGGCCCGACTATTGCTATTGGATCATAGCGGCCCGACTATTGCTGTTGGATCATGACGGCCCGACTATTGCTGTTGGATCATGATGGCCCGACTATTGCTATTGGATCATAGCGGCCCGACTATTGCTATTGGTTCATAGCGGCCTGACTATTGCTGTTGGATCATGACGGCCCGACTATTGCTATTGGTTCATAGCGGCCCGACTATTGCTATTGGATCATAGCGGCCCGACTATTGCGATTGGATCATGATGGCCCGACTATTGCTATTGGTTCATAGCGGCCCGACTATTGCTATTGGATCATAGCGGCCCGACTATTGCTATTGGATCATAGCGGCCCGACTATTGCTATTGGTTCATAGCGGCCCGACTATTGCTATTGGACCATGATGGCCCGACTATTGCTATTAGATCATAGCGGCCCGACTATTGCTATTGGATCATAGCGGCCCGACTATTGCTATTGGATCATAGCGGCCCGACTATTGCTATTGGATCATGATGGCCCGACTATTGCTATTGGATCATAGCGGCCCGACTATTGCTATTGGATTATAGCGGCCCGACTATTGCTATTGGATCATAGCGGCCCGACTATTGCTGTTGGTTCATAGCGGCCCGACTATTGCTGTTGGATCAGGACGGCCCGACTATTGCTATTGGTTCATAGCGGCCCGACTATTGCTATTGGATCATAGCGGCCCGACTATTGCTATTGAATCATAGCGGCCCGACTATTGCTATTGAATCATTACGGCCCGACTATTGCTATTGGATCATAGGGGCCCGACTATTGCTATTGGATCATAGCGGCCCGACTATTGCTATTGGATCATGACGGCCCGACTATTGCTATTGGATCATAGGGGCCCGACTATTGCTATTGGATCATAGGGGCCCGACTATTGCTATTGGATCATTACGGCCCGACTATTGCTATTGGTTCATAGCGGCCCGACTATTGCTATTGGATCATAGCGGCCCGACTATTGCTATTGGATCATTACGGCCCGACTATTGCTATTGGATCATAGCGGCCCGACTATTGCTATTGGTTCATAGCGGTCCGACTATTGCTATTGGATCAGGACGGCCCGACTATTGCTATTGGATCATTGCGGCCCGACTATTGCTATTGGATCATAGCGGCCCGACTATTGCTATTGGATCATGATGGCCCGACTATTGCTATTGGATCATAGCGGCCCGACTATTGCTATTGGATCATAGCGGCCCGACTATTGCTATTGAATCATGACGGCCCGACTATTGCTATTCGATCATAGCGGCCCGACTATTGCTATTGAATCATGACGGCCCGACTATTGCTATTGGATCATAGCGGCCCGACTATTGCTGTTGGATCATGACGGCCCGACTATTGCTGTTGGATCATGATGGCCCGACTATTGCTATTGAATCATAGCGGCCCGACTATTGCTATTGGTTCATAGCGGCCTGACTATTGCTGTTGGATCATGACGGCCCGACTATTGCTATTGGTTCATAGCGGCCCGACTATTGCTATTGGATCATAGCGGCCCGACTATTGCTATTGGATCATGATGGCCCGACTATTGCTATTGGTTCATGATGGCCCGACTATTGCTATTGGATTATAGCGGCCCGACTATTGCTATTGGATCATGACGGCCCGACTATTGCTGTTGGATCATAGCGGCCCGACTATTGCTGTTGGATCATAGCGGCCCGACTATTGCTATTGGTTCATAGCGGCCCGACTACTGCTATTGGATCATGATGGCCCGACTATGGCTATTGGATCATGACGGCCCGACTATTGCTATTGGATCATAGCTGCCCGACTATTGCTATTGGATCATGACGGCCCGACTATTGCTATTGGATCATGACGGCCCGACTATTGCTATTGGATCATAGCGGCCCGACTATTGCTGTTGGATCATAGCGGCCCGACTATTGCTATTGGATCATAGCGGCCCGACTATTGCTATTGGATCATAGCGGCCCGACTATTGTTAATGGGTCATAGCGGTCCGACTATTGCTATTGGATCATAGCAGCCCGACTATTGCTATTGGATCATGACGGCCCGACTATTGCTGTTGGATGATAGCGGCCCGACTATTGCTATTGGATCATAGCGGCCCGACTATTGCTATTGGTTCATAGCGGCCCGACTACTGCTATTGGATCATGACGGCCCGACTATTGCTATTGGATCATAGGGGCCCGACTATTGCTATTGGATCATAGCGGCCCGACTATTGCTATTTGATCATTACGGCCCGACTATTGCTATTGGATCATGATGGCCCGACTAATGCTATTGGATTATAGCGGCCCGACTATAGCTATTGGATCATAGCGGCCCGACTATTGCTATTGGATCATGATGGCCCGACTATTGCTATTGGATCATAGCGGCCCGACAATTGCTGTTGGATCATAGCGGCCCGACTATTGCTATTGGATCATTACGTCCCGACTATTGCTATTGAATCATAGCGGCCTGACTATTGCTATTGGATCATGATGGCCCGACTATTGCTATTGGATCATAGCGGCCCAACCATTGCTATTGGATCATAGCGGCCCGACTACTGCTATTGGATCATAGCGGCCCGACTATTGCTATTGGTTCATAGCGACCCGACTATTGCTATTGGATCATAGCGGCCCGACTAATGCTATTGGATCATTACGGCCCGACTATTGCTATTGGATCATTACGGCCCGACTATTGCTGTTGGATCATAGCGGCCCGACTATTGCTATTGGATCATAGCGGCCCGACTATTGCTGTTGGATCATAGCGGCCCGACTATTGCTATTGGTTCATAGCGGCCCGACTATTGCTGTTGGATCATGACGGCCCGACTATTGCTATTGGTTCATAGCGGCCCGACTATTGCTATTGGATCATAGCGGCCCGACTATTGCTATTGAATCATGACGGCCCGACTATTGCTATTGGATCATAGCGGCCCGACTATTGCTATTGAATCATGACGGCCCGACTATTGCTATTGGATCATAGCGGCCCGACTATTGCTGTTGGATCATGACGGCCCGACTATTGCTGTTGGATCATGATGGCCCGACTATTGCTATTGGATCATAGCGGCCCGACTATTGCTATTGGTTCATAGCGGCCTGACTATTGCTGTTGGATCATGACGGCCCGACTATTGCTATTGGTTCATAGCGGCCCGACTATTGCTATTGGATCATAGCGGCCCGACTATTGCTATTGGATCATGATGGCCCGACTATTGCTATTGCATCATAGCGGCCCGACTATTGCTATTGGTTCATAGCGGCCCGACTATTGCTATTGGATCATAGCGGCCCGACTATTGCTATTGGATCATAGCGGCCCGACTATTGCTATTGGTTCATAGCGGCCCGACTATTGCTATTGGACCATGATGGCCCGACTATTGCTATTAGATCATAGCGGCCCGACTATTGCTATTGGATCATAGCGGCCCGACTATTGCTATTGGATCATAGCGGCCCGACTATTGCTATTGGATCATGATGGCCCGACTATTGCTATTGGATCATAGCGGCCCGACTATTGCTATTGGATTATAGCGGCCCGACTATTGCTATTGGATCATAGCGGCCCGACTATTGCTGTTGGTTCATAGCGGCCCGACTATTGCTGTTGGATCAGGACGGCCCGACTATTGCTATTGGTTCATAGCGGCCCGACTATTGCTATTGGATCATAGCGGCCCGACTATTGCTATTGAATCATAGCGGCCCGACTATTGCTATTGAATCATTACGGCCCGACTATTGCTATTGGATCATAGGGGCCCGACTATTGCTATTGGATCATAGCGGCCCGACTATTGCTATTGGATCATGACGGCCCGACTATTGCTATTGGATCATAGGGGCCCGACTATTGCTATTGGATCATAGGGGCCCGACTATTGCTATTGGATCATTACGGCCCGACTATTGCTATTGGTTCATAGCGGCCCGACTATTGCTATTGGATCATAGCGGCCCGACTATTGCTATTGGATCATTACGGCCCGACTATTGCTATTGGATCATAGCGGCCCGACTATTGCTATTGGTTCATAGCGGTCCGACTATTGCTATTGGATCATTACGGCCCGACTATTGCTATTGGATCAGGACGGCCCGACTATTGCTATTGGATCATTGCGGCCCGACTATTGCTATTGGATCATAGCGGCCCGACTATTGCTATTGGATCATGATGGCCCGACTATTGCTATTGGATCATAGCGGCCCGACTATTGCTATTGGATCATAGCGGCCCGACTATTGCTATTGAATCATGACGGCCCGACTATTGCTATTCGATCATAGCGGCCCGACTATTGCTATTGAATCATGACGGCCCGACTATTGCTATTGGATCATAGCGGCCCGACTATTGCTGTTGGATCATGACGGCCCGACTATTGCTGTTGGATCATGATGGCCCGACTATTGCTATTGGTTCATAGCGGCCTGACTATTGCTGTTGGATCATGACGGCCCGACTATTGCTATTGGTTCATAGCGGCCCGACTATTGCTATTGGATCATAGCGGCCCGACTATTGCTATTGGATCATGATGGCCCGACTATTGCTATTGGTTCATAGCGGCCCGACTATTGCTATTGGATCATAGCGGCCCGACTATTGCTATTGGATCATAGCGGCCCGACTATTGCTATTGGTTCATAGCGGCCCGACTATTGCTATTGGACCATGATGGCCCGACTATTGCTATTAGATCATAGCGGCCCGACTATTGCTATTGGATCATAGCGGCCCGACTATTGCTATTGGATCATAGCGGCCCGACTATTGCTATTGGATCATGATGGCCCGACTATTGCTATTGGATCATAGCGGCCCGACTATTGCTATTGGATCATAGCGGCCCGACTATTGCTATTGGATCATAGCGGCCCGACTATTGCTATTGGTTCATAGCGGCCCGACTATTGCTGTTGGATCAGGACGGCCCGACTATTGCTAATGGTTCATAGCGGCCCGACTATTGCTATTGGATCATAGCGGCCCGACTATTGCTATTGAATCATAGCGGCCCGACTATTGCTATTGAATCATGACGGCCCGACTATTGCTATTGGATCATAGCGGCCCGATTATTGCTGTTGGATCATGACGGCCCGACTATTGCTGTTGGATCATGATGGCCCGACTATTGCTGTTGGATCATAGCGGCCCGACTATTGCTATTGGTTCATAGCGGCCCGACTATTGCTGTTGGATCATGACGGCCCGATTATTGCTATTGGTTCATAGCGGCCCGACTATTGCTATTGGATCATAGCGGCCCGACTATTGCTATTGAATCATGACGGCCCGACTATTGCTATTGGATCATAGCGGCCCGACTATTGCTATTGAATAATGACGGCCCGACTATTGCTATTGGACCATAGCGGCCCGACTATTGCTGTTGGATCATGACGGCCCGACTATTGCTGTTGGATCATGATGGCCCGACTATTGCTATTGGATCATAGCGGCCCGACTATTGCTATTGGTTCATAGCGGCCCGACTATTGCTATTGGATCATTACGGCCCGACTATTGTTATTGGATCATAGCGGCCCGACTATTGCTATTGGTTCATAGCGGACCGACTATTGCTATTGGATCATTACGGCCCGACTATTGCTATTGGATCATCGCGGCCCGACTATTGCTATTGGATCATGATGGCCCGACTATTGCTATTGGATCATTATGGCCCGACTATTGCTATTGGATCATGACGGCCCGACTATTGCTGTTGGATCATGACGGCCCGACTATTGCTATTGGTTCATAGCGGCCCGACTATTGCTATTGGATCATAGCGGCCCGACTATTGCTATTGGATCATAGGGGCCCGACTATTGCTATTGAATCATTACGGCCCGTCTATTGCTATTGGTTCATAGCGGCCCGACTATTGCTGTTGGATCATAGCGGCCCGACTATTGCTATTGGATCATTACGGCGCGACTATTGCTATTGGATCATAGGGGCCCGACTATTGCTATTGGATCATAGCGGCCCGACTATTGCTATTGGCTCATGACGGCCCGACTATTGCTATTGGATCATAGCGGCCCGACTATTGCTATTGGATCATAGGGGCCCGACTATTGCTATTGGATCATTACGGCCCGACTATTGCTATTGGTTCATAGCGGCCCGACTATTGCTGTTGGATCATAGCGGCCCGACTATTGCTATTGGATCATTACGGCCCGACTATTGCTATTGGATCATTACGGCCCGACTATTGCTATTGGTTCATAGCGGTCCGACTATTGCTATTGGATCATTACGGCCCGACTATTGCTATTGGATCAGGACGGCCCGACTATTGCTATTGGATCATTGCGGCCCGACTATTGCTATTGGATCATAGCGGCCCGACTATTGCTATTGGATCATGATGGCCCGACTATTGCTATTGGATCATAGCGGGCGGACTATTGCTATTGAATCATAGCGGCCCGACTATTGCTATTGGATCATAGCGGCCCGACTATTGCTATTGGTTCATAGCGGCCCGACTATGGCTGTTGGATCATGACGGCCCGACTATTGCTATTGGTTCATAGCGGCCCGACTATTGCTATTGGATCATAGCGGCCCGACTATTGCTATTGAATCATAGCGGCCCGACTATTGCTATTGAATCATGACGGCCCGACTATTGCTATTGGATCATAGCGGCCCGACTATTGCTGTTGGATCATGACGGCCCGACTATTGCTGTTGGATCATGATGGCCCGACTATTGCTGTTGGATCATAGAGGCCCGACTATTGCTATTGGTTCATAGCGGTACGACTATTGCTGTTGGATCATGACGGCCCGACTATTGCTATTGGTTCATAGCGGCCCGACTATTGCTATTGGATCATAGCGGCCCGACTATTGCTATTGAATCATGACGGCCCGACTATTGCTATTGGATCATAGCGGCCCGACTATTGCTATTGAATCATGACGGGCCGGCTATTGCTATTGGATCATAGCGGCCCGACTATTGCTGTTGGATCATGACGGCCGGACTATTGCTGTTGGATCATGATGGCCCGACTATTGCTATTGGATCATAGCGGCCCGACTATTGCTATTGGTTCATAGCGGCCCGACTATTGCTATTGGATCATTACGGCCCGACTATTGTTATTGGATCATAGCGGCCCGACTATTGCTATTGGTTCATAGCGGACCGACTATTGCTATTGGATCATTACGGCCCGACTATTGCTATTGGATCATCGCGGCCCGACTATTGCTATTGGATCATGATGGCCCGACTATTGCTATTGGATCATTACGGCCCGACTATTGCTATTGGATCATGACGGCCCGACTATTGCTGTTGGATCATGACGGCCCGACTATTGCTATTGGTTCATAGCGGCCCGACTATTGCTATTGGATCATAGCGGCCCGACTATTGCTATTGGATCATAGGGGCCCGACTATTGCTATTGGATCATTACGGCCCGACTATTGCTATTGGTTCATAGCGGCCCGACTATTTCTATTGGATCATTACGGCCCGACTATTGCTATTGGATCATAGGGGCCCGACTATTGCTATTGGATCATAGCGGCCCGACTATTGCTATTGGATCATGACGGCGCGACTATTGCTTTTGGATCATAGCGGCCCGACTATTGCTATTGGATCATAGGGGCCCGACTATTGCTATTGGATCGTTACGGCCCGACTATTGCTATTGGATCATAGGGGCCCGACTATTGCTATTGGATCATTACGGCCCGACTATTGCTATTGGTTCATAGCGGCCCGACTATTGCTATTGGATCATTACGGCCCGACTATTGCTATTGGATCATAGGGGCCCGACTATTGCTATTGGATCATAGCGGCCCGACTAATGTTATTGGATCATGACGGCGCGACTATTGCTTTTGGATCATAGCGGCCCGACTATTGCTATTGGATCATAGGGGCCCGACTATTGCTATTGGATCGTTACGGCCCGACTATTGCTATTGGTTCATAGCGGCCCGACTATTGCTGTTGGATCATAGCGGCCCGACTATTGCTATTGGATCATGATGGCCCGACTATTGCTATTGGATCATAGCGGCCCGACTATTGCTATTGGTTCATAGCGGCCCGACTATTGCTATTGGATCATAGCGGCCCGACTATTGCTATTGGATCATAGCGGCCCGACTATTGCTATTGGTTCATAGCGGCCCGACTATTGCTATTGGACCATGATGGCCCGACTATTGCTATTAGATCATAGCGGCCCGACTATTGCTATTGGATCATAGCGGCCCGACTATTGCTATTGGATCATAGCGGCCCGACTATTGCTATTGGATCATGATGGCCCGACTATTGCTATTGGATCATAGCGGCCCGACTATTGCTATTGGATCATAGCGGCCCGACTATTGCTATTGGATCATAGCGGCCCGACTATTGCTATTGGTTCATAGCGGCCCGACTATTGCTGTTGGATCAGGACGGCCCGACTATTGCTAATGGTTCATAGCGGCCCGACTATTGCTATTGGATCATAGCGGCCCGACTATTGCTATTGAATCATAGCGGCCCGACTATTGCTATTGAATCATGACGGCCCGACTATTGCTATTGGATCATAGCGGCCCGACTATTGCTGTTGGATCATGACGGCCCGACTATTGCTGTTGGATCATGATGGCCCGACTATTGCTGTTGGATCATAGCGGCCCGACTATTGCTATTGGATCATAGCGGCCCGACTATTGCTATTGGATCATGACGGCGCGACTATTGCTTTTGGATCATAGCGGCCCGACTATTGCTATTGGATCATAGGGGCCCGACTATTGCTATTGGATCGTTACGGCCCGACTATTGCTATTGGATCATAGGGGCCCGACTATTGCTATTGGATCATTACGGCCCGACTATTGCTATTGGTTCATAGCGGCCCGACTATTGCTATTGGATCATTACGGCCCGACTATTGCTATTGGATCATAGGGGCCCGACTATTGCTATTGGATCATAGCGGCCCGACTATTGCTATTGGATCATGACGGCGCGACTATTGCTTTTGGATCATAGCGGCCCGACTATTGCTATTGGATCATAGGGGCCCGACTATTGCTATTGGATCGTTACGGCCCGACTATTGCTATTGGTTCATAGCGGCCCGACTATTGCTGTTGGATCATAGCGGCCCGACTATTGCTATTGGATCATGATGGCCCGACTATTGCTATTGGATCATAGCGGCCCGACTATTGCTATTGGTTCATAGCGGCCCGACTATTGCTATTGGATCATAGCGGCCCGACTATTGCTATTGGATCATAGCGGCCCGACTATTGCTATTGGTTCATAGCGGCCCGACTATTGCTATTGGATCATGACGGCGCGACTATTGCTTTTGGATCATAGCGGCCCGACTATTGCTATTGAATCATGACGGCCCGACTATTGCTATTGGATCATAGCGGCCCGACTATTGCTGTTGGATCATGACGGCCCGACTATTGCTGTTGGATCATGATGGCCCGACTATTGCTATTGGATCATAGCGGCCCGACTATTGCTATTGGTTCATAGCGGCCCGACTATTGCTATTGGATCATTACGGCCCGACTATTGTTATTGGATCATAGCGGCCCGACTATTGCTATTGGTTCATAGCGGACCGACTATTGCTATTGGATCATTACGGCCCGACTATTGCTATTGGATCATCGCGGCCCGACTATTGCTATTGGATCATGATGGCCCGACTATTGCTATTGGATCATTATGGCCCGACTATTGCTATTGGATCATGACGGCCCGACTATTGCTGTTCGATCATGACGGCCCGACTATTGCTATTGGTTCATAGCGGCCCGACTATTGCTATTGGATCATAGCGGCCCGACTATTGCTATTGGATCATAGGGGCCCGACTATTGCTATTGGATCATTACGGCCCGACTATTGCTATTGGTTCATAGCGGCCCGACTATTGCTGTTGGATCATAGCGCCCCGACTATTGCTATTGGATCATTACGGCGCGACTATTGCTATTGGATCATAGGGGCCCGACTATTGCTATTGGATCATAGCGGCCCGACTATTGCTATTGGATCATGACGGCCCGACTATTGCTATTGGATCATAGCGGCCCGACTATTGCTATTGGATCATAGGGGCCCGACTATTGCTATTGGATCATTACGGCCCGACTATTGCTATTGGTTCATAGCGGCCCGACTATTGCTGTTGGATCATAGCGGCCCGACTATTGCTATTGGATCATTACGGCCCGACTATTGCTATTGGATCATTACGGCCCGACTATTGCTATTGGTTCATAGCGGTCCGACTATTGCTATTGGATCATTACGGCCCGACTATTGCTATTGGATCAGGACGGCCCGACTATTGCTATTGGATCATTGCGGCCCGACTATTGCTATTGGATCATAGCGGCCCGACTATTGCTATTGGATCATGATGGCCCGACTATTGCTATTGGATCATAGCGGCCGGACTATTGCTATTGGATCATAGCGGCCCGACTATTGCTATTGGATCATAGCGGCCCGACTATTGCTATTGGTTCATAGCGGCCCGACTATGGCTGTTGGATCATGACGGCCCGACTATTGCTATTGGTTCATAGCGGCCCGACTATTGCTATTGGATCATAGCGGCCCGACTATTGCTATTGAATCATAGCGGCCCGACTATTGCTATTGAATCATGACGGCCCGACTATTGCTATTGGATCATAGCGGCCCGACTATTGCTGTTGGATCATGACGGCCCGACTATTGCTGTTGGATCATGATGGCCCGACTATTGCTGTTGGATCATAGAGGCCCGACTATTGCTATTGGTTCATAGCGGTACGACTATTGCTGTTGGATCATGACGGCCCGACTATTGCTATTGGTTCATAGCGGCCCGACTATTGCTATTGGATCATAGCGGCCCGACTATTGCTATTGAATCATGACGGCCCGACTATTGCTATTGGATCATAGCGGCCCGACTATTGCTATTGAATCATGACGGGCCGGCTATTGCTATTGGATCATAGCCGCCCGACTATTGCTGTTGGATCATGACGGCCCGACTATTGCTGTTGGATCATGATGGCCCGACTATTGCTATTGGATCATAGCGGCCCGACTATTGCTATTAGTTCATACCGGCCCGACTATTGCTATTGGATCATTACGGCCCGACTATTGTTATTGGATCATAGCGGCCCGACTATTGCTATTGGTTCATAGCGGACCGACTATTGCTATTGGATCATTACGGCCCGACTATTGCTATTGGATCATCGCGGCCCGACTATTGCTATTGGATCATGATGGCCCGACTATTGCTATTGGATCATTACGGCCCGACTATTGCTATTGGATCATGACGGCCCGACTATTGCTGTTGGATCATGACGGCCCGACTATTGCTATTGGTTCATAGCGGCCCGACTATTGCTATTGGATCATAGCGGCCCGACTATTGCTATTGGATCATAGGGGCCCGACTATTGCTATTGGATCATTACGGCCCGACTATTGCTATTGGTTCATAGCGGCCCGACTATTGCTATTGGATCATTACGGCCCGACTATTGCTATTGGATCATAGGGGCCCGACTATTGCTATTGGATCATAGCGGCCCGACTATTGCTATTGGATCATGACGGCGCGACTATTGCTTTTGGATCATAGCGGCCCGACTATTGCTATTGGATCATAGGGGCCCGACTATTGCTATTGGATCGTTACGGCCCGACTATTGCTATTGGATCATAGGGGCCCGACTATTGCTATTGGATCATTACGGCCCGACTATTGCTATTGGTTCATAGCGGCCCGACTATTGCTATTGGATCATTACGGCCCGACTATTGCTATTGGATCATAGGGGCCCGACTATTGCTATTGGATCATAGCGGCCCGACTATTGCTATTGGATCATGACGGCGCGACTATTGCTTTTGGATCATAGCGGCCCGACTATTGCTATTGGATCATAGGGGCCCGACTATTGCTATTGGATCGTTACGGCCCGACTATTGCTATTGGTTAATAGCGGCCCGACTATTGCTGTTGGATCATAGCGGCCCGACTATTGCTATTGGATCATTACGGCCCGACTATTGCTATTGGATCATTACGGCCCGACTATTGTTATTGGTTCATAGCGGTCCGACTACTGCTATTGGATCATTACGGCCCGACTATTGCTATTGGATCAGGACGGCCCGACTATTGCTATTGGATCATTGCGGCCCGACTATTGCTATTGGTTCATAGCGACCCGACTATTGCTATTGGATCATTACGGCCCGACTATTGCTATTGGATCATAGCGGCCCGACTATTGCTATTGGATCATAGCGGCCCGACTATTGCTATTGGATCATTGCGGCCCGACTATTGCTATTGGTTCATAGCGGTCCGACTATTGCTATTTGATCATTACGGCCCGACTATTGCTATTGGATCATTACGGCCCGACTATTGCTATTGGATCAGGACGGCCCGACTAATGCTATTGGATCATTGCGGCCCGACTATTGCTATTGGTTCATAGCGACCCGACTATTGCTATTGGATCATTACGGCCCGACTATTGCTATTGGATCATAGCGGCCCGACTATTGCTATTGGATCATGACGGCCCGACTATTGCTATTGGTTTATAGCGGTCCGACTATTGCTATTGGATCATTACGGCCCGACTATTGCTATTGGATCATAACGGCCATAATTGGATAATTTCAGTTTTCCCATTTTCGAGTCTGGGTAATATATCATGGTATAATGTTTGATCGATATGATTCCGCAGTTTTACAAATTGACCAAATATATGACTTATACTATATAGCATTGTCTCATCTAAAATTGTATTACTTGACATTGATGTTAAACTTTAACTGTCATTGACTTTGCAGGGGAAAACCGGTCATTCTATCGCACAGATCCGACACCCGTGGAAGCTCCGGGGGCGGTGGCTATAGGGACGAGCTCCTTTTCCATCTTAATATTATATATTATTCTTATTATTATCCTTGACATTGACACCTACGTGCGTCACTTCAAACTGCTGCGCCAGAATGTATCGTGGCTTTGTCGCCGTCACGTGTGATAGCCTCCCAGCCCGTCACGTGATATAGCCTCTCAGTCTATCACGTGACATAGCCTATCAGTTTGTCACGTGACATAGCCTCTCAGTCTGTTACGTGACATAGCCTCCCATCCCGTCACGTGACATAACCCCCCAGCCAGTCACGTGACATAGCTCCCATCCCGTCACGTGACTTAACCCACCAGCCAGTCACGTGAGATAGCCTCCCAGCCAGTCACGTGATATAGCCTCCCAGCCCGTCACCTGACATAGCCTTCCAGCCCGTCACGTGACATAGCCTCCCAGCCCCAATTAGCAATCGCCACTTTATAAATACATATGTATATAATTGGATATGATTCAATTCGATGTCGCAAATGAAGCTATCGAAGTAATGCTTCTCCCATGTGCCCCGTCTGAATTCAATTATTGCAATATGAAGTGTGAGCATGTGAACAATATTAGACATAATTTATATCCCTTAACGGCCACACGAGACTAGTTTCGCGATGCTGCTTCATTGGACAGTGCTTCGCCAAACTTATAATTGTCACATGGTTTCAAAGATTCAACAATCGTCAAAGCGGAAACATCTAATACATATTTGAGCATAACCATGAAACAAAACACCATTTTGACACGGGAGACACGGATTAAGGTTAGAGACTGCTATCATCATAGCCATCTGAAGTGGTCGCTAAACAGAAGAATTATATAACTGTAACTTAAACAATGGAAGCAGTGAATCACAACGGCAAATAACAATGACAGATTTCCTATAATATATAACATTACAGAGTGGGATAGGTGCTACTAGCTGCTTTGACATATAAAACAATTAATTAGAATGCTCAGAATAATTTCTTGCCGCTTTTGTATTTACATAATAATAAGGTAGTGCCTAATGCATGTTTTGGCATAATTTAGTCATGATGTACTACTGGTATAAGCGCGACCCTTGTATCTTGTATTGTGTGGGTGTTTCTCGCAAGGATTTGTTATGAGAATCTGTGGAAAATACGTATTATCATTCGTTAATTTATCACACAACTTAAATTTTTACAAAACACACCCGCCCTTGAGTAATTTGGGCCAGTTATCCTATGTTAATCCGTTCTCAGTATTACCTCAGTATGTTCGTCTTAATTGTTTGATATGTGTGCGGTTTTATGAATAAATAAGGCACACGATGTCTCCCAGGATAGAAATAGTCATTGTTTGAGACAATTTATGGTGTTTAGATTCTAATTCGCCGGATGGAAATTTCGTGGAATGTGGAAGAGCTGGACTGTGGGGAAATACTTATGACGATTATAAATATTATTATAGCCTAATTGGAGTTGTGACTGGTGTGGTTGCTGTATTAAATGTAAAATGTCAAATAATCCCGATTCATTATAGAAGGTGTGTACCTTGATACGTTTATTTGCGTGCCTCTCCATAGAATAAACTTTGATGTCAATCCCTGCCTGGTTCCATATATTATTTCCCCTACACCCGTAGCATGTCATTGACGGACGATCCTTTAATTAACTAATGAACACATAACACCTGAACCACATATAATGATCGTATGTACCGTCTGAAACGTAAACAATCTTCTAAATAGATGGCACTGCAGTCAGCTAATTGCATTCACTCATATCACTACCACCAGCAGGAAACTATTTCATGCATGACACTCAACCGTTTCCGGAATATGAACATGTCTTTTTGAAGTTCTGATACACTGGGGTTATCAACGGAAATGACAAAACGATTGGCCATAAGCGGCATGGGAAGATACTGGATGGATACGTTACCCGTGCACCAGTTCCGTTCCTGATTTGCCTGCAGTGTGTCGGTATATATGATGACGTTCGACCCCTATACGCCCACACTTGCTAATCCGCACAACGTCGATAAGAACAAAACAAGCAAGGCGGTACACTAAGCAGCCACACATCTCGTTCCGCGACATCTCGTTCCCTGGACACGGCGGTGACCCGGCGGTAGCCCCCTCTCACGAGGGGAGAGTGGTGAACTTCCCGTCCTGTGGGCGATAATCGATGAATCCGTGCTCACAAAGTAAAGACATCAAAGTGGTTTCGTACCGCACCGGGTGGGGGCTGCAATAAATTGACCGTAGCATACAAAAGTTTCAAATCACATGAGAAAAAAACGTTCCGACAATATAAATCATTCTCTGTCGTTGTAATATGAAAGTTGCGCGCTCAGCTGTATCGCGTGAAGTAGTTTACCAGGTTAAATCTGCTCATATCTTAGGGGCTTTTGATCTCCCGACAGAGGGCGTTACCTCTGCCCCACGTCAAATTTAAGCATCAGAATTATCCTCCATACGCGAAAAGCGAAATAAATGTAATGGAACATAGATTCGCTGTTTCGCAGAGGGACAAAGAGGGCACGTGCCCCCTTTCAGACCCTAAATATATCAGAGTTCATTTCATTTATTTAACCAAAACAAATAAATATGTTGTTTCATGAATACATACGCATTACAGAGGTATTGCAGGTTGCGAGACACAGGTTAAACTAATTAATCGTTAACGCCTGGCCATCTTATCAGTTCACACAAAAAATGCTTGGATGGCGGAACACGCAAGTAGAACATAAAAACAAACAAAACGTATCATACAAAGGGTAAACGTTTGGACTAAATTTTAATGAACCACCCGCATCCTTAGACCCCCCTCAGCAAAACAAATACTTACCCTTCCAAAAATAAATGTTTATACTATCATATGTAGCAGTTTTCAATGGTACAGTCGTTGATTTGATTTTGTTGTAGTGTGAATCTATGTATGCTGTGCGTGTCTATTTTAGAGAGAACACTGGTCGGCTCATTATTAATTAGATCAACAAGACTATGCCAGATACACTTAAGGGCAAAGAAATGTCTGGCTCAACTGGTAAAAACATACGATTTATGTCTGGTATTATGATGGTGTATATCATAAAGCGAAATGAGCTGTACATTCAAAAAGTATTCTGGAAGAATTCACTTCTTTTGTTTGTAATAAAATTTTAGCAGCTGTAGTTCATGTATGTCTGTTATCTTTAGGCATCGCAGTTGTTTAAACAGAGGCTCGGAGTGCGCATTCCATTTACTTAGCGTAATAGCCCTCATTGCCTTTTTCTGTAATCTAAACAAACTGGTGTTGTCATAACCTCATAGTAAGACCCCTGTTGTTATATGAGGCAATTAATTATTATTAATAATCAATTAATTATACAGGCTTAGTAAAACGTGTTGGGGAAGGATATGTTTCAGTCTATGCATAATGCCAATGGATTTGTCTATCTTGTTTGCAATTTGTCTTGCATGATTATGCCACTTAAGATGTTTGTTTATGGTGATACCCAACGGATTGAATTCATCAACACACTCCAAATGCGTATTGTTAATTAACAACATTATTTGGTTTACTTTTCTTCGCGGGGTATGAAAAAGCATATATATTTAGATTTCTCTATGTTAAGAACTAGCCGATTTGTAGACAACCACTTATTTATTTTTCTGCATTGTTCTGCATTGATAATAACAGAGAATGTTCCAGTTGTAGATATGTTAAGTGAAAACAAAAGCGTGGTATCATCCGCATATATTATATATTTAAAAAATTACTACACTGTTCTATGTCATTAAATTAATATAGACTATGAATAATAATGGTCCTAGAATGGATCCTTGTGGTACACCTGTCGTTATGTTCGTCATGTTTGGCGAAACACATTGACAAACAAATTGCGATCTATTGGTTAAATAGTTCTCCAGCAAATTGAGGGCCATTAGACAGATCAAGGAAAATGCTAATGGGAAGTTGGTTTTGATCCATTGATATGAGGACACGATCTACTACCTCTAAAACAACTAGGTCAGTCGAATGTTTGGAGCAAAATCCGTATTGACTATTGCTAAACAGTTTATTTGTGTCAAAGTAACCATAGAGTTGGCTAGCAATTATTTTGCCAAAAACCTTAGACATGGCCGGCAAAATGGATATTGGACGATAGTTGCTAATATCATTTTCATTACCCTTCTTGTAAACTGGTAAAGTTTGGCAATTTTCAGTTTAGACGGAAAGATGCCTGTTGCAAGTGATTGATTCACAATAAAGGTCAGGGCTACAGAGATTTCATCTTTAAACAATTTTACAAGGTTAACATAAAGAGAATCGATGCCTTTACTGTGCTTAGGCTGAAGATTATGTATAACATCGATCACAGTGTTCGTAGAAACGAATGTAAAGTTAAACTCGGTATTAGGCTTGCCTTTAAGGTAGTCTTACAATCGACGAGAAGTTTTTATTAAACTTGCTTCTGCAAAGCCTCGACCAGCCGTAGGAAAAAATGAATTAAATTTCTCACAAATTGTTAAGCGATCAGTGATTTCCTAACCATCAAATTGTATAGACTTTTTTAGGGAATGTCCTTTTATCGTTTGAAAGTTTGAGTAAATCTTCCAGGGTACCCCAGGTCCTTTCTATATAATTTTTGCAGCTAAGGAATCGACCATTATAATAATGACGCTTTGCTAAATAAATATTTCGGTTCAGGATGCGATTATACGTTTGTAGTATCGGGCAAACGTGGGGTCAATTGGGGGGACCATGAGCACCCTCTAACTTGTAGATGCGGCCCCTGGCGGATGTTGCTGGTAGCGGAGGCACCCCCTGGCGAGCGGGACTGAAGGCCGTCAGATTGGCACGGAACGGCAAAGAGCACGGCGGGACCTTCAAGTTCTGTTGTGTCAGCCGGCAGCCATCTCACAACTCCCAATACGACTGGAACTTACAACCAGCGAGTAAAACCTCAGAATACCATTTATACAACACGTTTTTAGATTAGTTTTATAAGTCTCATATAATGGAGAATCTGGCGGAGTTCCTCTTAGTGTTTTATACAGCTTACCTCGGAAAATTAATCGATTTCATAATACCCTTAGTTATCCAAGGATTTGATTTGTGCTTAAATTTTCTGAACTTAACTAGTTTAGAAGGAATATGTTTTTCTCTGGCACGAAGGACAGACCTTTCTACTTTTTCGTAATTCTCATTAGGGTCACATGAGGTGTCATTAGTTAGCATGTGCTCGATTGCCATAGATTCTACTTCTTTTTTTGAAGTTTGAAACTGAAGCCGGGTCTTGGCAAACAACCATTTTTCTGCCAACTGGACGGGAATGTTCATACTTTATACACAAGAAGTATGGCAGGTGATCCGACATGGGTTTTATAATGATACCCGCCAGTGACTCTGTTAAGTTGTCACAGATATTGCAATAAAAATTATCAATCCAGGTAGCACGTAATCTTGACAGTCTGGTTGACAATGTAATTTTGGGAAAGAACCCACATGCTAACACGGCGTCATAAAATTCCGCCACAGATTGTTTTTCATTAATTCTAAGGAGATCTATGTTATAATTACCAGAGATAACAACAATCTTATTTGTACGGTTAAAATATGTAAGCGTGTTAGACATTTGTTCAGGAAAAGCCTTATAGCTCTCCGCCGGGGCCTGTAGATATTTTCAATTACAATATTCTTACTCATAGAAGCAATTTTCACCTCAAAAAATGTAAATGCCATTTGGTTTTTCTACCACGTACAGATAACAGTTAATACCCAAATGCACTATCCAAATATATGACTAATCCACCATGTGCACTACACGTTTTGGTTTGAGAGATTGTATGATACCCTTCAAGATGTAAATGGCTAAGATCATCGTCATCTGACAGCCAAATATCTTGTATACAGATAGCATGTAATATAACTTTTCGTTCTCTTAATTCATCGATGAAGATATTTAATTCATCTATCTTAGCTGGTAATGAGCAAATATTGACACTTAGGATGTTGAAATAACTTTCGTTGCTCATGGTACTTTCTTGACAATTGTCAAGAATATTAGTTAAGGAATCGGATTTCTGTGCAGCCCCCCCCCCCTTCAAATTCTACGCTCCCTGGCTAGGGTTGAGGGGGGGGGGGGCACGGGGACCAGGTGTCTTCCTTCCCTTTCAGACCATTAGATATACCTTACTCCCCCCCCCCTCCCCCGCCCTCCCCATTCAAAGTTTATGCACCACGATCACCTACGTCTCAGGCTCTTACACCCATTATGTTTTTCTGGAACATTTTATTGTGCGCCCCCCCCCCCATCTTTTTGAAGAATGCCTGCACACGCTCCAGGAGGTGATGTGTGGAACGACCTCCGTCAGAGTGATACACTTTCTATAAAAAAAAGATTTTTTTTCTCTCTTTTTTTTTAATGCCAAATACACACGCAGATAATAACAATCTCAGTCAAAACTGTAAGGCATTAATTACTAATTCAATATCGGAGCAATGTTCTTTGAGTTTCGTTAATTTATATACTTCACTGTTTCGCTGCAGATAGTACATTATAACTTGATAAACATTTTTTTTTACTATTTTGGTTCTCCAATAACAACCAATATTTATAGATGCAATATGAATGACACAATAAGGTGATTGACCGGCTTATTCTGAGCGAAACCAAATATAAATTTTCCTTCAATGATGTCGATATTTAAAACTAAAATATAAATTAGTATGATCTTGTTGCTGTTTGTATTTTCTATTAAAAATCAATTAAGTAGATTAGTCAAGCTGAGCTAAGGGGTGAAATATCGAATGGAAGTGTGCTCCGGATCACTGGGGATAGCCGCGTGAGCAAAAAGACAGAAACCGTTCAACAGATGGTAGCTTGGTCAAGAGGACAACCGCTAAATATCACCGACACTGCTAACGACTAGGATGCGGGCTAGTTCTCTGGGAACAGTGCAAGAAGGCAGCTACTCTTCCACAAGGGTCACCTGGATGTGGGTATGTTGGCACACAAGTGAATGTTTGTGTTAGACATAAATCACTTAATATTATAAGGTTCGATAACGTTGTTTAAAGAGGTAATCAGGTAGTTAGTGGTTGATTCAGAGTTCCCTTGGCGAAGGCCACCAGTAGGGGTCCGGAGGGGGCAAATGGCGATACGCGACACAAGCATATGAAAAAAATCAGCATTCGACATTGACCCACAAATTCCGACACTGGAAAAAAGATAAAGACACAGATTGTTAGAAATAACGACGCTGAACTTAGCCAAAAAGCGACACGAGGCGTCTTGAAAAATCGACACTGGACACTGGACTCCCCCGCCCCGCCACCCCCCCCACCCCCATTCCAGACCCCTATCAGCCTTCGTATCGGTCAGGCATGAGTGACTGATCCACCGGAAGTACAACCCATTATGCGGTAATGCTGAAAGCACCAACGACATGCAAACTACACAGGAGGCATCTGTTTGTTTGGAATCCTGGTATTAACGGGTCATATAGCCCATCATACCCAAAGCCCATAACATCTCGCACACTAGCCTCGAGGGTGCCATTTAGGGCATGGGTGTAAAAGGGACTCACCAATGTGTGAACAATGTGTGAAATCCCAGGCCATTGTTTTCTTGGAATTTGCTTACTGAGTCTCCTTAGTAAGCGTGTGATTCTGCTCCCCTATTATCGCTCCGCACGTGCGTGCTAACAAAAGGGCGTCACCCCCGTTAACAAACAGAATGGCGGACTAATGGGTGCATAAAGCACACAGTAGTCTCCAGTTACACCACCCACTTAGTTGTGTCCTGGCACGCCATTGGGCAACGTAAACCAGCTTTCACATGAATTCAAGGCGCAGCCAGTGGAGCTAACGTCCTGTCGCACGTACCAGGAGAGGTTTGCCGCATCACACTGGGAGCGAGGAGACCGTAAGAAGACAGTCTTTATCCCACAATGCCGTGCCTTGAGAATATCCTCACAATAATATCATTTCTTCAAATAGCCGGTGAGTTATCGACTGTCTAACCGAATTAAATTGCAGGGCTCGTATAATGGTATGAACATACATATCGCATGACGAATATTAAAGTTACATGTGGAGCTGACCGTTGCAACGGCTGTACCAAAATAAACATAAACAGGAAATGTTACCTTTACAAGCAGTGTCAACGGCCACCGCCAAAGAAAAAGTGGCGCTCCGGACGCTTCTATTGTCTCATATAATTTAGCGCTTGGGCCTTCTGTCGGTGGCACCGGTAAACGACTTGTGTACACACGTTTATGACGTTTCAAATCAGCACAAGTTTTCATTTTTGTGGCGGACAATTCATGAATTTGAAGTGTTTTGCTCATTGGCAGATAATTGGTGAGCGATATGGTAAATGTTTATTGTCTGTTATGAACCTTAAGGCCTTAGGTTTGTTTTCTTATACGCAATTTGGCATTCAAAAACAGCGAAACAACTCCACATGCAACTTTAAAGTAGCATGATTCACTCGTGCAGCAATTCTGCCACTGACGATTAGTTTCAATCTTATTATGAAATAATATGTTTGGATTTATTACAGTGCAAAAACATACTATTAAGTCAATCATCGTTAACTGTTTAGGGTAGATGATACTTTTTCTGAATCACAGACCTTCATATATTATAGAAAACAAAGCAGATGATTGCTTAGTTATTAGTGAAAGTTTATTATAGGGAAGTTTCTGACAGAAAGCGCGAACGTAGGTGTTACCGAATAATAAAGTAATAATTATCGAATTTCGCGCCAAACCGAACAGCTCATGGTTCATGCCAAAATGTTCACTTTGCAAACCCTTCGTCCTCTGGAGCCATTTTCACATTCGCCATACAATTATAGGGTACTAAAAGCAAGTTAACATGGTATGGAATAGCAGAGAAGCGGTAAGATAAATCACAGGTGATCGCATGTTGGAATTCAACTGTTCATTTTGCTCTGCGCACCAAAATCAGGTTATTATAACAGGTCTGGCATTACGTCAAACCTGCAGCCACAGGACGTACAATGTAGCATGTTACATAAAAGCGTTTCTGCCCTGTCAAGTGATAAAACCCTTCACAATGTTGCTCGCGTGCGCGTTTCACCTCTATGAATATTTACGTGTAGTCGTGGGTGGTATTGTCACCGTTATAACCTGCGTGTTGACTATTTTTTTAATAATTTATTGTTTCAACTAAAAATGCATACTTTCGAAGAACAGGCTGACATACGAAGTGCACACTATAAGAGTATAAGGGTGACAGTACGCTAATTGTAATATATATAGGGTTATAACAGTAAGACATAGACAGAACTTTTAACCACTTGTTTCTGAAAGCCAAAATTGCATTATTCTTTACCGCGATTTTTTTGTCTATGCCTAGGAGGCGCTCAAATCGCACTATGAATTGGGTGACCTTAGTAAATACACAGTGACACTTACAAGTTCTTGGGCGTCTTAGAGCATTTTTGTTTTTAATTTATATTCTAACGAATTATGCACTTCTTCCCAAAATAATTTTGTTACTTCACATTCACTAACACTATGTATGGTTGTATCTAGGTTTTCTTCACAAAACTCACATAGGTCAGTGTTGTTATAACCGCATGTATGCAGCTTTTCGTTACTGCAGGTGATACTATACAAAACTCTGAACTGGAAGTCCTGCAATCTTGCTCACTTTGTTATTCATGTAAATGCCGAAAAAAGATAAAACAAAATCCGCGTTAACTTAATTGAAACGTTCAAAGTTATATTCGAGCGAGCAAATAGATATGGCATCGCTTAGTTATTGATACGTGTAAGGTTCTACGCGTACGCCTCCCACCCCCACCCTCCTCTTCCAACTCTCCGCAGTGTTACAGGCTAGCATCCGTCCGTCTGCGAAAGACGATGGTTTTGGAGCTTTTACTACTTCGTTTTCCTGTTTTCGTTACTTCTTGTATTGAGTAACATGCGACACATTTTTCTGAAACTTCTAATGATTTTCAGTTTTTGACTATAAAGTACGACTTGTCTTTAAGTAGTAAGAATTGTTTCGCGGCATTTGCGCTTATGACTAAAATACGCCTATCTGTGACCGATAGAACTTATTTCACAGTGTATGATGCGAACTAACCTTACACAATACCTTCGTCGGCAGTTTCCCCCGGGCAGGCCTTCTCTTGTCCCAATGATTACGTCATCCTCACCGAAACACGATGCGTCAAGCTCCACTCAGGAGCAGTCACGTGGTCAGATGCCGTGGACCAATGCTCTGCCGAGGCCGCCATGTTGGTGACGGTCGAGTCGAGTGCCACAAACACAGCTCTGCTGGGAAGCGGGCTATTTGGATTCGCAAGGTACTATTTTACATTTGTCAGTGTTTAATTGAAGCTCAAGCGGTTGACCTCACACAGTTTACAGTTTATTGTTTACTTGAATGCATATGCAAAACAATTTCAATCGTGACCGTTCGTATTTATTTCTATCTTGTATATTTATCAGTTTTTCTAGTTACCACCGTAGTTGAGCGATTAAGTTCATTGATATTGGGGAAGAGCAACAGCAGGAGGTTCATAGTCTGAAACATAATCGTGATTAAAGTTGTTTTTATTTATATTAGCAATTACCAAAATAAGACTATCGTTAAACAAGGTATTATGCTCTGCAAAAAGTAAGGGGGTTCATTTCTGGTGACAAGAATTCAGTCGGCATTTCTCATTCATGAATCGTATCATCTCAAATGGCATACCGGTGGGTAGGGGCCCATATTTGGAACCAGCGAACTTTGCGACAATCCGTCTAATTTTTACTTTTGCATTTGTTCAGATTTAATAGTACATTCTCTTCAGTAGAGTGAGTATCCCCTTTGAATCACAAATCTCCAAGAATTATGGAGAGTAATATCGAATCTCGAACACGAAGCACCTTACAGGTGGTTTAGCGAATATAGAGGAATTCGCAGACTGCTAAAACTGATCGCAGCAGATAGGCAAAGGGTCTTCAAGAATCTCCAAGAATTCCTCGATGTCAATCGCGGAGATCGGAAAAAGGTACCCCCCACCCCAACCCTTCTCTCTCTTGCTTCAGCGACTTCCGTTAGTGTATATGAAAAGGAAAACACTACTTGAACGTCTATCTCATTTACTTATGTTCTACATCGCGAGACAAATGTCCTGCGCCACATCGGGTTACACTATACATCAAATCTCTTGGTAGCGCAAGCGATTTTTGGATTGGTCTAAACGACCTTGACGTTGAGGGCGTCTACCGGTGGCAGACGAATGAAGTGACGTCATGGTCTAACTGGCTGGTCAACCCCCAGCAACCAGAGGGAACCTACCTGGAAAACTGTGTCTCTATGGAGGACTCCAGTGGACAGTGGAGCGACCGGGAGTGCACGGCACTCTTTCCCTTCATTTGCGAATATCCATCAATCTGGGGTATGTACAAATTACAATGCATCTAATTAAATTCTAAGTTTGACTAAACGCTAAAGCGACTTAATTTGTCGGGGTTTTTATGCCGCTGGTTCAATATTGTCCACAAAACTTAATTCTCTTTTTCTTGTCCCCATTGCCAGCTATCGTGTTATGCTTCGTATTTCATTGCCTCCCTGTCATTGCTTCCAGTGAATGACTCCAAGGCGTTGACCCACCAATGCACAACTGGTAAGGTTTCCACTAGACTTATTTGTTTGATCGATCACGTATCCTTTATTTCTTTAAAGTATTGCGTACCAGTGTCACATCTACCGTGATTTTACACAGTATAAGTAGACCATATGCGTAGTTTTAGGACACAGGAGATGCGAATTAAATAGCATATCCTGTATGCCAAGGATCACGGAGCACAAGCTGACGGCATACCCGTATGACGGCAAGGGCCGATCCATTGGGCGTTTTTCTAGGCGTGGACCCCCGGTCGCTTTTAGACTTTAGAAAAAACAAATTCAGTGGACCCCGTCCCCCACTCTTATTCCTGGATCCGCCCCTGGAGTGGTATTGAACTTTACATGGTGCATGTACATGCCCCATCATCCACCCACAACAGATACATTGTGCATGTACATGCCCCATCATCCACCCACAACAGATACATTTTGCATGTACATGCCCCATCATCCACCCACAACAGATACATTGTGCATGTACATGCCCCATCATCCACCCACAACAGATACATTGTGCATGTACATGCCCCATTATCCACTAACAACAGATACATTGTGCATGTACATGCCCCATTATCCACTAACAACAGATACATTGTGCATGTACATGCCCCATTATCCACCAACAACAGATACAGTGTGCATGTACATGCCCCATTATCCACTAACAACAGATACATTGTGCATGTACATGCCCCATTATCCACCCACAACAGATACATTGTGCATGTACATGCCCCATCATCCACCTACAACAGATACATTGTGCATGTACATGCCCCATCATCCACCTACAACAGATACATTGTGCATGTACATGCCCCATCATCCACCCACAACAGATACATTGTGCATGTACATGCCCCATCATCCACCCACAACAGATACATTGTGCATGTACATGCCCCATGGTCCACCTACAACAGATATATTGTGCATGTACATGCTCCATCACCTACCCACAACAGAGCCATCCGTGGCCTCCACCACGTGGCCCCCGTGCCAAATCTGGTACTACAACGCTCGCTACAGCATGACGTTTGCCAAGTCTCACTGCAGTTCGCTAGGCGGGGGGTTGAGCGTCATCGACCAGGGAATCATCGACGCCTTACCAGGCCTCGGAGCGCCCACGTAAGATCCCTCATACTGACAACCACCAGTAAAGCATACTTATCCACTTGTCTCCCGTGTTGGTTTTAATTTACCGTGCCAAATAGTGGACGCAATTTTACAAATTAAAGTTACATAGCGGAAATATATTATCTCATTTCATAATGTTCATGCGAATGTACGCTCGCGTCCGTCCCCAAGGCACCGTTATGAACTAACATTGCTCTACACTCTGAGAAATAGTATGTAACTAGCAACCATATGTTATTAGTACTACTTACTGGACGGGTGTGATCCGAGACGGTACTGACACCTGGCGACAAGAGTGGGACACATGCACGCCCAGCCTGGTCCGATGGCCCCCTAGCGCCCCCTACATGGAGAGTGAGGACTGCGTGGTGGCTGTCGTCACTGACAACCAGTATTGGGAAGTAGTATCCTGTAAACAGAAACACTCAGTGATTTGCGACTTTCGAAAGGGTAAGTTGTGTGTGTATTATTTAGAATTATTACTATTTAGCAAAGAAATATTAGCATCAGGAACGCGGGTACAAGAATTGTGTTTCAACGGGGGGGGGGGGGGGGGGTCTCATATGGTGTCCGCCTGACTTATTTTTTGGAAAGCGAAACATGCATTTGGTACCCCCATTCCGTAGCTTTTAGATGCTGTCCTCCAGGCCAGTGGTATTTCTATACCACTTGTGGTTACTTGCATAATATTCCAACAATAGGAACGCAGTTAATTCTAGCCAGATGTGTTTTTGCCATTTGTTGCGAATCCAACGAAACCTGACCCATGAACCCGCGCGCAACGATAGAATGATTTTCCGTTCGCGGATTATCCTGTGATTAAGTAGAACACATAGAGGTGAAAGTAAGGCTCGCGATCAATATATAAATTCAGCTCAAAGCATTGTAAGAAAGTCTTCGGTATCTCCACTGGTACTCACAGCTAATCCATGGAATGACGTCGTTTTCCCCAAGTGCCTACCATTTATATAGGTGCGGCATAATCATCTACATGAACCCGTATGCGACATTGTGGTGGTACTAATGGCTGAGATTAATTAATCGTTTAGAACATTAACGCAATATTATATTTCTACAGAGGCATGGTCCACTTGAAAATTTAAGTAGCATTTTTGTTATAATGGCATGAGCTGATATTTTATTGTTAGGTTTATAACAGTATTTAAATGCCCCATGAATCATAATAACATCAGGCTTATTGCATTGTCAGATACCCGTGTTCCAGCCGACACCTGCGGCAGCGCCCCCTCGCTGGAGAATGCAGACATTATGGGTTATGGATTCACGGATAACGGGATCAAGACGGCCACCTACCAGTGTCACCATGGATACGAGTTCGCCGGGACCAATGGGAAGACAGAGATAGAGGTCAACTGTGACTCGTGTGGAACGTGGGATATGTACCCCCCTCCACCGTGCGAAGGTGACTACCGCTACGCTGCAAAATATATTTGGCATGCAATACAGGGGCGGATCCAGGAACTTGAAATGGGGGGCTCCAAACTGTCCATTGAAAACCTGCGATCTGGCGGTGGGGGTGGGGGGGGGGGGGGGGGTCCACGCCACGTCAGATAGCAGATAACTTAAATTTTGCATTGAAAAACGGCATTCTTCCTCACAAGGGGGGGGGGGGGGTCCGGCCCCCCTGGACCCCCCTTCTTTGATCCGCCCTTGCAACATGTTCCAACGCTTAATAGTGTTAACAATTTTTGTAACTTTCAATAGCTTTATAGTTTTATTTAAACTTTTAGATTTATTTTCGCATTCAGCATTCTTGTAAGTATAATGTATGCTACGAAGGTATACCTTATTAGCTTATCTGTATTTATATTCAAAATTCAACAATTCAATTCAATTTTTTTAACGCGATGGCGTAGTTCGTATTAAAGCCACACGCGGGATGTACCGACCTGGGGCCCATTTCATAAAACTGTATTAGGGATTACGTAATACAGATATGGCCTAATCAGAATTAGTTAATACAGATATGAATTTTTATGCGTTTCATAAAAGTTAATCCTACTTACATTTGCCGACTTAATCCATATTAACTAATACACCTCCGGAGGTGTATTAAGGCTTTGTCGCCTGGCAACGGGCCATTCCTAGCAGATATGACGGCCTGATTTCGGGGCTGGGTTTCTGATTCAACTGGGATATTATTTTGTTCTTGCTATTTTAGCCAAATAAAGCGCAAAACTGACGATAACAAAGGAAGTGTGCTGAGTCACCGCGGTCAGTGCGTGTCTCCACGACTAATGACGTCAATAAAGAAATCCACGATACAATGTTGCAAACATGATGAGTGCACCTCACGTGCATAACTTGGCTTTGTCATAAAGCAAAGGGAGCCCATATGGCATAATATGCAATCGAATAACAGCTGACTTTTAGTCAATTATACCAGAACTGTGGGACCGCATTTTGTGAAAATAAATTCACTCGAGTTGAGAATTGTCGCATAAAATGGTCCCGTTTAGTTCAGTACGGAAGAACAAGCTTGGACATGGACGACTAAACCAAAGGCAAAGTAAGCAAGTGTTGTTTTACTGGAAAGCAAACAGCTCGTTCGATTACTGATTACTATAATATTTAGGCCTTCTGTTCTTCATAACAATATCTACTAACTGGTAAAAGTTCAACATAATCGAAGCGACAGTTTTTGCATCATCGTTGAAATCATATCGCTGCTATGATTGAACTCGTCGAAGCGATCGATTGTGCGTTAAATATACTGCCTCACATATGTTGCGCTGCATGGGCAATAATATGACAACCGCTCGATAATTTTTTTTTATATTTACCAGGTTGATTCTTTGTTCCAATGAATATAAAATGCTGAAAGATCAGCAAAATCAAAGCGGCACTTTTTGCCTAATCTTAGTCTGAAACTTTGGGAGGCAGTCTGTTCGCAGTCTGCTCGTAGAAAGTTATAGGCCTTTCTACGGGAACGACTAATTTGTTTTCCACTTATAATCTGACCGCCCTTGATGTAATGAATTATTGAACGAGTAGAAGGCACATATATATGTACTTGACACATTATTCGGCCGTAGTTACAGGCATCTGATTGTCGCTACTTTGCGTCAGTGTATGAATTGCGTATGCGTGATTTCGCGTATGAATGCATCACGTCATGAAATCGTCAAGAAGGCGCCTAAATGCAGTCAAATGACGCCGTTAATTCGTATTAGCGAGAGCGTAATCAGGATTAACTAATACTACTCACATTTTCTTTTATGAAACGGCTAATACAGATACATCTTAATTCGTATTAGGCAATCCGTCTTAAATATTTAATCCTTAGTACAGTTTTATGAAACAGGCCCCAGGTGAACATGTACTAAACAATATTCCCTTGAGTTATTGCCCAGTATATACTTACATTTATGCCATTAAGACCTAGATCATCATTTTCATAGATTCTCAGCCTCACAAAATGCATTTGGCCGTTGTCGCGGTGTAACCAGGATATTATTGGGCATTATGTCACGGTGTCATTATCCCAGCGTCCCAGTGTCAGCATGTCAGTGTCCCAGTGTCAGCGTGTCAGTGTGTCAGTGTGTCAGTGTGCCAGTGTGTCGGTGTGTCAGTGTGTCAGTGTGCCAGTGTGTCGGTGTGTCGGTGTGTCAGTGCCGGTGTGTCAGTGTCGGTGTGTCGGTGTGTCAGTGTGTCAGTGTGTCAGTGTGTCAGTGTGTCAGTGTGTCGGTGTGTCGGTGTGTCGGTGTGTCAGTGTCGGTGTGTCAGTGTCGGTGTGTCAGTGCCAGTGTGTCGGTGTGTCGGTGTGTCAGTGCCAGTGTGTCGGTGTGTCAGTGTCGGTGTGTCGGTGTGTCAGTGTCGGTGTGTCAGTGCCAGTGTGACGGTCTGTCGGTGTGTCAGTGTCGGTGTGTTGGTGTGTCGGTGTGTCAGTGTGTCAGTTTGTCAGTGTCGGTGTGTCGGTGTGTCAGTGTCGGTGTGTCGGTGTGTCAGTGTCGGTGTGTCAGTGTCGGTGTGTCAGTGCCAGTGTGACGGTGCGTCGGTGTGTCAGTGTCGGTGTGTCGGTGTGTCGGTGTGTCAGTGTGCCAGTGTGCCAGTGTGTCGGTGTGTCAGTGTCGGTGTGTCAGTGTCGGTGTGTCAGTGTTGGTGTGTCAGTGTCGGTGTGTCAGTGCCAGTGTGTCGGTGTATCGGTGTGTCAGTGTCGGTGTGTCGGTGTGTCAGTGTCGGTGTGTTGGTGTGTTGGTGTGTCGGTGTTTCAGTGTGTCAGTGTGTCAGTGTGTCAGTGTGCCAGTGTGTCGGTGTGTCAGTGTGCCAGTGTGTCGGTGTGTCGGTGTGTCAGTGTCGGTGTGTCAGTGTCGGTGTGTCGGTGTGTCAGTGTGTCAGTGTGTCAGTGTGTCAGTGTGTCGGTGTGTCGGTGTGTCGGTGTGTCAGTGTCGGTGTGTCAGTGTCGGTGTGTCAGTGTCGGTGTGTCAGTGTCGGTGTGTCAGTGCCAGTGTGTCGGTGTGTCGGTGTGTCAGTGCCAGTGTGTCGGTGTGTCAGTGCCAGTGTGTCGATGTGTCAGTGCCAGTGTGACGGTGTGTCGGTGTGTCAGTGTCGGTGTGTTGGTGTGTCGGTGTGTCGGTGTGTCGGTGTGTCGGTGTGTCAGTGTGCCAGTGTGCCAGTGTGTCGGTGTGTCAGTGTCGGTGTGTCAGTGTCGGTGTGTCAGTGTTGGTGTGTCAGTGTCGGTGTGTCAGTGCCAGTGTGTCGGTGTATCGGTGTGTCAGTGTCGGTGTGTCGGTGTGTCAGTGTCGGTGTGTTGGTGTGTTGGTGTGTCGGTGTGTCAGTGTGTCAGTGTGTCAGTGTGTCAGTGTGCCAGTGTGTCGGTGTGTCAGTGTGTCAGTGTGCCAGTGTGTCGGTGTGTCGGTGTGTCAGTGTCGGTGTGTCAGTGTCGGTGTGTCGGTGTGTCAGTGTGTCAGTGTGTCAGTGTGTCAGTGTGTCGGTGTGTCGGTGTGTCGGTGTGTCAGTGTCGGTGTGTCAGTGTCGGTGTGTCAGTGTCGGTGTGTCAGTGCCAGTGTGTCGGTGTGTCGGTGTGTCAGTGCCAGTGTGTCGGTGTGTCAGTGCCAGTGTGTCGATGTGTCAGTGCCAGTGTGACGGTGTGTCGGTGTGTCAGTGTCGGTGTGTTGGTGTGTCGGTGTGTCAGTGTGTCAGTGTCGGTGTGTCGGTGTGTCAGTGTCGGTGTGTCGGTGTGTCAGTGTCGGTGTGTCAGTGTCGGTGTGTCAGTGCCAGTGTGACGGTGCGTCGGTGTGTCAGTGTCGGTATGTCGGTGTGTCGGTGTGTCGGTGTGTCAGTGTGCCAGTGTGCCAGTGTGTCGGTGTGTCAGTGTCGGTCTGTCAGTGTCGGTGTGTCAGTGTCGGTGTGTCAATGTCGGTGTGTCAGTGTCGGTGTGTCAGTGTCGGTGTGTCAGTGTCGGTGTGTCAGTGTCGGTGTGTCAGTGTCGGTGTGTCAGTGTCGGTGTGTCAGTGCCAGTGTGTCGGTGTGTCGGTGTGTCAGTGTCGGTGTGTCGGTGTGTCATTGTCGGTGTGTCGGTGTGTCAGTGACGGTGTGTTGGTGTGACAGTGTGTCAGTGTCAGTTTGTCAGTATCGGTGTGTCAGTGTGTGCCTGTGTCGGTGTGTCGGTGTGTCAGTGCCAGTGTGACGGTGGGTCGGTGTGTCAGTGTCGGTGTGTCGGTGTGTCGGTGTGTCGGTGTGTCGGTGTGTCAGTGTGCCAGTGTGCCAGTGTGTCGGTGTGTCGGTGTGTTAGTGTGTCAGTGTTGGTGTCGGTGTGTCAGTGTCGGTGTGTCAGTGTCGGTGTGTCAGTGTCGGTGTGTCAGTGTCGGTGTGTCAGTGCAAGTGTGTCGGTGGGTCTGTGTGTCCGTTCGGTGTGTCAGTGTCAGTGTATCAGTGTATCAGTGTGTCAGTGTGCCAGTGTGCCAGTGTGCCAGTGTCGGTGTGTCAGTGTCGGTGTGTGAGTGTCGGTGTGGCAGTGTCGGTGTGTCAGTGCCAGTGTGCCAGTGTGTCGGTGTGTCAGTGTCGGTGTGTCAGTGTCAGTGTGTCAGTGTCGGTGTGTCAGTGTGCCAGTGTGTCGGTGTGTCGGTGTGTCAGTGTCGGTGTGTCGGTGTCGGTGTGTCAGTGTCGGTGTGTCAGTGTCGTTGTGTCAGTGTCAGTGTGCCAGTGTCAGTGTGTCAGTGTCAGTTTGTCAGTGTCAGTGTGCCAGTGTGTCGGTGTGTCGGTGTGTTAGTGTGTCAGTGTCGGTGTGTCAGTGTCTGTGTGTCAGTGTCGGTGTGTCAGTGTCAGTTTGTCAGTGTCAGTGTGCCAGTGTGTCGGTGTGTCGGTGTGTCGGTGTGTCAGTGTCGGTGTGTCAGTGTGTCAGTGTGCCAGTGTGTCGGTGTGTCGGTGTGTTAGTGTGTCAGTGTTGGTGTCTCAGTGTCGGTGTGTCAGTGTCGGTGTGTCAGTGTCGGTGTGTCAGTGTCAGTTTGTCAGTGTCAGTGTGTCGGTGTGTCGGTGTGTCGGTGTGTCAGTGTCGGTGTGTCAGTGTGCCAGTGTGTCGGTGTGTCGGTGTGTCAGTGACGGTGTGTCAGTGACAGTGTGTCAGTGTCAGTTTGTCAGTGTCAGTGTGCCAGTGTGTCGGTGTGTCGGTGTGTCAGTGTCGGTGTCTCAGTATCGGTGTGTCAGTGTCGGTGTGTCAGTGTCAGTGTGTCAGTGTCAGTGTGTCAGAGTCAGTGTCAGGTTGTCAGTGTCAGTGTGCCAGTGTGTCGGTGTGTTGGTGTCGGTGTGTCCCTGTGTCGGGGTGTCGGTGTGTCAGTGTCAGAGTGTCAGTGTCGGTGTGTCCCAGTGTCAGTGTCAGTTTGTCAGTGTCAGTGTGTCAGTGTGTCGGTGTGTCGGTGTGTTAGTGTCGGTGTGCCAGTGTCGGTGTGTCAGTGTCAGTGTGTCAGTGTCAGTGTCAGTGTCAGTGTATCAGTGTCAGTTTGTCAGTGTCAGTGTGCCAGTGTGTCGGTGTGTCGGTGTGTTAGTGTCGGTGTCGGTGTGTTAGTGTCGGTGTGCCAGTGTCGGTGTGTCAGTGTCAGTGTGTCAGTGTGTCAGTGTCAGTTTGTCAGTACCAGTGCGTCGGTGTGTCGGTGTGTTAGTGTCGGTGTGTCCCAGTGTCAGTGTGTCAGTGTGTCAATGTCAGTGTCAGTTTGTCAGTGTCATCGTGTCAGTGTCAGTTTGTTAGTGTGCCAGTGTGTCGGTGTGTCGGTGTGTCAGTGCCGGTGTGTCCCAGTGTCAGTGTGTCAGTGTGTGCCTGTGTCGGGGTGTCGGTGTGTCAGTGTCAGAGTGTCATTCTGTACGTTCGGGCTGGTCGCCTTCATACTTCGACGGTAATAACTAAGGTCCTTTGCTTTGTACTTCCTCTACAGTGCCGCCAACATACGTACCGACCTCGGAATCTCAGAAAACAACAGTGGTGACCTCCGAACCACTAACAACTGTAGTCACTACGGACCCTCAAAAAACTGTAGTCACTACGGACCCTCCAACAACAGTTGTCACTACGGACCCCCAAACAACAGTTGTCACCACAGAATCACTAACCACAGTTGTTACTACGGACCCTCAAACAACAGTTTATACTACGGATCCCCAAACAACTCTAATCACCACGGACCCTCAAACAACAGTAGTCACTACGGACCCTCAAACAACTCTAGTCACTACGGACCCTCAAACAACAGTTGTCACTACAGACCCTCAAACAACAGTTTTCACTACGGACCCTCAAACAACAGTTGTCACTACAGACCCTCAAACAACAGTTGTCACTACGGACCCTCAAACAACAGTTGTCACTACGCACCCTCAAACAACAGTTGTTACTACGGACCCTCAAACAACAGTTGTCACTACGGACCCTCAAACAACAGTTGTCACTACGGACCCCAAAACACCAGTTGTCACCAAGGAACTACTAACCAGACTTGTTACTACGGACCCTCAAACAACAGTTGATACTACGCACCCTCAAACAACAGTTGTTACTACGGACCCTCAAACAACAGTTGTCACTACGGACCCTCAAACAACAGTTGTCACTACGGACCCCAAAACACCAGTTGTCACCACGGAACTACTGACCAGACTAGTTACTACGGACCCTCAAACAACAGTCGATACTACGGACCATCAAACAACAGTTGTCACTACGGACCCCCAAGCAACAGTTGTCACCACGGACCCTCAAACAACATTTTTTACTACGGAGCCTCAAACAGTTTTTGCTACGGACTCTCAAACAACTGCTGTCACTACGGATCCTGAAAAAGCAGGTGTCACTACGGACCCTGAAACTACAGTTGTTACTACGGATCCTCAAACAACAGTTGTGAACCCTCAAACAACAGTTGTGAACCCTCAAACCACAGTTGTGAACCCTCAAACAACCGTTGTAAACCCTCAAACAACTGTTGTCACTACGGAACCTGAAGCAACAGTTGTCACAACCTACCGTCATACAACAATTGGGACCAGTAACCGGCAACCAACGGCTGCACCTGTCGTGTCTTACACCACGGAAGGCATGACGAACACCCCGACAACCGACTCTCCCACAGATAGTGTGACGACCGAGGTGACATCGGCTGAGGTTGAGGCTGTTTCCCACAGCAGCCACGTGACACAGGCGCAGACAGTCTCCCAGACAGCCGCATTAGAAACAACAACTGCTTCTGGAGCACGTGTGATGCTTACGACAAATGTCCTTCGTTCGACTGCAGCGGAGGCCTCTCGCATTACCTACTCTACTGAAAACGTTTATGCCCAATCAGCTGTGATGTCAGCAAATGCAGCTTATGTGACGTCATTTGTGACCACCAGTCGACCCATCAGCGAGTTTATACTGAGTATAAGTACCATGGTGTCCATGGCGGCCATAACCTATAACGGTAGGTAGCACTCGGCGACGCCCTTGGTTGCAAGATAATTTTATTTTACAGTACGAAGCACAAAGCCTATAACTTGCACATAATATAGAAACACACACCAGTATAAGCAGGTAATCAGCATTCTATATCTATATTTTCCGACAATCAGATGTTTCGCCCTAACAGAAAAAGCGCGCCTTTCGCATTTCGATAATAATAAGTTACATGTGTGATGAAAAGCGATTATTCAACTCAATATAATCATAAACATTTATAAAATTGTCGTCTGCATGCATATCATAAGACAGAGAGGGATTTCCTTAGAGAAGTGTGCATAGTGTCGTAGGCGTATGAGTAAAACTAGATATCAGTATCATATTATAGCTGATTGTTCGAATATGAACAAGTAGTTTCTTCCACCACCTGACCTTCCATTTATTATCGTCATGACCTAGAACCTGAGGTGTATGAACCCAGAAAGTGACCTGAGATCGAGGCTCATCAGATGTTAGTCGGATTTAAATGTCATTCCAGGACTTAGCCAGATAGAAAATGGGGCAAGTGTCATTTGTCACTAGTTTGTCAATATAAGTTTCATTATGTAGGGCCTAGTTAAATAACACATGTTTGCAAGACGCGCGCCTTGGTTATGCCTTCGGAATATATCCAGCCACTAGCAACACATCAACTTCATTCTATAAACAGTAACACATCAACTTCATTCTATAAACAGTAACACATCAACGTCATTCTATAAACAGTAACACATCAACTTCATTCTATAAACAGTAACACATCAACTTCATTCTATAAACAGTAACACATCAACTTCATTCTCTAACAAGTAACACACCCACTTCATTCTCTAACAAGTAACACACCCACTTCATTCTCTAACAAGTAACACACCCACTTCATTCTCTAACAAGTAACACACCCACTTCATTCTCTAACAAGTAACACACCCACTTCATTCTCTAACAAGTAACACACCCACTTCATTCTCTAACAAGTAACACACCAACTTCATTCTCTAACAAGTAACACACCCACTTCATTCTCTAACAAGTAACACACCCACTTCATTCTCTAACAAGTAACACACCCACTTCATTCTCTAACAAGTAACACACCCACTTCATTCTCTAACAAGTAACACACCCACTTCATTCTCTAACAAGTAACACACCCACTTCATTCTCTAACAAGTAACACACCCACTTCATTCTCTAACAAGTAACACACCCACTTCATTCTCTAACAAGTAACACACCCACTTCATTCTCTAACAAGTAACACACCCACTTCATTCTCTAACAAGTAACACACCCACTTCATTCTCTAACAAGTAACACACCCACTTCATTCTCTAACAAGTAACACACCCACTTCATTCTCTAACAAGTAACACACCCACTTCATTCTCTAACAAGTAACACACCCACCTCATTCTATAAACAGTAACACACCCACTTCATTCTCTAACAAGTAACACACCCACTTCATTCCCAGGTCCATTTTGTCCCCCCATTCCCACGTGGGAGGGCGCCACCAGTAACACGTCGTCACGACATCCGGGTACTTACGTCGAGTATCACTGTGTGGAGGGACGCTACTTCGACAGTGGCGCCACCTCTCAACAGACACGTTGCTTATCCGACGGACGCTGGGAAACTCCCATTGTGACATGCCAAGGTAAAGACAAGACAAACCGCTAACATCTGTGACGTCTAGCATCTATATTATATATAGCATTCAATTCCGTGACGTCACTCGTTACAACACGAAGCTGTTTTTTCTCGCATCCAACGGGTAGCCTATTGCCATCTTCCACCGATGTTGCCTCGTATGGTGTCCAAGTAAAATGCAGCAACAATAATTGTACTTTCAAGCGCTTATTTGTAGTCATTGCCTTTTTCTTGTTTTTATTTCTAATTTATTTCTAACAATAATAAATTAATTACATTACTTCCAGTCATCAACAGGCAAAACTGTGGGACAAACTCCCAAAGTTCATGATATTTGGTGGATGTATATGGTTGTTATATATATAAGCTTTTCTCAGGCAGTTAATTTAGGCCTCTCTAAAGAGTACTTCAAGTGGTGGCCAATGTTGGCTTAGAAATCGTTTTTACACCAAATTAAAGTTTATATTTTACCGCCCCGCTAAAAATGCTTCACCACATTCTTGGCGATATATGTGGTCGTATCGACTTCCAGGGGAGAACCGCTCCATGTTTCGCGCCGACCCAACCCCGGTGGAAGCTCCCGGTGCGGTCACCATAGGATCAAGCTCCATAGTGATCGTCGCGTGTCACTTTCTCCTTATTATCGCCCTCGACATCGATACTTTCGGGCGACACTTCAAGACAATGCGTCAAAACATTTCGTGGATATGTCTACCCCACGTGTCCTAGGGATCTGCAAGCTAGAGCGTTACAACATGTCGTGGATGCGTCTACGCCACGTACCCTAGGGACCTCCAAGCTAGAGCGTCACAACATGTTGTGGATGTGTCTACGCCACGTACCCTAGGGACCTCCAAGCTAGAGCGTCACAACATGTCGTGGATGTGTCTACGCCACGTACCCTAGGGACCTCCAAGCTAGAGCGTCACAACATGTCGTGGATGTGTCTACGCCACGTACCCTAGTGACCTCCAAGCTAGAGCGTCACAACATGTCGTGGATGTGTCTACGCCACGTACCCTAGGGACCTCCAAACTAAAGCGTCACAACATGTCGTGGATGTGTCTACGCCACGTACCCTAGTGACCTCCAAGCTAGAGCGTCACAACATGTCGTGGATGTGTCTACGCCACGTACCCTAGGGACCTCCAAACTAAAGCGTCACAACATGTCGTGGATGTGTCTACGCCACGTACCCTAGTGACCTCCAAACTAAAGCGTCACAATATGTCGTGGATGTGTCTACGCCACGTACCCTAGTGACCTCCAAGCCAGAGCGTCACAACATGTCGTGGATGTGTCTAGGGACCTCCAAGCTAGAGCGTCACAACATGTCGTGGATGTGTCTACGCCACGTACCCTAGTGACCTCCAAGCCAGAGCGTCACAACATGTCGTGGATGTGTCTAGGGACCTCCAAGCTAGAGCGTCACAACATGTCGTGGATGTGTCTACGCCAAGTACCGTAGTGACTTAGGGATCTAGTTACCCTAGTGACCAAGCTAAAAGCAACGAATTAAATAATATACGTAAAGTTACTTCCATCATTATTTTTCCTGCAAAATTGGAAATCATGTATTTATACTCTTAGCTTATACTTACATATATCTGATATGCAAAATAATATGTCATATAGATAAACCTAAAAGGGAGAATTATCGAAAAAGTTCTACTATTTCTAGACTAAAGTACGGATTGTCTGAATTACCTGGATATATCTAGAAAGAAAAACTACAATTGGTCAATAGCAGATTGTGTGATATACTTCATATGTTAACAATATGGAATTCATAACTATATTTTCGCTAAATGGTTACATTATATCATAATGCCCCATAATTGAACCATTGGATCATAGCGGCCCGACTATTGCTATTGGATCATAGCGGCCCGACTATTGCTATTGGATCATAGCGGCCCGACTATTGCTATTGGATCATAGCGGCCCGACTATTGCTATTGGATCATAGCGGCCCGACTATTGCTATTGGATCATAGCGGCCCGACTATTGCTATTGGATCATAGCGGCCCGACTATTGCTATTGGATCAGAGCGGCCCGACTATTGCTATTGGATCATAGCGGCCCGACTATTGCTATTGGATCATAGCGGCCCGACTATTGCTATTGGATCATAGCGGCCCGACTATTGCTATTGGATCATAGCGGCCCGACTATTGCTATTGGTTCATAGCGGCCCGACTATTGCTGTTGGATCATGACGACCCGACTATTGCTATTGGTTCATAGCGGCCCGACTATTGCTATTGGATCATAGCGGCCCGACTATTGCTATTGGATCATAGCGGCCCGACTATATACCGTCTCTTTTACGCCTTACTGAGTGTTCTATGACATCGTCAACTAATCGAATATTGTTACCTATAAATCTATTTTTAATAAATCCCGTCTGGTCTGGGCTTATGATCTGTCCTAGCACACTGTGTAATCTGTTAGACAGTATAAAGGCTAGAATCTTGTAGTCTGTATTTGTCAGGGTAATAGGTCTATAGTTTGATATATTTTCTCTACTACCTTTCTTAAAAATTCAAGATATGACGGATTAATTTGAGGCAGAGATAGTTCTCCTGTTTCAAACGCTTCATTGAAGACTTTGACAAGTATTTCCTTTAGGTCGATCAGAAAGTCCTTGTAAAACTCAGCACTTAAGCCGTCCAAGGATGGACTCATCTGTAAGCTTATCGATTCGGTTACTTTCTTGGCGATGTTTTTCCAAAGAAAGGAAGAAAGGTGTTGATCGCTCGCCCTCTTTTACCCACTGAATTCGTGAACGAATCTGGGCGCCTTTAGCACTTTGATATGTCAGGGAGTCTAGCTCTGTTTTCAGTGATTTCCTTAATGAAGATCTACATATATCTGACTTAGTATCGTCGATGTCATTAATTTCTTTCTCCAGTTCTCTAATTCACTCTCTTCATCTTCATCCCATATCGAACTGAGAACTTTTTAGTAAATTTTAGTAAAATCCCATAAATCTCTGTAATTAACTACGTATATTAATTCTCGTTCAGTATCGTGGATACTACTTTTAATGGCCAGATTGTACACTTCGTCTTTTAAATACGATGTATTCAGCTTCCAATACCCCTTTCCTCTAGGTCTATGTGTATATTTAAAGTGCGCTATAACAGTTTTATGATCTGGTACAGGTACTGGCAGTACCTTAGAGCTGGTGACGTATCGTGCTAGAGTATCAGAGGTAAGCACGTAGTCGATGCGGCTTTTGACACCATTAAATGCCGGACTTACATTGGTATAACCTCTTAATGTGGTTTTTGTTATATCGCCATACATCTGTAAGTGATAAGTTTGTTTTCATTTCCAAAAATAGTTTTGACGTGTAGTTTGTTTTTCCTGACGATCTATCGCTAGCTAATTCAACAGTATTGAGGTCAGCCCCCATAATAATACGGCTAACGTCCACATCATGAGAGGTGGTCCACGTGTATAATCCTGTAAGGTACTCTTTTCTATTTTTCTCTGGTGCGTATGCCACCAGTAAACAAAGAGTTCACCACTAACTTCAACATTTAGCAAAAGTTCTCCCATCATCTAGTGTGAATATACTTATGATCGATACATCGAGATCAGCTCCAAACAAAATAGACACACCCTTTCCGTGCGCAGTATCAGATACGTTATGAACCGATTTGCCATTCCATTCACGTCTAAAAGAATCAATCGAATCGCTCGTCTGGTGAGTTTCTTGCAGAAATATAATGTCAACCCCTTAATTTTTAAGAAAATGGAAGAGAGCTAATTTTTTTTTATCACGAGTTCCTCTACAGTTAAGTGTCAATACTCGAATATCTATCTCCTTTTTGCTTGCCATTTAGAGATTATTGGGTGTGAAACAAAGTGTCTACTTAACATCTACATCTTGTTGTTTCCTTTTGCTTAAAGCACGTTACATAAAGAATACCAGGCATTCCAAATTTCACACAGTATGCCTTCATTATACATGTATTCAAAACTGTGAATACTCATCTCCTAAAATGTAATCATCACATGCGCCTCATATTCCAGTTTATATTCCATAATTCGTTACAGTTGTACCAGTCCAGCAAGGCGGGACTTTCACCTACGTGTTGTCTTTTGGGTCTAATGGTGGAGGTGGAGTATTGTCCTAGCGTGGAGTCTTTGTCATGGTTGTGTCCTCCGCTGGAGATCCTGATGGCTTTCTCTTTGCAGATCGCTCCCTTTGTTGGCTGATAAAGTGGGTGATATCCTCCTCAGTTGCCCTCCCGAGCCTCCGACGAGGATCGGGCGGCAATGATGAGGCGGGTGTTCGGATGGGTTGATGTGTTGTCTTTCGACTGGGGTCCCGTCCACGGATGAAAATATCAGCCAGGACGGATGTCTCGCGTGTTGACTCCTTGTCCGACTTTGTTCCGTCTCCTTTTTGAGTGTTGTCATGGTTTTGCTGTTCATTGCCCGTCTTTTTGGCTGGTTCTTGTTGCTCCGTGGTTGTATTAGATCGTGCCTTGATATCCACCAACAAAGCGCCAAGGATATTTCTCCCCGGCCAGCAGTCAGGCCTTGTCTTTAGGGTATTCTCGTAGTTGAGGCCACTCCCCCATCGTTTGTCGGATGTAGCCTCAGCCATGGTTTCCTTGGTGTCCAGTAACGCTTGCCTGAAGGTTGGTACTTGGCTGGCTTTCTGCTCCAGCATGGCCTTCATTGTTGCCACGTTGTTATCCTCCCATGTGTCAGAAAACTCCATCGCAATGTTCTTACTCAGCTTTCGGGCCTCACGGGCATGAGCTGCCCGTTGAATCTGGTTCGCTAGATCAGGTAAATCACAGTCCATGGCCTTCTTCCATTGAAAGGCATGTTCCACGCTCAGGAATTTGTGTTCAAAAACACAAAATTCGGCCGTATGGAAATTTGACAGTATTTGCTCGTGTCCCCTGAATGCGGTGACAGTTTTCTCATTGACTTTAGCCGTACAAGTGTCGTCACCGGCTTTGTGGCCAGGTTTGCCACATGCGTTGCATTTACGACTAAACTGGCCTGCGTACGTGGAATACTTTTCCACGTATCCGAGCTACTGATAAAGTCAGATGGCAAACGTACGCCTTTATCTTGTAAATAACTGCCTGATTTCCACATGGCTGACGGATTGGGGAATGTATTTTTGCACGCAGATCTTGTGGAGAAAGTTGTTTGATGATCAACGGGTTTATGTCATATAATGGGACCAGCACGCCATTGATACAGAGCTCTTTGCGAATGAGTAGCTCTCGGCCATGGTGAGAGGTAATTATCCTGTGCAATGGTACAAAGAAACGAACAGAAAATATCCAACGTGCTTCGCAAGTTTCAAACCAAGCTAAATGCTTCAAAATCTGTATATATATCCATGTCACAATGATATATGCGGAAGCTGTAGTTGTTCCTCTATATCCCGTACAAATCCCGTGAGATAGAAACACGCCGCTATCTCACGAGGGTCATAAATCCCAGAGCTCTGGTTTTCATCGACTCAGTATTCAAGGGATAACGTGACTTTTTTTCTATCAAATATCGTAAATTCGATCAAATATATATATGAAACATTGAAATTATAAAAGGATGATCATATTATGCAATGTAAGGTTTTGAAGAAAGAAGTTTATATGGTAAATTAAGCTCGTAAGAACATTTCATGCTAGTGTGCTAGTTCATTAAGCAATTCACAATATAGCCATATTTCCACATTGTTGGATAAATCAAAATCACTTTTAAGATATGTGGTTAGCAGTAGTTTTGACCAAATCTCAGATCAAAAGAATTTCAAATCCTGAATGTAATTAGCAATTACATTGAGTAATCAGAAATAAAACCATGGTAATTGGTTGAGCCGGATGTGACAGCTACTCTAACCATGTTACCTGTCTGTGAAAATCATTTTACTATATCTGGTCAGTATCTATTAACGGCCATTATATATATTTATATAAATGCAAAGTTCATTGGTATTTCCACATGGGAACGGTAATAAAAAAACAGGCACAAAACAAACAACTTTAGGCTAACAGTAACACTTGAGCAATTTTACTCTGTCGATCTTTTTTTGGCAAACACTTTTAATTTCTCTTATAGAACTAGGCTAACAGACAACAAATGGATAAATGACATGCAGTTATTAACTATATAAAATGGATAAATGACTATTAACTATATAACTATGGATTTGATTCATATACATGTACATGCTTAATATATAGCACATATAATTTATTATTACCTATGCATGGCTTATAATAAGCGTAATGAATATTGTATATATATTTATTAAAATAAAGTCCCTCTACCTTAAGGTACTGATTGATATTAATGGTATGCCATGCAAAAACGCTGATTTTCAGTCAAAAGTAATTTATTGGGAACAAAATATGGAACAAGCTACATTTATATTCCAAGTTGGTGCCTCGTCTGTGGAAAGGTGTGGCTTGCTTGTGTATAACGTCTGTGAGAGCCCAAAACGTCCGACTGCCCAAAACGGGCCAGGATCAGGACTTTGACACCTACGACATAATGCACAGTTAGATACAACTCGAGCATCCACGAATAAATATATCACAAGAACAATGACCAGAGTTTGTCCATGTCCTTAAGGTGGTCCCGACCTCGCATTAATATTGTTTTAAATGATAGATCTACGGCCGGAGGTTGTGACAAGTCCCATGAATAATACAAGGACAAAGAGGCCAATTAAGACTGTAAAATATATAATTTTTTTTTATATATTTATAAAATAATACTCTTATTTTTCCGTGTCTTGTTATGCACCGTCCCACACTTAAACTCCCCCCTCCTCTTTGAGCTTCTCCTGAGTATTGTTCGTGCATTGTTATCTAAGAGATACAAATCGAGCGTATCGCGGTTTCATATCAACAGATTGTGAATGATTGAAACGTCAAATGTACCTGTTCGTTTCTTCTTAGCTATGTAGGACGTTTTGGGCATTTGTACATCACGGCATTGTTTTATCTGTAATGTATTACAACACATTTACTGAGTTAACATTTTGGCATTCAGACAATGTGTCCAGAACGTTTTTGAAAATATTTCGAAAACCATCATGTAGATTAAAATTTGATATAGTGTGGAACAACGAGGACGTTATGACAAAACCTTGCATTGAGCGTCATGGCTACGCGTTGTAACGGATGTGGGGTGGGGCACTTTTGGCTTTTCCCTCTTTGAGAGATGTTTTTGAGTTGAAATTAAATGATGTAGAAGTAGCGCATTTCTTTGAATACATTATCATTATACATATATGAGCAGCGTTAACTTTACTAACATAATAATGTGTCCATCCGTATAACTGGCGGAGCACGAAACAAATTACATATTTGTTTGTAGTTAGTGTCTGGTGGGAGAGTTTTCAGTGGAAATCCGATAGCCGACGATCTAAAGATTCAATAAATAAATATTTAATAAATGTTATCGAACCTAAGGCCCCGGTCCAAAGTAGCATGGAAAACCCTTTGCCATCTTAAAACTTTATCTTCTGTGAAATTACGCTTGCGCCATAGTCCATCTGCCCCACGTCAAATTTAACCATCAGAGTTATCCTTCATACGCGAAAATTGAAAATGGACCTAATAGAGGACAGATTCGCAGTCTGCCATCAAATACACCACTGTTTATCATTTACTGTGCTGCTGGTAGCGTACGGGACGAATTCATTCGAGTTTGATTAATTAGAAGCCATATTACTTTCGAACTATATTTTCGAATTCGAGTGAGGTCAAAAGGCGTTTAGCGTAACTCTTCCATGGTGATCATTCGACACCGAAATGTTCATATTTTTCAAATTCTGCGTACAAAATACAATATCCGATCAAAACAACCCTCTAAAACCATTCGTGACCCCAACACCGTTGAGGTCAACCGTGAAGTGGGCGGTGACGTGGGGCAGAGGTGATGTGAGGAACGAGCTCCCTCTGCCGGAACAGTGCGTTTCTAGTTCTCACTCTTGCAGCGCACTCTCTGCCTTCGACTCACTCCGCTAGGTTTCCATTATATCTCTGTTGTCGTCTACGTCCTCAATGCATTTTCACACTCGCTCGTCAGGGCGGTGCTGCACAAATCGATAGGAAAAATGCGTCGCGCATTTCTACAAATTAGTGCTGGGACCCAGCCTGAGCCTAATAACACATAAAATCAGGTGATGCAAAGTAAGAGTTCTGTCACAATTATAACTTTTTCGAAAGGGTACAAGATGTTTTTTGCTGTATTAAATACACAAAGCTCGTTATTTTATGTATTATTCTTGAAAACTATAATGTTGCAACAAATTACAGCTGATTTGACCATTTTTGAAGAAATTTGAAATTTGCGCTGCAGGGCGGCGCGGCATGTCCAGTGTGTGGGGTGTCATTGAAACTCATGCGGTCTATAGGGCTGTACAGTCACTTCGGGATCTTATCGAGACTCCACGAGACAGGGATACCTATGCTCTACGTCAATGCCTAGCATCAACGGCCTGTACGTGCTGCCTACCTTCCGGTTGTTCGCCTTCACTCGCCTCACACACAAGATCGGCTAAAGCTGTCCTTCGAAGCACAAATAACCACTGAAGTTATGTGCATATCCGAATTATAACCATCCGAGTAGATTTATGTAATGTTTGAACGGTTAGGCAGTTGATAAACCAGAATGCGGTTGTCTCATGAGTGACTGTCAGTGTCAGGCGATCTAACGTGCTGCGCGGGGTTTTCTATGTCGTATGACGTGATAATCATCATGACGCGCGTGTCTGCGCGCGGTATCTATGGTTACGTAACAACGCTCCTTATATGGACTGAGCAGGTGAGGACAATGGTGCTCCGTTTGTCGTAGAACTGTAAACATCGATGATTTGGCTCAAAATACAACGCTTCCAACAGTCTCATCGAACGGACCACATGCATTATGGAGAGATAAATGTCTTATCTTTAATTATATTATGATTTTATAGTTAGCCATGCCTGGACCAAAGCAAACAAAAAATAGTTTCACACCCACTCAATTCTCCACGCACAAACCGCGCAGCCGGCCGGTTCCCAACACTAAAATGTTGACTACAATGAGTGCGAGTCACGCAGTTGCAGCAAGGCACCAGCGTGATGCGCACTCGTTCTAAGAGCGCGTGTTTTTTTGTTGGTCCCCAAAAGCCCTAAACCGGAAATATAACCCGCGAGAACTGTACAGCCCTATGGTGCTCCGTTTGTCGTGGAACTGTAAACATCGATGATTTGGCTCAAAATACAACGCTTCCAACAGTCTCATCGAACGGACCACATGCATTATGGAGAGATAAATGTCTTATCTTTAATTATATTATGATTTTATAGTTAGCCATGCCTGGACCAAAGCAAACAAAAAAATAGTTTCTCACCCACTCGATTCTTCATGCACAAACCGCGCAGCCGGCCGGTGCAAGGCACCAGCGTGATGCGCACTCGTTCTAAGAGCACGTGTTTTTTTGTTGGTCCCCAAAAGACCTAAACCGGATATAGAACCCGCGAGAACTGTACAGCCCTATTTGAAAATATCGGCTTTGACGCTGGCGCTGGCGCTGGCGCTGGCGCTGGCGCTGCCACGTCCAGTGGGTGACGGCCCTTAGATTGGTTTGGTTGAATATCCAGGACGCTTTAACCACTTTTGGTCATATCGCGTCAATGGTAGAAGGAAGGGAGAAGGAAGGGAGAGTGGAGCCATGTCCCCTGGGTAACCCCTACTCTTTGCGAAGAAGGATATGTGATCTTTATCCTGCGACCACACAGACATGCCGTTAGGCTCTGAGGTGGCCAGAGCACTCAAGGCGAGCGCTCAAGCCCACTGAACTACCGGGCCGGCCCCGATACTGTATGGAAATTCGATGCAAGCTCCATCGAAACTCTATAGAAATTGTATGGAAACTCTATGGAAATTCTATGGAACTCTATGGAAACTCTATGGAAACTCTATGGAAACTCCATGGAAACTATGGAAACTATGGAATGGAATGTTGGTGTTTTAGGCCACTTTTGTGCACATACAGGCTAAATTGGGCCAAGGAACCTCCCGAGACGATGAAATTATATGGAAACTCTATGAAACTCTATGGAAACTCTATGGAAACTCCATGAAAACTCTGTGAAAATTTTATGGACATTCTATGGAAATTCTATGGAAATTCTATGGAAACTATGGAAGCTATGGAGACTCTCTGGAAACTCTGAATAGAATGGAAATTCTATGGGAAAACGTTTAGAATTTTCAAACCAAAAAAATCGATAGAAACCTTTAGAATTTTTCTTATAGAATTTCTATACGATATTGTCCTACGAGAGGGGCTCGCACCACCGATCCACGTGCCGTTAGGGTATCAGGTAACCAGAAGAGTAGAGATTTATAATGTACTGACATAGTTAACATTTACCCTGGAAATAAAGTATACCTGAGAACCATGTTTTGTTTGTAACCATCCAGCGCAGATTAGCGGACCCAGAACAGTACGTGGGGGGGGGGAGGGGGGGGGGGGGCAGGACACACACACCCATACCCCTACCCACGGACACCACAGCATAATACTATTTGACTGGGTTAATAATAACTAGTCTCTTTCAAAAACTATTTTAGGATAATGAAAACTTATATTGTATGTTGACTCTTAGTATGACTGTGTGCATGACCGACAGAAGGTCAACTTCTATATTACGTTATTATGCATGTGTATACCTTTCAAAACATTACGCATAAAACAACCTACATCCCATGTGGTAAAACCTATACATCCATTGTGCAAAAACCTACCTTCACTGTAGTAAACCTACGTTCACTGTAGAAGAACCTACATTTCGTTGCACCAAAACGTAAATCCACTGTTGCCAAACCTACATCCACTGGAGCTAAACCTACACCCTATGTAGCAAAACCAACATCCACTGTAGCTATACCTACATCTGCTGCAGCTAAAACCTACACCAACTGTAGCAAAACCAACATCCACTGTCGAAAAACCTACATACACTGTAGCAAACCTACATCCACTGTATGTAACCAACATAAACTGTAGCAAACCAACACCCGCTGTAGCAAAATCTACATCCACTGCAGATAAACCTACATCCACTGTACCAAAACCTAAATCCACTGTAGCAGAACCAGCATTTAATATAGCAAAACCTACAACCACTGTACCGAAACCTGCATTGACTCTGGCAAACTCTCTATCCGTTGAACCAAACCCTGCATCCAATGTAGCTAAACTTAATCCACTATGCCAAAAATACATCCACTGTATCAGAATTTACATCCAAAGAAGCAATCTCACGAGTGCAATTGAGTGCGTAGGATGTTGGCTTGCTCAGCCGCTAAACTGATTAAACGCATTCGAATAACTCATATGTCACACACACGGCATAGTTTTCTATAGCCTGGTTCCGCGGCCCCAACTTCGCTTGTATACTTGTACCAGCTTAGAGTTTCTGAGATTGGAGCTTGTAGAATTTGAGACGAGCAACAGACCGACGGATGGGCAAGCGACCGGCTACATCAGCAAGCGATTCGATTGTCTAAACCAGAAATATACGCGCTTGAATAATAAAATCTGACCTTCAATTCATGGAATGTGTTCTTAAACAGAAAAATTTGATGCCGCATGTGAGAACTATTTCCTCTCGCGGATATATCTTACCCGGTGATTATGACGTCGTTAATCAACCGGCAAGTAGTTCGGAAAAGCGCGGATGAAGCGGCGGCAGTTTAATTTGAATTTTATGTTTAACTTCACCGTGTCTATCGATCACATTGTCTGACAATGCCTGCTTGTAAAAAATAAATAATAAATTTATCCCGTAGTAACATTAATAACATTTGGGCGTGGAACTAGCCAGCCCAATTCTCGATTACTGAAGTGCTGCCACATTGTGGGGTCTCTTGGAGACAGCGTAGGAGGTGTGTATCGATCATAACTGTTCTTTCCTCCATTACATCCGGTACCCGCCAAATGGTCACACACACAAGGGCGCAATACCCTGCACTTTGCTAGTGCCCAACCCATACAGCCAGGAGTACCGTGGGAACGGTGCGCTTTAATCGAAGGGACCAAAGGTGTTAATCCCTTTTTCTGGAAACCACTCGCTTAGACACTGTGGTGAAAACTATCATGCCTCTAGGCTTTGGGAGAGATTTGCCTCTACTGCATCACCATGACGTGGATGCGTCAGCCACTGGGTGATTTATAGCCAGGGAAAGGACAAGACGACGGCTGTGCCAATCAACATGGATGTCGTATTATACCTATGGTGTATTTTCTGTTCTTTGCAAGTTGCAGGTGAGGCAAATTGTTTAAGCTGATTTAATAGGAGAGGTAATAGACACATCAAATAAACTCATCATAAATATACTTTTTTCATGGAATTTTGTTGTAAAAATTGTGTTATAGGTTAAGGCAACGGGGAATTTGTGTGCTTTTGCATTTCATTGCCGAATGCCGTATTGTATGAGCTTTGCTGTCATCTAATAGACGTCATGTAAGTCAGCCAGCCTTAGAGGGCAGAGTGGCCTACTTGTTATGTATGAGTGTATCCTGCGTCATGTAACATTAGATTTGCCTTTCTGTTAGGAGTGGTAATCTAATAATGGGTGAAGGGGGGGGGGGGGGGGTCGTGTTCCCAGATTTCGAAGAATAAATTTCTTTATTCTCAGGTCACCAGGAATTAAATGGAAAACGTCCGTGTACAAAGAAAGGGCTGTATTACGATATAAAATGGCGATGTCCCGATTCATAGTCACTTAATATTAAAATTCCCAGTCCGACGGCGGTCGGATAAATTATTTGCCTCCGTTTTTTTCTAATTTTGTTTATTAGCCAATGTCTGGCACTACACTTCAGTACCGATTGCGACATTAACCACCGCTATCATGACCGATTGTGAACAGGACACTCAGGCCCACATTTTGTCGTGGTTGCTTACTCTGTCAGTGCTTCCTGTCCACGCACTGACCTGTCCGCCTGATTACCAGCTGACTGGGACAACGTCTTGCCACAAACTCCACGAAGAGGCAATCACGTGGTTTGATGCCAGCGCCATCTGCCGAGATGAAGGCGCCATGTTGACGAAAACACGTGACTGGCTCACCCCAGAGAGTCTCGCCGGGTAAACAAAAACACACGCACAATATTTGTATTTAATTTTTATCTGCTGCTTAAGATGGTATCTCATACTTAAGACTTTGTATCTGCTACTTAAGACTGTATCTCCTAGTTAAGACTTTATCTCCTACTTAAGCCTTTGCATCTTCTATCCATCTCATCTCTTATTCTAATTCGACCTTACCACCAGCCTACCCTAATTTTGACATAATGGGGGGTTTCTTCGCCCGTGTGATCTATGTTTGCACGAAAGTTCCCCAGATATCTATATTCAGATTATTTCTGTTTGGTGTTACTCTTTTCAAAGGATTACCAACAATATAACTATGGAGACGTGTTAGTTTGACGGAGTGACCATTGGCGTGGACGAGACAAACACGAACCCAAAAATGTCTTGCCCAGATAGTTTCTTCGCTTTGAAAAAAAACGTGTGTGATTCACTACTCTCATTCCCTTTTTGGTGATGGTCAATATGCTACCCATCCACACACCTTTCGCTGTTGACTTTGATCAATTTCTCCACAGCATTAATGCCGTTTGGATTGGGCTGAGCGACCTTGACATTGAGGGTGTTTATCGGTGGCAGACGAACGAAGTGACGTCAAGGAGTGACTGGCTGGGCGGTGTCCCAACCGGAAGTGACCTGCTAAACTGCGTGGCAATGAACCCTCCGTCCGGTAGCTGGGAGGATCGGACTTGCACCGAACAGCTACCATTCGTCTGTGAATACCCAGCAACTTACGGTAAATAGGCTGCGACTAGTAAGTAAGCTCAAATACAAACATATATGATAATTAACATTGCCTTAGGTTGTAAATTTGTTTCTCCACAGGGTAAAAGTATCAGATTATTGTGGACCGATTGTGAATCAAAATGGCAGATGTTGAGAAACATGCAGGTAACAGATGAAAGTTACGAGCCTTACAATACAATAAACAAGAAAAAAATTAGCAGAATAACATGCGTAACTGAATATAGAACTTGGGCTTGGGACGTTTGCTTATCATGTAACATAGAACAAAGAAAACATTGTGCTAAAGATTTTTTGGGCGCGTTAAAAATTGAACCACACACAATCCCAAAGTAACCAAAGGCTGAAACAAATTGTGGTTATCATCTTGTCTGGACGGACGACATCTCCAAGTGTTAACCGGCTTTAACATATTAAATTGCACCCATAAATTGTATTATTATTTCATCGTAACATGTATGTTATTTCTGTCTGCTAATATCTTACTCGTAACCCACAGTGAACGAGTCTCGTCAGGCGACAGGCGAGTGCGTCACATGTAAGTGTCATAATCCTTTATTTGGCCACGGAAGGCGATAGGGGGCGGGTGGGGGGGGGGGGGGGGGGCAAGGGGTATTTCCGTTTCTCGGGAATGGGGTTTTCATTTCACCGTGAACTGGGAATGAGGCAAATAATTCTTCGTGAACTGGGAATGGGGTATTAGCCGACCGTCGTGATCATGGATTTGAATTAATCGTGAACTGGGAAGTTTAATATTAAATAAGAGTGAATCGGGAAATGGCCAGTTATATTATGTATACGCCCTTCCCATGTATATACTGGAAGTTATCCTTTTTAATTCATCGTGACATGGGAATAAAACATTTATTCTTCGGGATCTGGGAACACGACTCCCCCCCCGTGCCCCCCCCCCCCCCGCACGGAAAACATCACCATTCATCTCACTCATATACGCGTTGCATAGCGTCTGTTTTCGTGGAAACAGCTTGGGAGTTGAGGTTGCGGCAGGTCTAGCATTGTTTACCTGGTGGCTCCATAGAGTGTGAGAGGGGTGGAGGGGAGGCGTCGGCACTTTGCTGGCAAATTAGGTTTAGCGGCGATATCTAGGGTGGCTCTGGGTGGCTCTTGGGTAAATAAGCGATTATTGTCTTGACTATAGTTCCGGTATGCTATATATCTTGTAAGGATTCGCCTGGGAAGAAGCACAGAGCGTATTCGGCTGCTTTGTAATGATCAATCTCCCATTTTCACAGACACGCCTTCGATAACCGAGACCTGGCCGCCCTGTAAGTTCTGGAAATTCGTTGCCCTCACGTACGAAGAGGCGCAGCAACTCTGCTTATCTCGAAACAGCAAAATGACGGTGGTCGATCAGTATCTGTTGGACAAGATACCTGGGCCTATCATGTGAGTCGATTGGTGACATACGTCTCTGATCCTTCTGATCCATCCCCCACGCCCCAGCATCACACGTCCCTCACCATCACCATCCCCCACGCCTCAGCATCACCCGTCCCTCACCATCACCATCCTCCACGCCTCAGCATCACCCGTCCCTCACCATCACCATCCTCCACACCTCAGCATCATCCGTCCCTCACCATCACCATCCCCCACGCCTCAGCATCACCCGTCCCTCACCATCACCATCCCCCACGCCTCAGCATCACCCGTCCCTCACCATCATCATCCCCCACGCCTCAGCATCATCCGTCCCTCACCATCACCATCACCCCCGCCTCAGCATCACCCGTCCTTCACCATCACCATCCCCCACGCCTCAGCATCCCCCTTCCTTCACCATCACCATCAAACCGTCTCATCATCCACACCATCACCCTTATCACCACCCTCACCATCACCATCATCGGCTTCTTATCAACATCTACCGCTCATCGCCCCACCATTTACCATCACCCCCTCCTTATCACCACCCCTCCTCATCGCCCCCACCCACACCATCACCATCACTATCCCCGCCCTTCGGCACCACTCTCCTTTCGTCACCACCTACCCTTGATCATTTACCATCACCCCCTCCTGATCACCACCCCTCCTCATCGCCCCCACCCACACCATCACCATCACTATCCCCGTCCCTCGGCCCCACTCTCCTTTCGTCACCACCTGCCCTTGATCATTTACCATCACCCCCTCCTTATCACCACCCCTCCTCATCGCCCCCACCATCACCATCACTATCCCCGCCCTTCGGCACCACTCTTCTTTCGTCACCACCTACCCCTCAGCATCACCCCACCTTGCACCACTTTTTGTCAGTTTTCCTCAGACAGCTGTTTATCATTCTTTATGCGTATTTGAGCAGAAACATTTTTTTTTCTCATAAATGGTGAGTGCCAAGTAGAGCAGAGGTCCAGAACGAAATTAAACATTTTTTCTACTGTAACGCTCTATTGCGAAATGGAATAGAGACATATTAGGCATATTTCAAGAATGAAATCCTCACTATAGTGGCGCTCTGTTAATTATTAGTTTGGTGCTATTCATGCAGATATGATTATTAGATTGGGGCGCGTAATGATAACTAGCCAGCTTATTGGATATTTGTAGGCCGACTTACTGGACGGGCCTGAAGCGAGACGGTGCTGGCACCTGGCGGCAAGAGTGGGACACATGCACGCCCAGCCTGGTCAGATGGCCCCCTAGCGCCCCCTACATGAAGAATGAAGACTGCGTGGTGGCCGATATCAACAATGACCAGTATTGGGAGGTGGTCGACTGTACCGAGAGGCACTCCGTTCTATGTGACGATAGGAAGGGTTCGTAGCAAGCTTTTGCTGTATATTTTATCTGGATTTGTCGCAACAGTCTAACCTAGGGAATCCCAGGAGGCTCACACATTTTTTAGATTAAATGTGAAAAAAATAAAAAATAAAATTGAATATATATATTTTTGTGAAAATCAAAATGGATTTGAAAATAAAAGTAAAATTGAAATTGAAAATTCTTCTGAAGTCAATTTTAGCGACATCCCGCGAAAGTGAAAATGAAAATGAAATTTAAAAGTTCTTTAAAAGTAAGTCTCGCGAGATCTCGCGATACTCTCGTGTTGCCTCGAAGCATCAAGGCTGGGTGTAGTTTGGTTGTTGGCAATGGGTAGGCCTACTCCTACGGAGTCTGAGGTGTTTTTTATAACATCTATACTAATAAAATGAAGCTGTCTGTCCCACTATGCCGCTGCATGCAAGAGCACATTGGCACCAGCAGCCGCTTTGAACCTATGTCCAACCGAACCACTGCATGCAGTGCTTGGTCCGCCTTGGATGTATAAAACATTGTCGCTCTTAGATGTGTCAACGCTATCGCATGTGCCAACACTACCGCTGGGTTCTTATCATCTAATCCCGAGCATAATATCGCTTTCGGGTGCTTATCCCGCATGGTGACCATGTCTGCGGCGGGCTACCTTGCTTGGTGCCAACAGTAATAATATTTCTCCCAACGCCTTATCGCCCGAACCGTCATCAAAGCAAACAAATCCCGTACTGTCTCGCGCCCACAACTTCCCATCAGTAGCAAGAGAACGAGCTCTGCCGGGGAACCTTGCCTATAATACGCTTCTCTTAACATCAGTCACAGCAGTACCTAATTTTACAGTATAGTTAAGCGGATTACACCTCAATTCTATAGATCCAACCAGGACGTCAGGCAGATTTTATCCACTGAAGGTAGTAGTACTACGTTAAATGACGAACAACGGACGGGAAACAGCCCCTTTTTAAACTCAAATCAACCCCTTTTTTTTACTCAATCAATGTATGAGCTTGGGCCTTAGTTTTACTGGACTGATATTCGTTTAGGGGAGGGGGAGGGGTTTGCGTTGATACCGGGGGTACGGAGTGGGGGTGTTTAAAGGGGTGGAGGCATGCCCAGGTCGCAGGGGGATCACGATAAACGACAGCTGGGTGTTATTCACTAAGCCGAGGCGGCGTATCTTGACGGTGATGGGGGACTGAGATTGCTGGTTGCTTATACTGTTATAAGCAAATGTTATAAAAATCACCTCAGACTCCGTAAAAGTGCCCATTGCCAACAACCAAACTACACCCAGCCTTGATGCTTCGACCTTGACATTGGCAACACGAGAGTATCGCGAGATCTCGCGAGACTTTATCCAGGAAAAAGTAATTTTAAATTTCATTTCCATTTTCATTTTTGCGGGATCTCGCGAGAATTGATTTCAGAATAATCAATTTCAGTTTCACTTTTTTTTTCAAATCCATTTTGATTTTTACATTGTGATTTTTACCCGTAGATTTCTTCTTTCATTTTTATTTGGATTTCCACGCTGAAATGACTGTAAAAATAATATATATTTTCAATTTCACTTAATAAATTATCTTTTTTTTTCAAATTTAATCTAACAAATGTGTGAGCCTCCTGGGATTCCGTACTAACCCAACACATGTGTTTAGGCTGACACATGACCCCTCATGTGCTTAGGCAAACAGAGGCCTGTTCATGTACCCAAGCTAACACGTGCCTCCTCGTGTGTTCAGGCCAATGTCTAGGCTAACACACGTGTAGGCCAGTGTTTCTAAAGCTAACACATGTTTAGGCTAGTGTTAACAGGACGACAAATTTACATCACAATATCTTGGTCAAAGTGGTTAAAGCGTCCTGAATATACAGCCAACCAACCACGCTATCTCTGTCATGCAATACAGCATGTGAGAATTAATACGGTCTTGGAATCTCATATCTTTCTGTAACCCTTTGACTGTGAACACGGATTTGTTCAATGTGTGATACAATGTGGGGTGCAGGCAGGCCTGTACCATTAGGCGGCGACGCTCTTTACAAACTGCGCGGCAGGAGCTTGGGCAGATCTAGACGCGATTTGTATCACGGAATCCTACTTGCTATCGACAAACGGTAGATCCTCATTAACCAGAGAGGACGCACGCAGTTCTATGCAATTCAGAAATAAGTAGCAAACAGTTTTCAAAAATGCGCCATATTGGGCATATTTTGAAGGCGACTTATGCGGTAGTTCCTTATTATAACCAGAGATAAAACGGTTCTATGGAATTTAGAAATTCGCATCAATTGGTTTTCCCAACTGTGTGTGTGCATTTTGTAGCCGACCTTTGCGGCGACAACGCCCCCTCGCTAGCCAATGCGGACATTCTCGGCTACGGCGTCACGGACAACGGGATCAAGACAGTCACCTACCAGTGTGACCAGGGATACGTGTTCGAGGGGAGGGGCTTGAAGAGGGTCATAGACGCCAACTGCGACTCGTGTGGGCTGTGGGACATGTTTCCACCCCCGCCTTGCGTAGGTTAGTGCTGATACTAGAGTCCGCTGACAGTGGGGGAGGGGAATTCTCCAATTAATGCCTCGTGACCTGGGAATAAAGAACTTTATTCTTCGTGATCTGAGAACGCGATCCCTCATTGCGCCCCCCCCCCCCCTCAGTGGGAAGCACGTTTGCTGTATGAAAGTAGTAAGCCGCTGAGGGGATTGTATGGTTAAGCTTCATGTAGTAAGCCGCTGAGGGGATTGTATGGTTAAGCTTCATGTAGTAAGCCGCTGAGGGGATTGTATGGTTAAGCTTCATGTAGTAAGCCGCTGAGGGGATTGTATGGTTAAGCTTCATGTAGTAAGCCGCTGAGGGGATTGTATGGTTAAGCTTCATGTAGTAAGCCGCTGAGGGGATTGTATGGTTAAGCTTCATGTAGTAAGCCGCTGAGGGGATTGTATGGTTAAGCTTCATGTAGCAAGCCGCTGAGGGGATTGTATGTTTAAGCTTCATGTTGTAAGCCGCTGAGGGGATTGTATCGTTAAGCTTCATGTTGTAAGCCGCTGAGGGGATTGTATGGTTAAGCTTCATGTTGTAAGCCGCTGAGGGGATTGTATGGTTAAGCTTCATGTTGTAAGCCGCTGAGGGGATTGTATGGTTAAGCTTCATGTTGTAAGCCGCTGAGGGGATTGTATGGTTAAGCTTCATGTTGTAAGCCGCTGAGGGGATTGTATGGTTAAGCTTCATGTTGTAAGCCGCTGAGGGGATTGTATGGTTAAGCTTCATGTTGTAAGCCGCTGAGGGGATTGTATGGTTAAGCTTCATGTTGTAAGCCGCTGAGGGGATTGTATGGTTAAGCTTCATGTTGTAAGCCGCTGAGGGGATTGTATGGTTAAGCTTCATGTTGCGTACGCACTGATAAGTACATCATACGTAGGCAACGATTACGATGTTGTGCAGCAATATCGCACACTAACTACTAGACTAACCTGATATAATTAACCTACTACTGAATACGATATTGATAGGTGATATAAATTTATTTGTATATAAGGTCTACAGGCCTGAAGTACAAAATGAAAGCATACATACAATCAACCAGTTAGTGCTGGCAACGCTGCTTATATAAAAGGAATGTAACTCTTCTGCTTTTAGAATATGTACAGTTAATACGATATTGTACGTAATGATTACGTTCGTTTCCATATTGTTTTCAGTCTTTATGACATCTCGCACTCTATATCGGTCACGTGTTATTGTGCAATAATTGTTGACGCACAATGAAATAACGATGTCACAAATTTAGAAGAAACATATATAACATTAAATTACTTTAAGATAAGCAATCCCTAATAGCAATGTAAAAGAACTCTGTATTTGTGATGGTTTTATGAAAGTATGCCAAATTACACACCTTGTGGTAAATGTTTAGGATACTTTACCGTCCCGTTAAAAATTTTTTCTCCATTTTCCAAGTATACCCCCATTTCACAAAATGACCAAATGTTGTCTCCTACCACGAATATGTAATTTTGCTATAATTCAGCTCAATATTAAGTCATTATCATCATCAGTAATAGCTTTTTGGAAAGCTTAAACCTAGTGCAATACAGGAATGATCGATATTCAAGAAGTAAATAGTAGCCACAATAAATAACAGCACTTATGCAAAATCAGGACAGTTTTTGCCAAAATTCGAAATTACCACCTGCACAAAATTCGCTATAACTTCATCAAAAATGAAAACCTTGACAATAGACCCCTTTTAAAAAACTTCTAAAAACCGAGTTCTTGTAATAAAAAAATATATATAGGTAGCCGTGCAAATCTCTCGAGTAACAGGTCCTGAAGTTTAAAAATGTTATTTCACCAATATTTTCTGGCGCAGCTTATTTCATTAATTATCAGTAATTTAAGCTTTGTGTTCACATTCTAATAAATCTGGATATACATCATGGTCTCCGGCATAATTATGATCTACACGAATGTTTTCTGAGCTATTTACACGTTTTCTCGATGTTTTTTTTTTGAATTTTCCAATTTATCACTAAGAGCCATTTTCGGGAAAATACCCTGTGAATGACGTCACGAATTGGGGATGAATGACGTAAAGGTATTCACCTTTCACTGACACCCGACGATGTTTGTCGATGTTTACCGAGGTCTTCTCTAAATCGCCGAGGCTTATTATGGGTTGCTTACCTTAAAGAACAAACAAAGGTAATATCATTAAACTTGCAGGCAATCGCTAAACTTCCATGCAATGCATCTCTCTAACTCTCTAACGTAGTTCACCTTGCGTTCAAGTTGCTCCGCCATTTGTGGCGACGACACTGCAGTCAACGCTCCTGGACACCACGGAAGTCTCAACCGATGCCACAACCGAGTCTGTGACAACCGTTGTAACGACGGAAGCTGACACAACCGTTGTAACGACGGAAGCTGACACAACCGTTGTAACGACGGAAGCTGACACAACCGTTGTAACGACAGCAGCGGACACAACCGTTGTAACGACGGAAGCTGACACAACCGTTGTAGCGACAGCAGCGGACACAACCGTTGTAACGACGGAAGCTGACACAACCGTTGTAACGACAGCAGCGGACACAACCGTTGTAACGACAGCAGCGGACACAACCGGTGTAACGACAGCAGCGGACACAACCGCTGTAACGACAGCAGCGGACACAACCGTTGTAACAACAGCAGCGGACACAACCGTTGTAGCCACAGCAGCGGACAGAACCGCTGTAACCACAGCAGCGGACACAGCCGGTGTAAAGACGGAAGCTGACACAACTGTTGCTAGCTCGGAGTCTTGGAAGAATACAGATTCCCCTGGTTGGACCACAGCACTGCACACCAACACTGAAATGAGCACAGTTTCATCCGCTGATATACCGCAACGCATTGTATCTGACAATGAGCTCGGTATGACGTCATCGATGCATAATTCGGTGACGTCAATGGGAGCGACGTCTGCGTCACTTCCGTCAAGCACCGTCTTCTTGCTCCATATAACCACCATTATATCTAGGGCTGACGATTACAAAGGTACGTCTTGACTGCTGCCTCCGTCCTACATTTACATTATTTCTGCATCAAATATTTATTAATATATCACATTGATTTTGATTCAGCTACATTGCGTGATTACTCGATTGAGGCCAATTTTCTTTACTTGTAAAATGCTATGAAGTCATTCCCCCCCCCCCCGCAATATGACTTACCCATCGAACGTTTCAATCTCCCAGGTCCGCACTGCCCCCCTATTGCCACGTGGGAGGGCGCCACCAGTAACACGTCATCACGACATCCGGGTACGTACGTTGAATATCGCTGTGTGGAGGGACGCTACTTCGACAGTGGCGCTCCCTACGAGCGGACGTTCTGCCTATCTGATGGCGAATGGAAGAATCCTCTCGTTGGCTGCAAAGGTAACGAGAACCATGCAATACCGCGCATCAGTTTGAGATTATTGAAAACTACACATAATACTTGATGCCGTATGGTGGGGTGCAAGATTATTTCCGTGAATGTGTGCCATGTCTGATTCTAAGTCCGTATGCAAGTGTGTATTTGGTGGGTGGGTATCTGTATAGATCTACTTGCGAAGTTACACTTCATGTTAGCTCACAAGCTTCGGCTTCTGCTATTGACTATGTTATATATGTTTATGCTTACTTGAGATGCATAGCTTTGGACAATATTTCTGTTCGAAAAGCTTCGTTTAAAATGCAATGTCAATTGTTATATTATAACTGGATATGCTTGGGTGTTCCATGTATAGCTATTTGGTTGACATACTGGTGAATGTTCTTCCAGGTGAGAACCGATCAATGTTTCGAGTGGACCCGAAGCCCGTGGAAGCTCCCGGTGCGGTGACCATAGGAACGAGTGCCATCATCATCGTCACGTGTCACCTTCTTCTCATTATCACCCTCGACATCGACACGTACGCACGTCACTTCCGGAAGATACGTAATGAGACCTCCTGCTCCTTTCCCTGTCAAGCGATCTGAGTGTCACATGACCCAGACCGACCCTTACCTTTGGCGGGTGCCACAGCCTGACTATCCAAATACACTGCATGTCATAACGTGTGGAAGGACATATTATATTCGGGGTGTAACATTGCTCCCAAACAAAGCCATTTTGCGTTACAATGCTCGGTAATTTAGAAATTTGCCGTGTTCTATAAATATTTCAAATGGCACCTACGGCACTTGGCAGATTGCCGCCGCTATATAGAGGGGCATAATTACATTGTCTAAACAGTCAGTCTGAACAAGGCTGCAACATTTTAGCGCGTTCTTCTGTCAAAAAATGTATGTTAACTTTGTTAATAATTGAAGCACAGAAGTATTACATGTCTCTCTCAGAATTATCTCTATCTGTCAAGTATTTATTGTGGGTACAATTCGTTGTAACAATCGGTATTGCAGGCTCCTACGGTTTACTTCCTTAGTTGTTTTAAATGGTATTTGATAGATCTTTTCCGACACGGTTTTATGAAATGACGCATGCTCTATCTATCTAGTTAATCTTCATTGTATTAAACTTGACTGTCGTTGGTAACTTGCAATATGCAAACTTACAACAACGCTGTGTTATTTGCAAAGGCATTTGTGGTTTTTGTTTTTTGATAATTATAGCGGAATGGCATACTATTGTAAACGTTTGTTACCGTTTGTCTCCACCACCGAGTCATACACAAGCATTAAGAGCCAAGGTCGGATGGATTACGTTATAGATGCAAAGACGTTTCGTAACAGGACATTAAGGACATTAAACCCAGCACAATATCACGCATATCATATATAATACAACTTCAACGATTGCCATACATCTCCCCCCGGATTCCGCCTGGATTAAGGTGCACGGATAGCGATTGACTGGTGGCGCGCGGTGCTTTATCAAAACGAGCTATAAACCCAGCCCTGTCTCATATGCTGCTTCAGATATCACCCCCTGTTGGAAGCTATCACAGGGATTACGCTGGCATCAGGATGAGTGTAAGATCAAGGAGTGGATTTATGTCCAGTCCACGTGGCTTACCTTGGACTGAGTGGGTCTGAATGGGTAATGCGCGCTCCCAGTAATCCGCATCTGGAGGGATTAAGCTGGCATGTTCCCTTACAGACGTGAGTCGTGTATCGGCGCCTCATCGTATCTCGATGAAGAGTAAGGGAGATGCACCCAATGTGACTGTTTTGCACTAAATATATATGATGTCATGACGCCTGCCAAGCTAACACTAATACCAACCGTCCCTTCATGTGCAAGGTGTGTTAAATTTCTCTTTTAACTTAACCCCAATCAAGTTCGAACTGGATTATTTCATCTCTTCAACCATAGCTATCTTGTTTTTTTTCCATGCTTGCTTGTTTCTTACATATCATTGATTGCAGAAATTCGTATTTTAGATCAACTAAAATCACTCGTCCAACCAATAGCCGCTGGCTTTATACACGTTGATTTAGCTCTTTTGTTGTGGTGTAATTGTTCTTACACCGTCGCCCATTTTAAGTTTAAATGATTAAAATTCGCAGCGCTCTTTTTCCTAGATAGATCACTAAGATATTGTCCTTTGTTGTTACCCGGATTCAAGTTTGGTCTTGTCTAAAGCTATCCTGGAGGCCTTCTTTGCGCTAACATGCGAAACTGTCAATATACGGGCACCTGAATGCCGGACGGAAGCCCGCGGCTCAGCCGTGAAACTCAAGGTCACCAACGCGACCAGTGCTCTCTGGAATCCCTGGGCGATGAAAAGAGATTAATTCCTAATCTTCAGCGGATCATCCGAGAGGCACACCGGATAGTTGCCAACCCAGCGAAGTATAAAACACATGAAACGGACGGGAGAAAATGAGAATCAGTCAAAAGTCCGCAGCAGCTGAGGGAATTGAGAAACATGTCCAGTTATCAAGTGACAGGGACCATCGTTGTTGCATGTCTACTGGAATATGGTAAAGATAACAAATGTCACATGGCATTAATTCAAATTTAAAAACAACGTCATGTGAATTATTATGCATACATATCTCTATTTGTATATATTGTAATATTATATATATCCGTACAGAGGTGTATGACACCGACAGATGTCATCCACTGTAATTGACACTTGTTTACTAGCCTCTATAGTCATTAAACATAATGGCGATCAGTCACGTTGAAGGGAGATCGCTAATTAAGATTAATCACTCACCTAGCTTCAATCGGCGTCTAAATTGTTTAGAACTAGAGCTGCGACGGAAGAACCGAACGCGTTGCTTGCCGATGTCCTTCTGCCGAAAGAGATCGACCTAAACGAAATGTCCGATTGGGTAACGCGCGGGCAATATCTGCTATCTGATTCTATATGTGTCGGTGTCTCTAAATTATTCCGCTATTTGTCATGATCTGTCACATGGTAACTAATGAAATATTCTTATAAAACTGTGCTATAATGAGAGGTAGTTGGATACCATCTAGACAATACAAAGTGACCTCGTTATGACCATAGTGAACTACACCTTACTATATGTAATCTCAATAGCTGGGTTAACGCGCAGTTTATTTATCATTGATAGAAATATATCGTTGTTTATGTCTGTGTCGCAGTGCTTCCGGTGACGGGTGACGTCTGCCCGGCTGACTACGTCATGAGCCCGGACGACCGCTGCTTTAAGCTACACGACTATCCACGCACGTGGTTGCATGCCAGCGCCGCCTGCCGGGACGAGGGCGCAATGTTGGCCACTGTTGCCGGAAGTTGGATCAGAGATTTTCTGCTGCATGATGTGATTGATCTGAATAATAGGTATTGTCAATTAACATGATACTGGTGTATATTTAGATCAATATTAGACCAACACGTATGTGTGTATTTGCATGAAGCGGTCAAGGTCTATTTGACCACGTAGAGGGGTTTGGAAGGGGTAAATGGCGACACACGAATGTCGACATTCGACATTGACCCCCCAAATTCCGACATTGAATATCTGAAAAAACGATATCGACACAGATAGTGGCAAGCACCGACACGGAACGTCCTGCAAATCGGCATTCGACACTGAGCATTTTGAAAGATCGACACTGGACACTGGCAGACCCCTGTTTGGGGATTTTTGGGTCTGAGCGACCGAAGTGATGGGAAAGCGTTGCGCTACTTTCTCCATGGGATGAAATGCATACTGAAGAAACATCGGGTTTTGCAAAGAGTGCGTATACCAGCTTGCCGGGAAGGGAGGGGGTTGGGGTTTTGGGGGGAGGCGGCAGGGGCATGAATATACCTCAACCATCGCTTCTTCAATAGTTTTCTTCACCTCCCACGGTATTTCGCACGGCATTTTTTTTTTATATAAACTTTATTTATTTTACGAGGTTCACAACAGCGAATTCACATATTAATGTTCACACGGCATTGGAATCTACGTAAAATAACGCAGTTAACCCAATAGAGGTTTTTGACAGGCTTACATCCTGTATATTTACACAAGAAAGACCCAGCTAAACGAGGGCCATAATCAAATGCATGCCACTTTATTTTTGCATTTTTTGTCCAATCGCAGCACTGCAAATCACACTTGGATCGGCCTGAACGACCTTGACGTTGAAGGGGTGTACCGGTGGGAGAATACCACGGTGCCGTCATGGTCGGATTGGAGAGTCTCGCCGCGGAACCCTCGCGGGACTTACCGCAGGAACTGTGTGGCCATGGCGCGGGACACCGGGCTGTGGCAGGACATAGAGTGCTCACGTCACTTCCCCTTTCTCTGCCAATACCCGCACACTCACGGTCAGATATTCAGTTATATTAATAATTTAGTATAGTCATTGTTCAAACTTGTATTTTCAGCCTTGCGTTCAGTCTTTCATCACAATGTCAAAAAGAAATACACTGTCGAATAAATGTAACCTAGTTAAATACGCCATAGGTCAATACACCGTTCCAGGCTGTCAAACATTCATTGATGTCAGTGTTGCCTTTTATCCAATCATATGGTGAAAAAAGCTCTTTCTCGTGGGTTATGTCCGACATACAAGTCCGACAAACAAAGCACCATGTCACTTTCCTGTCAGTTTCAGAGATGAGTACTTCTCACTTTTACCTAGGATTGTCGATTTCCTACTCACGATTAACGAAAAAGGACTCACGCGTGGGAGGGGCTTAGCTCGGAGTTTGGAAAGGTGTATTACGTGTAGTCGTTATAATAGACCGATCCAGAGGCAGTATTCATAATCGCCACTTAGGATACGTTACCAAACTTAGCGCTAAGTGGAAGATTTGTCGAGCGATTATCGGGTGCAAAGCACAAAAGTAGTCACACAAGAAGTGAATTTTCTTAATTAAGGGAGTGCTAAAATTGTATTGAAGATAATTTTTTAATCATAAGCACCAGCACAACGATGAAAACGCTCTTTTCGTGCGTAACTTACGAGGGGATTATGAATACGGCCCAAGGCTCCGACACCAAGCCCCGCCCACGCAGTCCTTTTTTCCTTACTCGTGAGTATGAAACTGAGAATCATAGCTGATGATAGGTACAAGTTAGAAATATTCATCTCTGAAACTGAAAAGAAAGTAACATGCTGCTTTGTTTGACCGACTTCTTTGTCCGACATAACGCACGTGGAAGACCTATTGGCACCACATGATTGAATAAATGCAACAGTGACGTCAGTGAATGATTGACAGCCTGGATCGGTCTGTTGAGATAATACATAAATGATATCACGGGGTAAACATTTGTCTTGTGACAACTTTCGGTGGCAGAAGTTTTATTTATTTGGTCCTTTATATATATATATATTGGGATGATCATATCCACTTGGGTTAGTCAGTTCTACATGAAACACTGATTTACCTTTTTCCAGAAAACGCTTCACGCGTAGACACGCACGAGTGCATCACGGGTAAGTACAGCTGTCGCCATGGATACTGTGTGTTCCACCTGGACCAAGTAGGTGATTCTCTCGTGCCGCGTATTATAACTAGTAATACCCGTTTACCACGAGAGTCGAATTGGCATGTTTCACTTGATGTAGGAATGCGTATATCCTGACGATAGTAGCATTTGGCCTTACTTGTATTCTCTGCGATGCAACTTTAACTGTCTCATTATAATCTGTAATGGTAGGGAATAAGAGTAAAGTTATGGTTTTTTATGCCGGTGTGACATGCGGAAATGTCTCCCATGCGCATTTGATCCTCTATACAGAATATTTAGACCCTCACCGCTCCTTGTGTTTGTGCGGTACCATTATAATGATAGATAAAGGGGGGACATCTCCCGACGGCGGCGACCCCGCGTACCACACTGTGGCGGATTTCACGAACGCAGTTTAGCCGACCACGGGGCTTAATCGGCTAAAGCTACCATGTAGATGATTTTCGCCGACTCAGCCCTGGCTAAACTATGTACGTGAAATAAGCAACTGGTGTCACGATGGGCCGCAGCCAAGTGAGTGGGATAAAATACGGTAAAATCCACTCATTACGTCATTCTATTGTTCTATCACGACATTATTTTTTTGTAACGTAGAAGATTTTAGTCGTAAGGACGTGGATTTTACATAAGTTAATGACCTCGGAAAACGACATTACCGGATAACAATGGGTCTTCGGGCTTCGGACATTATTATTCGGTAATGTCGTGTTTCTCGTAACCCCTCCTCGCTCGTGTCTCCAGAGCCATCGGTCGCCTCGACCACGTGGCCGCCATGCCACACCTGGTACCACTCTGACAGCGTCTCCTTCGGTATGGCCAAGTTCCTCTGCTTCATCAGGGGAGGCAAAGTCAGCGCCATCGACCCCGTCATCCTAAAGAACGTCCCCGTCTTGGGAAACCTCAGGTAGGCCGGATCATAGGAGCCTCATAGGAACCATTCAAATAGGCAAATTTCAAAAAGACAACGTTGTAAAAAATTTGTACTAGCTAACATTATCTTTCTAAATTGCTTCGGTTCTGTCACATTCAGAGTCTTGATGGGTATTTTGACAAACAGTTTCATGAGAACCACAAAATAGACCCGTACTGTGACTTTTCCATTTCCACAGCTAGCTTACATGTACTTATCGGTTTACCGGTATAATACTTTGGATCAAATAGATTGTATAGCAGTTCTAAGTTAAACTGGTGCTGCAAACTTAATATCCAAGAAGTGTATACGTGTATGCAGTTTACCTCAGTCATACCTCAGTTTAATGGGTCCTTTAAAATATGCTAGCACAAAAATATATAATTTATGCTTCCTCTTTATGGGAATGGTCGAATTATAAGCCTTAATTTATCAAACAAACATTGATTTTTATAGGTGGACACTTGTGATGATGTTATTAATTCGTATAGCTGATGTGTCCACGTTCAGCTTACTGATAGCTTTAGTTCTGCATAAATCTTTAATTGTAACATTTCCCTTTAATTTGAATAATTAAATTGCATTTTCCTTTGCTACTTTTGACATAAACACACAAGGAAAGAAAAATTATTTTAAAATTTTGGCATCTTTAAATATATGGAGATTTTCATCAAGAATCTGTAATGTAAACATACAGAATCAATAATAATTCAGTATATAACCTTCATGATTCACTACTTTTTTGCTCATACATTGCATAAACATGATGATAATAAATCCAAGTTTCTATTTGTCTCTTTGCCTATGGATTTGCTTCTATCATATCAGTTTAATTACGTTGACAATATTTGGTATAACATAAAATCTGCAGGTATTTCAAATATAGCAAAGACAAGAACTAAGTGAAGGTACAAAACATGAGATACTTCATCAAATTCATAACATTTCCTTTTAAGGTTGTCCAATTAATTATGACTAAATTACACCTTTCATAGCTACTTTTGTCCTGATCTCCATACATGAAACATATAATAAAGACACAAGAGAACAACAAACTATTAAAAATATTGATAACAATTAACCCATAAGGAATTCAGTAATATTATGAAATATATTATTATATATATAATATATAGATACATTTTTATTTAACCAGCATAAACATAAAAAATCCCAATAAAGGGATCATCAATATATATTTTACATTTTGTTAAGTCAATTTCACCTCTTAATTCTTCTACGGTAATGACAAGGGCACATTCCTTGGTTAATAAATCCTGTGTACCGTAATGAATATAACATACAAGTTTTGTCAAATCTCTCAGTTGCTACCGGTATATTGTATTAAATTGTGTTCCATCAATTTAAATGAAGAAAAGACTTTTAAAATAAAATAGGACATTATATGGTTTAATAAGATATAATAATCATAAACTTTGTTCTACATTAAGTCAGCCCTGGGTGACAAATATTGTTGGCACTGTTGTCCCGAGGTCTATACATATGATAGATATCAATAAAACAAGAAACATACAAAATAAGAAAAATATCCATAATAACAAGTAGGACATAAGGACACGAGTAACGTTAATTATTTTTGGTAGGTTTATATATATATATTTTCATTTAACCAGCATAAACATCACAAATAACAATAAAATGATACTAAACATCAATATATATGGCACATGTTGTTACTTTTATTCTTTTCTCTAACATTTAGCTACAGTTGTGACAAGAGCACCAAGACATATTGCTTTGCTAATAAATCCTGTATGTCGTAATAACTAAACTGGTGTCGTATAATCACTTTTTCAGACTTCTGCTCGGTTGCAATAGTATATATTATACCGTGTTCCATTATTTGAAAAGACCAGTTTACAACATCTAAAATATAACTGGACATTAATTAATCAATTTGCTTTATATGTTCTGAGTTATATGCAGTCTGTTAACTTTTTTATTTCTTTATAGATTTAGTTGACATTTGCATCCACATACTTTGTACTCTTGTCTAATTGTTATTTACATATTTGCAATGTTTTATTGCTATATTCACTTGATTGTTGACGTGCAAAAAATTCAATATTTCAATATAATCCAAAATCTAAAATTTGACAAATTGAAAAAAAATTACTCATAGATAAAAACATATGTAAAGGCCATATCATTTCCCATATGCTTAGATCTATATCTATGTGTTATATATCTCTCATATATCTATAGGTACATTGTAAATTTGACATCAGATATTTGCTAAATACAAAGGCATGATTGAGGATTTATATAATGTCACAATATTTAAGTTAATACAATTAATTTTTTTTTAAATTTGATAATTTTATTTCCATTCAAAGCTTTATTTAAATAAAGCTTAGTTATAATTTGTCAAAGGCTTGATGATTGATTTCTCGATTTGGACAAAACTGTAATAAAATCATTCGCGGTAAAATAACAATTAAGTATTATTGAGCTCAAGTGGCTCTATCATATCTGCTATTATAAAATCACCCATATGCATCAGCAGTATGATGCTAAGAAACATTAGATATCTGTTCGTCAATTACAAGATAAATCGATATGTCCAAAACAATAGCCGTTTCCCCATTTTTGCGAATTATGTTTATTCCGCTTGTCATCTGTAATTTGGCCGTCGGTAACACAGTCAGGCCAGCGCAAATATTGGGTATTCAGCGGGCTGTAGTGCGCCAAGTTTACTGACCGCAGTCATTGATACGGGAAAATAAAAGTTCAAAGTGTCTTTCAACAATATATTGTCACTAGATAGTTAACAGGTGCTTATTTAAGGTGCATACAGGTCTAGAAGAGAGTCACCCTTTTGCCTGGTGCCACGTCCTAAATCGTGGCTAGAATGACAGCGTTTTGATTCGTCAAGCAGGGAGCGAGTGAGCTGCGCAGTAAAAAATTAAGGTCGCATATAACGTCGTTGTCCCCAAAATCTGATCCCGTGAGGTATCGCACACATAAAACGACATTCACTTGCATGCCCTATAGTAATAAAAGCGGCATAGGCCGCATAGGCGAATTGTTAGTCCTGTGGAACATTGTGCGGCTAACGAGAGTTAGAATGGTGCATACGGCAATATAAATTACAGCCTAGTAGATTGTAAGCAAAAACATCTTAAATTAAATTGAATATCTGTGGTTTAACCACATGGACAAGTGAACTTCATTCTGGCAAACACGATATAACGTTGCCATGACGACCACGGGCTATACTGATGGAATGGAATGGTTTATTTCAGTTCAACAATAGGCCCGAGGCCCTCGTGTTGAAAGACAACATACATGGCACACAATACAATCTTATTTAGTTATATCTGTTAGTAGTTCAAACGCCTTGTATACAAATTCTGCTTTTTTATTTAATACTGTTGAATTTGTCGTCGTCATAAGGGATATAACTTATATTTCGTATGGTCAGGTCTTTGCCAATAATATTTTGGTAAGATTGTCCTTCTTAAGTCGCTATACAGCGGACACTGACAAAAAATGATGCTCGTTCTCGAGGACATTACACTTGGGACACGTTCTCTCTTCGACAGGGATTGCCCTGGGCTCATGCCACCTTCGCTGATGACACGTAGGTCGAACATGATATAACGTTGCCATGACGACCACGTGCTATACTGATGACACGTAGGTCGAACACAAATCAACAAATAACCGTTTTTCCACGTATTACATTAATAGCGCTACTTACTGGACGGGACTGGAGCTAGACGTTGCTGACACCTGGCGACAAGCATGGGACACGTGCACACCTAACTTGGTCAGATGGCCCACTAACGCCACCTACATGGAGAAAGGCGACTGCGTGGTGGCTGACGTCAACAACGACCAGTACTGGAGAGTGGTCAGCTGTGTCGAGCAACACGCCTTCATGTGCGACTTCCGCAAAGGTATGAAGCAATTTAAAGCGGTTTAAAGTGAACGGGTTGACGTTAAACCCTCTGTATACGATGCACAATGCCTCCCCCCCCCCCTCCCCCCCTTAGCGGAAGAATGCCGTTCAATGCAAAATTTAGGCCATCTGAGGCTTGGATTCCTCATCCCAGTTGCTCGTTTTCAGTGGACCCCCAAAATTGGTGGACCGTCCGGTCGCAATTTTCTTCACAGCCCCTCTACCCCCCCCCCCCCTCCCGCGGTCGCAAGTCTCAATGGACCCCCCCCTCCCCACCCCTTTTATAAAATTCCTGGATCCGCCCCTGTGCATAACATATATACATATGTACCGTGTATGTTGCAGGTATATACTCCAATGGTAATTATTAGCGAGCGCAAGCGAGCTCTTAAGATAACATGCATGCGTATTCAGTCCATTTCAAGCAGAGGCTTAGGACTTTCATTTCGCGTAACAGCCCCCATGAGACGTTTTCGGATTCGGAGTAAATATCAGCTGTAAATAAATGTATTCAAGCAATGAGAGGTCGAAACCTATTATGTCATGTCTTTAATAATTAAATCAGCTGCCCCACAAAATTAACGAATAAATTATTCAATGTTAACACTGGATGTATACTTCAAATTAAAGTTAATTCATAAGCGACGGGCTAAATGACAATGTCTGTTGCCAAGCAGAGCGCTCTTGGTGACCGCACATCAGCTGCTGTCATAATGAGTAGTTGTATAGGGGTTCCTAAGCAGCCGAATCATATGACAAGCATGTGCATGGCATACGTCATCCCGCCAATATTCTTTATGGCAAGTCGAAGCGAGATTAATGTTGAATATTTTTTTATTTTTTTTATTTTTTTATTTCCATAACCAAAATGCAGATATACAACAATATCAATATCTGAATTAATAAATATACGCTCGCATTTTTTAGGTAGCACCTATCCATATTAGGTATAACTACCATTATTTACCATATGCATCTAACAAGGATTTAAGTATGATATCGTTAAATAACTCGAATCGAACATGCATTTTACATACGAAATGTACCTGTATATTTCAGGTATATATTCACATGGTAATTATTAGGTATAAATACCATTACAAATCATATGGCGAAACCGAACGATGTGGTGTCCGAGTAACTGCATTTATGTGTCCCTTATTATCGCTAACACGTGGCGAAACCATGTGCCACGTACAAACAACCCAAGGTGACATGTGACCCATGACACACACGTGTAGTCTTGTCTTCTTCCAGCCAACACCTGCGGGAGCGCCCCCTCGCGCCCCCACGCGGATATTATGGGTTACGGCTTCACGGCTAACGGGATCAGGACGGTCACCTACCAGTGCCACCATGGATACGTGTTCGCCGGAACCAATGGGAAGACAGAGATGCAGGTCAACTGTGACTCGTGTGGAACGTGGGATATGTACCCCCCTCCACCGTGCGAAGGTGAGGGAGAGAAAGCGACGATGGTATTTAGATATACACTAATGTATTTACTGCGTGACTCATTCCTAAATATGTTTCATTTAATTAAATCGACATATCTAGTACGTTCTATCATTTAATGTTATTTTGATATGCTTACAATATGCGGGATATGCTTACCTTGGGTCGGCGTTGTTTCTTGCTTCCACAGTAAATACGACGAATGCCAACACGACTACTTGGGGAACCGAACCGGATGCTGGTACAGTCACAGCTACTGAACAAGGCGCAAGGGATACAGCAACAGCAAGGACCACATCAAATGAAACCGAAACTGAGGCAAATACTGGGACACCAGAAACTGCAGAAAGCAAGTACAGCCTGGAGACAACGTCGGCGACCCAGGATGCCCAAGGCGAGCCCCTGACAACCTCGGCCGAGTGGGGCGCGACGGATGGGGCAGGTGTGGTATCTACAACAGTGGCAAGGGGCCTGGAAGTGACCGTTCCCAGCAGGATAAGAAACCATGCCATTACAAGGCAAACGTACGGTAACTCACTTGCATTAACCCAAGGTTCGATTACTGAAGACCAAAGCACTATTCCTCAAGCTACGCTTTTCGCTACGGACATTGTCACAGCCTCACCGCATCTCAAACAGAGAACGATCGCGCATCACACCAAGCCTGTATTACTTTCTGGGGGTACTCTCAGAAGGACTGAAGACGTTGTGACCGCCACGGCCCAAGTCTCCACAACCGATGATGAGATGACGGTGGCAGCCAATGATGAAATAACACAAACCAATGTTAATGTAATAAAGTGTACTAGCACCCAAGAAGGGAACAAGGAGGGAACAGCTTTCGCAACGACTTTGGTGAGAACCACAACAGAACCAGCCACAACGGAACCGGGCACCGTCGAGGCCACGGAACCAGATTGGAAAGTATTCCTCTACCAAGGTACGTGGTCATTGATTCAAGTGAACAACTTGTGATCCCTATATATCATATGCAGATATAAATATAAGTGACCGACGCCTTACAAGCTATACACATATTATACAATATATAACAAATTAAGGCAAACATACGGAACGTAGAGCACAAAATATCAAGTCAGCATTGTCGCAAAATTCAAGATTGCCTTATGGATCCCAGAATAATAAAATGTCCGACTTGTTTTTTGTCCATCCTTCCGCAGGTCCTCAATGTCCCCCCATTCACACGTGGGAGGGCGCCACCAGTAACACGTCATCACGACATCCGGGTACTTACGTCGAGTATCGTTGTGTGGAGGGACGCTACTTCGACAGTGGCGCCCCCTACGAGCGGACGTTTTGCCTACCGGATGGCGGATGGAAGACTCCTCTCATGGACTGCAAAGGTAACGCCGTGATCACGTGATAACTACCTGTTTCCAAGTATTAGCATTTCTATTTATGCATGTTATGGCGATATGTGATCTTGTATTTGTAGGTAAAACGATGTACTGTTGTAACATATATTGTATTGCTAAATATAGGCCTTTAGGCTAGGTACCGTAAGATACAGTATAATTTCCCGGTAATTTACATATCATAATAATCTTGGTCGTGTCTTTTTAAAGCATGGAACACAAGTGCAGCCAGTCTCCTAAGAATATCCTAGTCGTTAGACATCATTATATATGTAAAAGCAAGGTGATATTTACTTTTTTTAGGAGAGAACAAAAATTAAGTGTCGTAATGTTGCATTCAGACATTGCAACTCAAGTGAAGTCAATTGTAATACTTTCCACTTACAGTAGTATAGCAATAGCTAACGGCAAACAGAACAACGGAGGCATGTTCTAGTTCCTAAGGACGTATGATTAGGAATAGTTATCTTTCAGGGGAGGACCGGTCGATATTCCGCAAAGACACTACACCCGTAGAAGCTCCGGGCGCCATCACCATAGGAACGGGCTCCATAGTGATCGTCACGTGCCACCTCCTGCTGGTCATCGCCCTAGACATCGATACCTACGCTCGCCACCTGAAGCACCTCTACCACAACGTGTCGTGGATCTGTCGGCGTGACGAGATACCAGTTGATCAGTGAACGCCATGTTACACTGCTCACAAGTCAACAGCCTGTAGGAGGACATGGGAAGCTGATCAGTGAACGTCATGTTGTACTGCTCACAAGTCAACAGCCTGTAGGAGGACATGGGAAGCTGATCAGTGAACGTCATGTTGTACTGCTCACAGGTCAACAGCCTGTAGGAGGACATAGGAAGCTGATCAGTGAACGTCATGTTGTACTGCTCACAGGTCAACAGCCTGTAGGAGGACATAGGAAGCTGATCAGTGAACGTCATGTTGTACTGCTCACAAGTCAACAGCCTGTAGGAGGACATAGGAAGCTGATCAGTGAACGTCATGTTGTACTGCTCACAGGTCAACATCCTGTAGGAGGACATAGGAAGCTGATTAGTGAACGTCATGTTGTACTGCTCACAGGTCAACAGCCTGTAGGAGGACATGGGAAGCTGATCAGTGAACGTCATGTTGTACTGCTCACAGGTCAACAGTCTGTAGGAGGACATGGGAAGCTGATCAGTGAACGTCATGTTGTACTGCTCACAAGTCAACAGCCTGTAGGAGGACATGGGAAGCTGATCAGTGAACGTCATGTTGTACTGCTCACAAGTCAACATCCTGTAGGAGGACATAGGAAGCTGATCAGTGAACGTCATGTTGTACTGCTCACAAGTCAACATCCTGTAGGAGGACATAGGAAGCTGATCAGTGAACGTCATGTTGTACTGCTCACAAGTCAACAGTCTGTAGGAGGACATGGGAAGCTGATCAGTGAACGTCATGTTGTACTGCTCACAAGTCAACAGTCTGTAGGAGGACATGGGAAGCTGATCAGTGAACGTCATGTTGTACTGCTCACAAGGCAACAGTCTGTAGGAGGACATAGGAAGCTGATCAGTGAACGTCATGTTGTACTGCTCACAGGTCAACAGTCTGTAGGAGGACATGGGAAGCTGATCAGTGAACGTCATGTTGTACTGCTCACAGGTCAACAGCCTGTAGGAGGACATAGGAAGCTGATCAGTGAACGTCATGTTGTACTGCTCACAAGTCAACAGCCTGTAGGAGGACATGGGAAGCTGATCAGTGAACGTCATGTTGTACTGCTCACAGGTCAACAGCCTGTAGGAGGACATAGGAAGCTGATCAGTGAACGTCATGTTGTACTGCTCACAGGTCAACAGTCTGTAGGAGGACATAGGAAGCTGATCAGTGAACGTCATGTTGTACTGCTCACAAGTCAACAGTCTGTAGGAGGACATGGGAAGCTGATCAGTGAACGTCATGTTGTACTGCTCACAAGTCAACAGCCTGTAGGAGGACATAGGAAGCTGATCAGTGAACGTCATGTTGTACTGCTCACAGGTCAACAGTCTGTAGGAGGACATAGGAAGCTGATCAGTGAACGTCATGTTGTACTGCTCACAAGTCAACAGCCTGTAGGAGGACATAGGAAGCTGATCAGTGAGCGTCATGTTGTACTGCTCACAGGTCAACAGCCTGTAGGAGGACATGGGAAGCTGATCAGTGAACGTCATGTTGTACTGCTCACAGGTCAACAGCCTGTAGGAGGACATGGGAAGCTGATCAGTGAACGTCATGTTGTACTGCTCACAAGTCAACAGTCTGTAGGAGGACATGGGAAGCTGATCAGTGAACGTCATGTTGTACTGCTCACAAGTCAACAGTCTGTAGGAGGACATGGGAAGCTGATCAGTGAACGTCATGTTGTACTGCTCACAAGTCAACAGCCTGTAGGAGGACATAGGAAGCTGTTCAGTGAACGCCATGTTGTACTGCTCACAGGTCAACAACCTGCAGGAGGACATAGGAAGCTGATCAGTGAACGTCATGTTGTACTGCTCACAGGTCAACAGCCTGTATGAGGACATAGGAAGCTGATCAGTGAACGTCATGTTGTACTGCTCACACCGCAGAACTATGTCGGGTTTTTATCTTCGACATAATGGTATCCGATGCCCAGTCTATGTATGTCTTATGGCCCCATTAGTACGCTACCGGTGAGGACACTGCAGCTCTGCAGTGTCCTCACACACATCTGACCATATGTATTGTGGCACATTCAATGGCCGTGGTCACGACCTCATCATGACAATAGTATGCCATTAAAATGAGTTGTCGTCGTTCCCGTGTTGTATTTGCGATGACAACTTCTCTTGCGTTCTCAAAGTAAAACGTTTAATTTATTTTCCTTTTCAAGTTGTTGCCGATGCCACAACTCTCGTCACACTAATTGTACATGTGGTAGATATTGTTGTGTGTGATACAGTGAACAGTAACATATGATGCAGCCAACAGGATAGGTAGATAGAGGTAATTTGCACGCTTGCTTTCATGATGAACAAATTGGGTTACTCGACCATAATTCTTTGAACTGACAATGGTATACTGCCTATGTAGTAGATTACCAGATTAGATTAGATTAACATGGATATATAGTCATAGGTGTGCTGCCTCGTTCCATCGTTCATCGGTATGTGTACAAGAAGCACTTACACATGGATATATTTGGCACAAGTATAGTAAATTATTTCACGTTCTTTATTTAAGTGATTCCGAAATATGCATAGAATTTATTAGCTCCATATATAATCTTGATAAAATTCGAAAATGTTATTCCTTTACATAATGAGAAATAACAGAATTTGTGTGCCAATAAAATAAATAACTTTATTTTTCAGTTATTAAACTATATACATATATATATGTAGTTTATATATATAGTTTATATATAACTATATATATATTGTATATAACTACACATATTGGTTTGATAATTCCTAAACACGTTTTATAAACATTTATAATTCTTATAAACGTTTTATAAACGTTTTATAGACATTTATAATTCTTATAAACGTTTTATAAACGTTTTATAGACATTTATAATTCTTGTAAACGTTTTATAAAGATTTATAATTCGTATCAAGATTATCACTACCACGGGGTATAATTACATATTGATCAAACCAATGTTATTGTCTGTAAATGGTTTATATAATTATAAGTAATTCCCACCATTGCTGTAGATTAATTTCAGCAATAAAAGTTTCGATATCACCAGTTCGCCAGCAGATTTGTAGTGTCAGATGTACCCTATACTGATAAGTAATACAAACAAGCACCCAAAGAATGAAAGTCTACTGGACACCAGTGTAAATTTTGTGAAACAGGAATTAGGGCAATAAAGTGAGTGGTGATGGGTTTCGTGAATTCAGATGGAGACATATTCATATAGACGACTTCGCAAATCACAGTTCAGATTATTCCACTGTGAGGCGCCATTGCATGTGCAATGCATTCTGGGTATTATTTTGGTCTTTACGAGATGTCAAGATGGCGTCATCGTATGACAATGTATTCTGTATGCAATTAAACCTGCTATATTGCCATATATGCGACGGAAACGTTATTTAATCTGAATGTAATTTAGACATGCTCATTAATTTTATACATGCCTTGCCAATAACCTGGAAATATAGTATTTATCTCCGTAGAAAAACTCAAGATAACACACAAATATTTCCCAGAACTCTTTGCGCCAATCAGGTCTTTTTCAAGATGGCGTATAATTGCGAAGTCGTGTATGGGACCGTTCACTGTTAAGCCTGGTCAGGCCCGGCCGCAGGGTCACCAGCTTCAATGGAAAATCCTCGATCCTATTCTGTGATTCTACGACCAATCGGAAGATCAGTTCATGCGTCACCGCTGGTTTGCATGTTTATATTTTGTAGTTATAGCATCTTGAACGGTCATTATTAGACAAACGCAGTCCTAAATCAGAATTCCATGTGTCTTCTCCAACATAAACTGGGGCCGGCGCGACAGCTCAGTGGGTTAGAGCGCTCGCATTGAGTGCTCTGGTCACCTGAGAGCCTAACGGCGCGTGGGTCGGTGGTTCGAGCCCTGCTGTGGGCATGTCTGTGTGGTCGCAGGATAAAGATCCCATGTCTTTCTTCGTAAAGAGTAGAGGGTTACCACCGGGGACATGGCTCCACTCTCCCTTCCTTCTCCCATTGACGCGAAAAGAGAAAAAGTGGTTAAAACGTCCTGAATAACCAACCAACCAACATAAACTAATTTAGCAGGCTGGATGACAACGATACACAAAAGTACCATCCTGACTGACAGAAGAGCGCAACATTTACATACTCATCTCAGTACTAACAGCCACCTACTTGCAGGAAATAGTAAATATATGTTGTTATTAGAGGATCGGTTGAAACAAATAAGGGAAAAAATGTGATTCTTAAGTTTGTCGCATTTACCAATTGGACCAATCACTATCCGATCAGTTAATGTTAATGTTTAAGTTAATGTGTCTCTCGCACGTGTCGTGTAGATTCTTTGATATAGTAGAGGACCACTGTGATCAATACGTAATCCCGTGCAACAGAAACCCACGTCGGTCACCGTGGTGACGCTTTAATGGCACGTAAATATGTTAACGTCAACGCAAAAAGCCGAACGTTTGAACGTATAGATTAGCTTTATTTACAAACAAGCGAAGAGAACGTATTCATGTTCAGATCTTGAACCCCATAACTAAGGTCCGTCTCTGTGCTGAAGTCCGGCCATCAACAGTTCGAAACCACTTCCGGCGGTTGCACACATCCTGGAGAGACAATCCTCCTTTACTTAAACTTATGCTACGTTAATCGCCCGTTATTTCCACCCAGCTCTTCAGCTAGTATAATTATTTGTGTAGTATCTGTATGTTAACGTCATGTGCCTCAAAATGGCGTGTTGAAGACGAAGGGCGGCACCGGAAGTGAGTTCTCCACGCGGTAGACTGCGCACGCCTCCAGTTCACATGGCGACTCCCGCCAGGAGTACCGGACGCCTGTCACTTCCGGTGTCTCGTCGGCGCAGGGATTAGCGAAGGACACGGCGCTCTGCGTCGAGCTGGTGATGTTGCTCTGGATCCAGACTCCCGAGTCCGGACACAGGCCATCCGGCGCCGCCGAGCAGCACACCTGAAGCGGGATACCGGATCAGGGCGGTAAAGACAGGAACGGCGATAACATGCAACACCTGGATCACTTGGCAGTGACTCAACGTTCTTGACCTGGTTAACCCACTGTACATCGTCACTGAGAAGTCACATGATCATAGCGCAGTCTGTTGGTTTATTTAATGTTTATAATACGACCAGAACATAGCCTGCCGTCACATTCCTTACGGGATGCCCAGTTAGAGATATCAATGGTACATTTATACATTGGGCACATATTCACATTGATACATGTATACAGTATTACATATTCACATTGGCCCATGGAATAGTCACTATATATGGCGGCCGATTTCCCAGCATGGTGATGCTCACTAGCACATCACAAGTAAAAAAACAAATACATATATAACGAGATCTTACCTCGAAGCCCTGCGTTGACCGAATCTCAATGTTAGCACCATTGTTATCGAAGGTCACTGAGATGTCAGTGTCTACTGATATGGTGGTCGGGAAGGGACCCTGGGAGACAGGGAGAGATGTATGATTGACATGGCCCGGAATACAGTGCTCTTCATCAAGCGTTTATCTTTAACATACCACACCCCCTATTTCAATGTTGTCACGCGAGGAAGGTGTGGTCTGTCCTGAGTCGTTTGATTAAGCCAGTACAGCTCCAGGATATATATGTGGGACGCGAGAATAAAACTGAAGATCTGGTAGTAACATTGGTAGCATATTTATTATATATAGAATGGTTAGTGTCTGTCAATGATGACAAACCACGTCTTTGGGAGAATTCCATAAGGTTTTTTACTCACGAACTAGCATCAAGGGCATCACTGTATGCAAACACGATGAAACAGCAAGATACGTACCATAACGCTACTAAAGAAACTATCCGTAGAATATAGAAAATAATCTAGCATACACAAAATAGTAGTTATAATCTATGTACCATCAACGTGCTATACCACCTGCGTGTATTATATTTCTCTTTGTGAATAAACTTTTATTAGAAAAAAAATCAAAAAACAAATCAAGCGTTTATCTGCTCCTTGACGAACAGAACTCGACAGACGCCAGCTGGTCAGGTACAACTATAGTTCGCAATGAAGACATCCAATGGAGTCATAGTGGCCGTAACAGGGTTAACACGTCACGCTTAAGGCCAGAGTTATGTCATGTCCTTATCCGGTAAGAAACCATATGTTGGTCCCGTCCGTAAGTTGGTGTCAGTCTTAACTTACCTGGTACGGTCCTGCGTCCAGTACGCCGTACACCAACTGGTACGCCCCGTACGTCAGTATGTGGGTGTCTTTCACTTACCTAGTACGGCCCTGCGTCCAGTACACCGCACACCAGCTGGTACGCCCCGTACGTCAGTGGGTGTCTATCTTTCACTTACCTGGTGCGGCCCTTCGTCCAGTACGCCGTACACCAGCTGGTACGCCCCGTACATCAGTGGGTGTCTGTCTTTCACTTACCTGGTACGGCCCTTCGTCCAGTACGCCGTACACCAGCTGGTACGCCCCGTACATCAGTGGGTGTCTGTCTTTCACTTACTACCTGGTACGGCCCTTCGTCCAGTACGCCACACACCAGCTGGTACGCCCCGTACGTCGGTGGGTGTGTGTCTTTCACTTATCTGGTACCGCCCTGCGTCCAGTATGCCGTACACCAGCTGGTACGCCCCGTACGTCAGTGGGTGTCTGTCTTTCATTTACCTGGTGCGGCCCTTCGTCCAGTACGCCGTACACCATCTGGTACGCCCCGCACGTCAGTGGGTGTCAGTATTTCCCTTACCTGGTACGGCCCTTCGTCCAGTACGCCGTACACCATCTGGTTCGCCCCGTACGTCAGTGGGTGTGTATTTCACTTACCTGGTACGGCCATTCGTCCAGTAGGCCGTGCACCATCTGGTACGCCCCGTACGTCAGTGGGTGTGTGTCTTTCACTTACCTGGTACGGCCCTTCGTCCAGTACGACGTACACCATCTGGTACGCCCCGTACGTCAGTGGGTGTGTGTCGTTTACATACCTGGTACGGCCCTTCGTACAGTACGCCGTACACCATCTGGTACGCCCCGCACGTCAGTGGGTGTCAGTATTTCCCTTACCTGGTACGGCCCTGCGTCCAGTACGCCATACACCATCTGGTACGCCCCGTAATTCAGGCGCTCCGCAATCTGCCGCTTGTATCGAGGGTGGATCCTGAAGTATGTACGACCGTTATCACCAAGGGATATTCACAGAAAGTCACAGAAAGCACTACAAACGACAATAGCAAGTATATTATTCGTGAACCTAGCTGCAATGCTAGCTGCAATGATTCTTGCTTCCATCGGAATGCCCAGTACTGGTATCTGGGTCAATTAGTGAACAAACAGTCATTAAAACATTGGTGGAGGCACTACCATTGTTTATTATGGTAATGTCGAGATCGAGATTGTGGGAGGAAGTACAATATTACCTAGTTGTATTAATTAATACCCTACAATACGCCGATTGCGAGAGAGCTCGGGGCTCGGGAAGGGGGGGGGGTCCTTAATTTCCCCTGGCTTTGCTAGCGCATCTTATTATTAACGATATTTTATACCAAGACATCGATAGCTGACAGAATATTAATACCCTACTGCCCAATAATTAGTATTGTTAATTATTAATATGAATACCCTACTGCCCAGTAAATAATATATTTATATTCATAATAATTTTTATATATTAATATTATTACCCTATACCATAGTGACGGATGCAGGCTTATTAGGAAAGGTCGGTGCACTTACGATCCGCTAGGGGAGTTGAAGTCCGGGAGATCCATGGCGACCGCTGTGTAGACGTTCTGGAGAACGTTGTTGGGGGTGAATCCCTGGTTGTCGGTCTGTGCCCAACGGATGTCCGTGTAGCCAGTCTGGATGTCACCCGGTCTGTTTGGAGCGAGCTGCAAGGAGATCCCGAATCCGGTGATGTTAAACGTCTGCGGTGCCACAATAGGCGATGTTAATGATGCGAACCGGGCAAACGGTGTTCACAGCGGACTTGACGTATGAACTAATTATGAATGAAAGCATGACTGGCATTGGAGGTATCCGCCCCCCCCCCTCCTACTCCTCCCCCCGAGGTACACCTACACGTGTGTTATAACCGAAAACGTCTCACCACCCAAGAACCGTGCCCAGATTTTCGCCATATCCTTCAGGTTAATTGCCCCGACCTCGCATAAATATTGTGTTAATGGGTTGATCTACGTCGAACTTCGCATGGTGTGACGATTGCCATAAAGAGAACAGATGCCAAGGCTGTATTGCAATGGGATACCCATCCTGGGGTTGATAATGTGTGACACCGATAGAAGGTCAGAATCGCACGGGCGGATCCAGGGCAGTGACATGTTTTGATCGCGGCCTCTTATGGCGCAAATTGCACTTCCGTTTTACTGTGGACCTCTATTTTGTTCCCTCACAGTCGTATTTTTTTCAATAAGATCCCCCACTCCCTCCCCCAGTCTCCTCCATCTCTCCTCTTTGTAGAACACGCACCTGGACGTTTCCGAAGGTAAACAAGGGATCCGTCTGACCAGACGACGCGGCGTTCCACTTTTGGCGCCAATCAGTAAACATGGCGGGCAGTGAGCAGCGGTAGCGGTCAGGGTCGTTGCTGTTAGTTTCACCTGTTAATAATCAGAGATTGTCAAACCAGCTAGGATTGTGTATCGCATGAAAGGGTCAAACGTGACGCTGGGTGGCGAAAAAGAAACACTGCCATAGACAAATAAAATGCATTGCAAAGTGTTTGAAATAAATGGTGTATATTGATCAAAAACGAAATTGCCAGAGCCATTGCTGACTTAAGATGATGACATAATGCTACGCTTACACCTCAAGGGGTCTGGAAGGGACAAATGGTGACACGCGACACAATAATTTTTTGAAAAATCGACATTCGACATTGACAAATTCCGAAACGGAAGATCTGAAAAAGCGACATCGACATATATTCTTTTAAAAAATATGATACTTAGCCAAAAAGCGACACTCAACGTCGTGACAAATCGACATTCGACACTAAAAATTTCGAAAACCCTCAGAGAGCGATGTCTCGTATGTAGAGCCTCACCTTGGTACCAGAGGGCGCCAGTGATGGGCAGGGGCAGGAAGGGGTTGATCATGGCATTCCAGCGAACGGAGGCTGCAATACCTCTGTAGAGGAGGTTCAGAGGGGAGGACAGTGAGCTGGGGTCGCAACGGATACATATACATGTATCTTAATATCAAACTTTCATATTTTATGGTATAATCACGACTACTTTTGAACAAGTAGATTTTGTCATTGGAAGATATTCGCATATTTCATTTCATTGTCGCATTCCCTGTGCCACATTGTACCATGCTGCCCTCTACTGGCCGATCCAGGGTGTCATCAGTGCGTGGAGGGCAGACTATTTCATGTGAGACACAGTGTCACCAGATGGCGTCACTATTTCATTCCATCGTTTCCACGACAGTTGGCACCAAACTGCAAATTATGTGCACATACCCTCCACATTAGAAACACGTTGCCAAAATGCCAGTATAAGAAGGCTAGCTGTCTACCATATAACATCAGAGCTTGTTCGACATCTAAAACGAGGAAATCAAATATCTACACTTCGATGTGGAGGTCCTGCACTCACGCTTCCGTCCTGTTTGTATAGCACGCATCGATCGCATCCGGAGACGACCAGGACTGTATCCGAGTTCCGCCCCAGGTTGTCTGGATCAGCCCAACCGGGATGTCAAACTTGGTAGTCACGTTCCTCCCGAACAGCCAGCAGAGAGCCGAGAACCCAGCCACGTTGGCTGTCGGGGAAGACAGTAAACATTTATTGCATGACATAAAATAATGGCATGGTAACGAGAGGGGATGCCAATGGAAGGGATGGTTGTATATTTAGGACGATTCAACCAATTCAGGTTGTATCACGTCAATGGGAGAAGGAGGGGAGAGTGGAGCCATGTATCCAGGTTAACCCATTATTCTTTGCAAAGAAGCACATGGGATCTTTATCCTACGACCACACAGACATGGCCACAGCGGGGCGTGATCAACCGATCCACGGGCCGTCAGGCTGGTCTAAGTGGAGGGAAATTGGAATTGTCAGAAATTGGTAGCAGCCCTGGGGAGTAACTGTTAACGTGGTAGTTGCAACCGAAGGCGTCAGGCATTTCATATACGTGGTGGTGATAGGGGGGGCGGGGAGCAGGTGTGTGTGTGTGTGGAGGGGAGGGTGGGGGGGGGGGGGGCATGGGCACACACAGGGAGAAGAAAACGACTATAATTAACATGTCTTTGGTGGACTCATTTGTCGTGGGTTTGGACCACGGGACACTGACAGCTAGGGGACTGATTTGACTCACTTGTGGTGGTTCTGGACCACGGGACACTGACAGCTAGGGGACTGATGTGACTCACTTGTCGTGGGTCTGGACCACGGGACACTGACAGCCAGGGGACTGATGTGACTCACTTGTGGTGGGTCTGGACCACGGGACGCTGACAGCTAGGGGACTGATGTGACTCACTTGTGGTGGGTCTGGACCACGGGACACTGACAGCTAGGGAACTGATGTGACTCACTTGTGGTGGGTCTGGACCACGGGACACTGACAGCTAGGGGACTGATGTGACTCACTTGTGGTGGGTCTGGACCAAGGGACACTGGCAGCTAGGGGACTGATGTGACTCACTTGTCGTGGGTCTGGACCACGGGACGCTGACAGCTAGGGGACTGATGTGACTCACTTGTGGTGGGTCTGGACCACGGGACACTGACAGCTAGGGAACTGATGTGACTCACTTGTGGTGGGTCTGGACCACGGGACACTGACAGCTAGGGGACTGATGTGACTCACTTGTGGTGGGTCTGGTCCAAGGGACACTGACATCTAGGGGACTGATGTGACTCACTTGTCGTGGGAACACTGACAGCTAGGGTACTGATGTGACTCACTTGTGGTGAGGACACTGACAGCTAGGGGACTGACGTGACTAACTTGTCGTGGATCTGGACCACGGGACACTGACAGCTAGGGGACTGACGTGACTCACTTGTGGTGGGTTGGACCACGGCACACTGATAGCTACGGGACTGACGTGACTCACTTGTGGTGGGTCTGGACCACGGGATATTGATATCGGCCAAGTCGGACAGCGGGACGTCAGATGTCACATGGGATGCCTGGAAGATCCGGACGTCCTGGTAATTAGGAGCATCCTGGATGTCTGGATCCGGGTTATCCAGCTGGAGAACCGAGAAGCGGATTAAAAGAGGACTTTTGGAAAGGAGATTGGCAGTTTTGGCGCCACGTCGAGTTGTTGGGAACAGTACCGCGCTCAATGCCATTTCGAGGAACTGCTGGTTTTGCATTGAAAGGGGTCATTCTTTCTCAAAAAAAGGGGGGGGGGCACACCTCAGATGGCCTAAATTTCGGATGGAAAACGACATTCTTCCTAAAAATATGGGGGGGGGGGCGAGTCCACGCCCCTGGATCCGCCCCTTGGGATCAAATATTTATTCCATACCTCAATCATCTGAAACTCCATGTTGCTCTGTCCGGAGCAGACGTAGACATCGCCGAAGATGATGTCGTCAAGCTGCAGGTTGCAGTCGTCGTTAGGGGAGAAGGCGGTGAGGGTGAAGGCCACGGCGGGGGTGGAGGAGGCCACAGCGGGCAGAATGACACTCCACTCGGGGGAACCGCTCGCCCCTGACACGAGAGAGACACGACATCCAGTGCAGCAGCTTGCAACCTCAGGTAAGCTCAGAGAGCGCCCACAGGTCCTGTATCATTGTGTATATCTGGTACACCTACCTATGGCGGCCTGGGTGTATCTAGTACACCTACCTATGGCGGCCTGGGTGTACCTGGTACACCTACCCATGGCGGCCCGGGTGTATCTGGTACACCTACCTATGGCGGCCCGGGTGTATCTGGTACACCTACCTATGGCGGCCTGGGTGTATCTGGTACACCTACCTATGGCGGCCCGGGTGTATCTGGTACACCTACCTATGGCGGCCTGCGTGTATCTGGTACACCTACCTATGGCGGCCCGGATGTATCTGGTACACCTACCTAGGGCGGCCTGAGTGTATCTGGAACACCTACCTATGGCTGCCTGGGTGTATCTGGTACACCTACCTATGGCGGCCTGGGTGTATCTGGCACACTTGCCTATGGCTGCCCGGGTGTATCTGGTACATCTACCTATGGCGATCTGTGTGTATCTGGTACACCTACCTATGGCGGCCTGGGTGTATCTGGTACACCTACCTATGGCGGCCTGCGTGTATCTGGTACACCTAACTATGGCGGCCTGGGTGTAAAGGGTACACCTACCTATGGAGGCCTGGGTGTTGATGGTGGAGTATCCACTGAGGGTGACCTGGACGGGGTCCCCCTCGGCTGAGGCGAACCCCCAGACGGTGACCTGTGCCGGCGCCCGCTGGAGCACCATGGAACTGCCGTAGTACGAGGCAAACCGGAACACGCCATCTGGGGACAGACAAAGGAACTTTCGCATAACCCTAGAACTTTTAAACATATCGTTTATATCTTTATATATATCTATAGACATCGTTTTATATATCTATAGAACATCTTTATATATATTCTATAGAACATCTATAGAAAAAATATATATATATATAAATTTTAAATACGGGAAAAAATGCTATCAGGAGCTACATATGCAACACTATATGGCCTGATTAGTATAGGGATAATCTATTCTTAGCACTAAAATGCATTAACTGGAGGCTGCACAGCACATCTGAAGCTGTACAGTAAAACAGCCATTTGAATCAAAGAAACAGTGATCTGCAATATTTAATATTCCATTTGAATCAAAGACGGTACTTCAGTTTTTCATTGCACGAGAGTTGTAGAATTTGCTTGGCGGGAAGTATCTGTATTACAGGACTTTGTGAACGGCAACCAGTAAGCCCTGCTTCTGTTGCTGTTAATCTGTTTAATATAATTTCCTTTTGATATGGTACACGTTTGACGAACAACTGTATCTGACTCAAGTGAACAATAATCCGATTCAAGGGAACGACTTATCGCCAGCACTCACCGCACGCTCGAGTGGACGTGACCGGGGACGCTGCGCTTTGGGAGAGTGCCACCAGGAACCATGGCAACAGCCAGACCGCGCTCCGCTGAAGGGACATCATGGCTGCCGCAGGTCAACAAAACTAACCCTCCTGGCTGAGAGAACAGCCTAAATATTCCGTGCATTACGTGGAGACCGAGATATGACGCTGACAGGTGTACCACCGACAAATGTTCCCATCCGCTTGTCTTCGGCTTGTCGCGGAACCTGATAAGGAGAGTGGGTTATAGCAAATGAACTACTGAACAAGGCCACTTCAGTACACTCGGATTGGTATTGATAAGACAGGGTATACCGGTCCATATAATCGCTTTATATCAAGTTATAATGGGTACACATCTGGAACCAATCAGATTTGTAACATATCTAGAGAAAATAGACGCCAGAACGATCATTATTTCCGCACTGAAAAACGGCAGCAAACCGAGAATATGGCCGCTTTCTTGCGACGCGCAGCGTTGTGACAGTCATTACGTTTGCCGGAGTGCAAAGTGGGCTTTTGTTTTTTTGCTGACCTATGATAAACGGTTGAAAATTATGCAGCGCAATGCAAATTAAGTCAGTACTCGCCTTTTGCATGTTATGCAACACAGAGCGAGCTAGAGCTACCCGAAACACGCGCCGGCCAGAATTTCTCGTGGAACGGTCTCTTGCTTTCCTTTAAATGATACATGTCATGCAGGTAACTGGGCCCAATCTGGTTGATACTCTTTTATACTTCTAAAGCTATACCGCGCAACCGCTCAACATATAGCACAGGTCTAACCGCTTTCTTCCTCAACTCTGTGTATGCTTATCTAAAATCATTAGAAACAAATCTCAGTGCCCCCTCCTGTATCTTTTAAATCTTAAGCATGTTTATCATATCACAGAAATCCCACACAATGGGACAATAATTAAAATGTGAAAGGATGAATGAATGAAATAATGTAAGTTTCCTATCAACATCCATGGATTTAGACACTCTAGCAAACCCACTAACAATTTTACCAGCCATTTTGCAGAAACTTGATATATGGCTGCCGAAATTTAATCTGGAATCCAGTTGAATACCTAGTAATGTTACTTCCTGTTCCGCTGCCAGTTCTGTACCATGAACGGAAAAACCACGTTGTTATTTCTGATAACGCGTTTTCTAGAGTTACTTTAACCTTGTTCAACTCCTTGCTGAGCCGCCTCCGTGTTATCATCAGAATAGTTATACTTACCGGTTTCCGGTGAAGTGGATACTACCAGGCCATTCGTAAATATATTATACAGATGTGGGCCGAAAACAGAATCCTGTGGTGCTACTTTCTTGAGAGAAAGCCACTCGCTCCGATTATGTCCTAGTTTTACCCTCTGTTCGCGGTTCGTAAGATAACTTGCGACAAGCAAACACGATTGTTTAATGATGCCATTAAACGGTCATCTTGGTTACTTAACGGCTTGTAATTTTCTTTATCTAAGTTGTCCTTTTTCTTGAAAATAGGTGTAACTTCAGCGTATTTCAGATCTTTTGGAAACGCATTACCTTTAATCGTCATATTTAAAACATACCTTAATGGCTCACACAAGATGGCAGCTCCCTACTTGATAAGCTTGATAAGGGGGTATCTTGTCGTAGCCACTAGCCTTCGAAACATCAATGCGTTTAAGTGTTGTGTATATGTCGTGGGTATACTTACTGCCCTGAAGTTAAAAGCTTCTACCGTGTCTTGGTTGTCTTCCTTTATAGCCATACCGGACTTATGGTCTTTGTGATAAAGTACGGTTTCGTCTATTAGCTGGTCATCTGGTATATCATCTTGTTGTCCTATGTCTTTGGCAACGTCTACGAAGTACTTATTAAATATGTCACTTAATTATCTTTGATGGATCTGATATAATTTCATCTCCCTCTTTCAGAATAACGTCTCCGTTGCTTGCAATTTTTCTTGATTTTAATGGTTTTACACATTTCTAGAATTCCTTACCATTAGTCGTAGCTTCACTACATTTCCCCTTGATGTACTTTTGCACACTTACTTTTCGTAGACGTCCTATCAGATTCCTCTGCTGTCTGTATTTTTTCCCGTTCTCTTCGCCACTCACTTTCTCATACTTAGGCCTCAGCATATTTTTTACATTTATGGCTCTGCGAAGATGGCTATTCACATAAGGCACACAGTTATTCTTAACAACCTGGTGCATGTCTATCAACGCATTCTTTAATCAATTTGATTTAGAACCAATATCATCAACATCGTCTAACACTTCACTTACAATGCCAGATCATCTTTGTATTTAACCTTATCAAAATGTTTAAAACTTCGATAATAAACACGCTTCTGCTGTTTAATGGGAACTTCTAATTTCGTTGCTATGCATACCATATGGTGAAAATCGCTAAGGCCAGCATCTATACATGATACATATCGCAAACGCCTTGAATCATTCGTAATTACAAAATCAACTAAGGTCGGGGTTTTACCCGTGACTTTATATTTTATATATGTTGTACCATACATCTAATATTAAAATATTTTGAATGGACTTAAGTGAACCCCAGTTTGCAAACTAAGCAGCTGCTCCAACATGGAAGACAGCGACTAAGCGACCCAATCAGGTCCAACATATCTAAGCGATAGTGATGAAGAATGAATGCGCGTAACTGTATGTATATAGTATGTAGGACTTTAATTTTTAAATAGGATATGTCCCTCTTTTAAATACAGTATCCTCATCAGCATATATCTGACATTTACCATGGTTCCGACTATGTAAGGTTATCCTTGGTATAGGGACGGGTCTGTTTGCCGAGTTAAAATTACCAATTCCATGACAATAGCGTGATATTGATACGACGTTTTCAAACGATGGCATGTCTCATTAGTTCAAAATTAAAAATGACGAACAAACATGTCTTTGTTATTTAATTCAAATATAATTTTATTTAAATTAATAATTTGATTCAAAATATAAAATGGTTATTATTATACAAAGGTGCACAATATATATATTTACGGATGTAGAAATGTTACTTAACTAATGTGAATAATTTTCTACATGCATGAGAGTGGCCATTCCCAATGAAAAAGTGAATTATCCGAGATAAAGAGTTTTTTTGCAAAGAATTCGGCGGCTATTTTGAAAATGGCGGCCATAAACGTGCGCAGTATATATCTTGGCGGATTCAGAATCTTTTACTGCTCAAATATACGTAAGTTCTATCGCGACTTCAGGCAGAAAATCCTGAAACAAAATCGTTTTTCGGGGGCACAGCCCATTTTTCTGAATTTGGCGGCCATAAACGTGCGCAATTATCCTCAAAGCCAACTTCTTGGCTGTTTCGTTGTTTACCTCAGTGTTCTTTTGGTTAGGTTCTCCTTCGGTTCTCTCACATGCCGGATTCTCATCAGGCATAACATTTTGAACAGGTCCATTACATGTTGCAACATCAGCAGTTTTTGTAGTATTGCTTAAAATATTGACCGTCCCTTCGGTGCTGATTGGCATCGTCAAATCACATTGAGAAATAGTTCCCATAAAACAATGCTTATGAGGATTATGATCCTCCTTTGAAACATTACTTAAAATGACGGAATCATTGAAAAATGGCATGCTTATAATATCACGTTGGGGGTTTGATTGCGCCATTAAAAGTTCAGCTTCATCATACGTGCAACATGTCATACCAAGGGGAGCATCATTTAACACATCGGCGAGTTCTCCATTGCCGAGAACACATTTACAAAACTTAGCCTTGTGGCATGTCACATGTCCTTCCTCCCCGCAGTAGTAGCACTTAGGCTGGTCTATCGTCGTGGCTGTCGTTCGGTGCGCGTCTGTCTCCCCCCGTCTGTCCCGATGTCGTCGCTACACCCGGGTCCATTCACCGTCGTCATGGTTACGTCTACCGCTGTCCTCGGTGTGATACCTTCTCTGTCTGTCAGCGACCACTGTCGGTCGACGTTCTTATCCCGTAGCCGGATCCATACGGCCTCGTCCGTATCCAGTATGGTCTTTCGAGGGTCTGCTGGGGCGCGTACATATGTCGCCATCTTTGTCGGTCGGTGTCAAGTCCAGCAGAAACATCTTAAATTAAATTGAATATCTGTGGTTAAACCACATGGACAAGTGAACTTCATTATCTGGCGAACACGATATAACGTTGCAATGCATGACGACCACTTGCTATACTGATGGAATGGAATGGTTTATTTCAGTTCAACAATAGACCCGAGGCCCTCGTGTTGACAGACAAAATACATGGCACACAGTACAATCTTATTCAGTTATATCTCTTAGTAGTTCAAACGCCCTCTATACAAATTCTGCTTGTTTATTTAATACTGTTGAATTTGTCGTCGTCATAAGGGATATATATTTCGTATGGTCAGGTCTTTGCCAATAATATTTTGGTAAGATTGTCCTTCTTAAGTCGCTATACAGCGGACACTTTAAAAAAAAGATGCCCGTTCTCGATGACATTACACTTGGGACACGTTCTCTCTTCGACAGGGATTGCCCTGGGCTTATGCCACCTTCGCTGATGACACGTAGGTCGAACACGATATAACGTTGCCATGACGACCACGTGCTATACTGATGACACGTAGGTCGAACACAAATCAACAAATAACCGTTTTTCCACGTATTACATTTAATAGCGCTACTTACTGGACGGGACTGGAGCTGGACGTTGCTGAAACCTGGCGACAAGCATGGGACACGTGCACGCCTAACTTGGTCAGATGGCCCACTAACGCCACCTACATGGAGAATAGTGACTGCGTGGTGGCTGACGTCAACAACGACCAGTACTGGAGAGTGGTCAGCTGTGTCGAGCACCACGCCTTCATATGCGACTTCCGCAAAGGTATGAAGCAATTTAAAGCGGTTTAAAGTGAACGGGTTGACGTTAAACCCTCTGTATGCGATGCACAATGCCTCCTCCCCCCTTAGGGAAAGAATGCCGTTCAATGCCAAATTTAGGCCATCTGAGGCTTGGATCCTCCCATCCTAGTTGCACGTTTTCAGTGGACCCCCCAAAATTGGTGGACCCTCCGGTCGCAATTTTGTTCACAGCCCCCCCACCCCCCTTCCGGCGATCGCAAGTCTCAATGCCCCCTCCCCCCTATTTATAAAATTCCTGGATCCGCCCCTATGCATAACATATATACATATGTACCGTGTATGTTGCAGGTATATACTCCAATGGTAATTATTAGTTATAACTACCATTACTTATCATCAGCATCCAACAAGGATTTAAGTATGATATCGTTAAATAACTCGAATCGAACATGCATTTTACATACTAAATGTACGTATATGTTTCAGGTATATATTCACATGGTAATTATTAGGTATAAATACCATTACAAATCATACGGCGAAATCGAACGATGTGGTGTCCGAGTAATTGCATTTATATGTCCCTTATTATCGCTAACACGTGGCGAAACCATGTGCCACGTACAAACAACCCAAGGTGACATGTGACCCATGACACACACGCGTAGTCTTGTCTTCTTCCAGCCAACACCTGCGGGAGCGCCCCCTCGCTGGAGAATGCGGATATTATGGGTTACGGCTTCACGGCTAACGGGATCAGGACGGTCACCTACCATTGCCACCATGGATACGTGTTCGCCGGAACCAATGGGAAGACAGAGATGCAGGTCAACTGTGACTCGTGTGGAACGTGGGATATGTACCCCCCTCCACCGTGCGAAGGTGAGGGAGAGAAAGCGACCATGGTTTTTAAATATACACTAATGTATTTACTGCGTGACTCATTCCTAAATATGTTTCATTTAATTAAATCGACATATCTAGTACGTTTTATTATTTAATGATATTTTGATGAACGGGATATGCTTACCTTGGGTCGGCGTTGTTTCTTGCTTCCACAGTAAATACGACGAATGCCAACACGACTACTTGGGGAACCGAACCGGATGCTGGAACAGTCACAGCTACTGAACAAGGCGCAAGGGATACAGCACCAGCAAGGACCACATCAAATGAAACCGAAACTGAGGCAAATACTCGGACACCAGAAACTGCAGAAAGCAAATAAAAGCCTGGAGACAACGTCGGCGACCCGGGATGCCCAAGGCGAGCCCCTGACAACCTCGGCCGAGTGGGGCACGACGGATGGGGCAGGTGTGGTATCTACAACAGTGGCAAGGGACCTGGAAGTGACCGTTCCCAGCGGGATAGGAAACCATGCCATTACAAGGCAAGTAACCGGTAACTCACTTGCATTAACCCAACGTTCGATTACTGAAGACCAAACCACGATTCCTCAAGCTACGCTTTTCGCTACGGATATTGTCACAGCCTCACCGCATCTCAAACAGAGAACGATCGCGCATCACACCAAGCCTGTATTACTTTCTGGGGGTACTCTCAGAAGGATTGTATTTGTAGGTAAAACGATGTACTGTTGCAACATATATTGTATTGGTAAATTTAGGCGTTTAGGCTAGGTACCGTAAGATACAGTATAATTTTCCGGTAATTTACATATCATAATAATCTTGGTCGTGTCTTTTTAAAGCATGGAACACAAGTACAGCCAGTCTCTTAAGAATATCCTAGTCTTCAGACTTCATTACATATGTAAAAGCAAGGTGACATTTACTTTTTTTAGGAGAGAACAAAAATTAAGTGTCGTAATATTGCATTCAGACATTGCAACTCAAGTGAAGTAAATTGTATTTCCTTCCACTTACAGTAGTATAGCAATAGCTAACGGCAAACAGAACAACGGAGCAATGTTCTAGTCCCTTAGGACGTATGATTAGGAATAGTTATCTTTCAGGGGAGGACCGGTCAATATTCCGCAAAGACACAACACCCGTAGAAGCTCCGGGCGCCATCACCATAGGAACGGGCTCCATAGTGATCGTCACGTGTCACCTCCTGCTGGTCATCGCCCTAGACATCGATACCTACGCTCGCCACCTGAAGCACCTCTACCACAACGTGTCGTGGATCTGTCGGCGTGACGAGATACCAGTTGATCAGTGAACGCCATGTTACAGTGCTCACAAGTCAACAGCCTGTAGGAGGACATAGGAAGCTAATCAGTGAACGTCATGTTGTACTGCTCACAAGTCAACAGCCTGTAGGAGGACATAGGAAGCTGATCAGTGAACGTCATGTTGTACTGCTCACAAGTCAACAGCCTGTAGGAGGACATGGGAGGCTGATCAGTGAACGTCATGTTGTACTGCTCACAGGTCAACATCCTGTAGGAGGACATAGGAAGCTGATCAGTGAACGTCATGTTGTACTGCTCACAGGTCAACAGCCTGTAGGAGGACATAGGAAGCTGATCAGTGAACGTCATGTTGTACTGCTCACAGGTCAACAGCCTGTAGGAGGACATAGGAAGCTGATCAGTGAACGTCATGTTGTACTGCTCACAGGTCAACAGCCTGTAGGAGGACATAGGAAGCTGATCAGTGAACGTCATGTTGTACTGCTCACAGGTCAACAGTCTGTAGGAGGACATAGGAAGCTGATCAGTGAGCGTCATGTTGTACTGCTCACAGGTCAACAGTCTGTAGGAGGACATGGGAAGCTGATCAGTGAACGTCATGTTGTACTGCTCACAAGTCAACAGCCTGTAGGAGGACATAGGAAGCTGATCAGTGAACGTCATGTTGTACTGCTCACAGGTCAACAGCCTGTAGGAGGACATGGGAAGCTGATCAGTTAACGTCATGTTGTACTGCTCACAGGTCAACAGCCTGTAGGAGGACATAGGAAGCTGATCAGTGAACGTCATGTTGTACTGCTCACAGGTCAACAGCCTGTAGGAGGACATAGGAAGCTGATCAGTGAACGTCATGTTGTACTGCTCACACCGCAGAACTATGTCGGGTTTTTATCTTCGACATAATGGTATCCGATGCCCAGTCTATGTATGTCTTATGGCCCCATTAGTACGCTACCGGTGAGGACACTGCAGCTCTGCAGTGTAATCACGCACATCTGACCATATGTATTGTAGCACATTCGGTGGCCATGGTCACGACCTCATCATGACAATAGTATGCCATTAAAATGAGTTGTCGTCGTTCCCGTGTTGTATTTGCGATGACAACTTCTCTTGTGTTCTCAAAGTAAAAAGTTTAATTTATTTTCCTTTTCAAGTTGTTGCCGATGCCACAACTCTCGTCACACTAATTGTACATGTGGTTGATATTGTTGTGTGTGATACAGTGAACAGTAACATATGATGCAGCCAACAGGATAGATAGATAGAGGTAATTTGCACACTTGCTTTCATGATGAACAAATCGGGTTACTCGGCCATAATTCTTTGAACTGACAATGGTATACTGCCTATGCAGTAGATTACCAGATTAGATTAGATTACTCTGGATATATAGTCATAGGTGTGCTGCCTCGTTCCATCGTTCATCGGTATGTGTACAAGAAGCACACATGGATATATTTGGCACAAGTATAGTAAATTATTTCACGTTCTTTATTTAAGTGATTCCGAAATATGCATAGAATTTATTAGCTCCATATATAATCTTGATAAACATGGAAAATGTTATTCTTTTACATAATGAGAAATAACAGAATTTGTGTGCCAATAAAATAAATAACTTTATTTTTCAGGTATTAAACTATATATATATATATGTAGTTTATATATATATATATGTAGTTTATATATATATATATGTAGTTTATATATAACTATATATATATTGTATATAACTACACATAATGGTTTGATAATTCTTAAACACGTTTTATAAACATTTCTAATTCTTATAAACGTTTTATAATTCGTATATAGATTATATCACTACCATGGGGTATAATTACATATTGATCAAACCAATGTTATTGTCTGTAAGTAATTCCCACCATTGCTGTAGATTAATTTCAGCAATAAAAGTTTCGATATCACCAGTTCGCCAGCAGATTTGTAGTGTCAGATGTACCCTATACTGATAAGTAATACAAACAAGCACCCAAAGAATAAAAGTCTACTGAACACCAGTGCAAATTTTGTGAAACAGGAATTAGGGCAATAAACTGAGTGGTGATGGGTTTCGTGAATTTAGATGGAGGCATATTTATATAGACGACTTCGCAAATCACAGTTCAGATTATTCCACTGTGAGGCGCCATTGCATGTGCAATGCATTCTGGGTATTATTTTGGTCTTTGCGAGATGTCAAGATGGCGTCATCGAATGACTATGTATTTTGTATACAATTAAATCTGCTATATTGCCATATATGCAACGGAAACGTTATGTAATCTGGATGTAATTTAGACATGCTTATTAATTTTATACATGCCTTGTCAATGGAAACAGTATTTATCTCCGTAGAAAAACTCAAGATAACACAGAGATATTTCCCAGAACTCTTTGCGCCAATCAGGTTTTTTCCAAGATGGCGTATAATTGCGAAGTCGTGTATGGGACAGTTCACTGTTAAGCCTGGTCAGATCCGGCCGCAGCTAGGGTCACCAGCTTCAATGGAAAATCCTCGATCCTATTCTGTGATTCTACGACCAATCGGAAGATCAGTTCATGCGTCACCGCTGGTTTGCATGTTTATATTTTGTCGTTATAGCATCTTGAACGGTCATTATAAGACAAACGCAGTCCTAAATAAGAATTGCATGTGTCTTCTCCAACATAAACTGGGGCCGGCGCGACAGCTCAGTGGGCTAGAGTGCTCTGGTCACCTGAGAGCCTAACGGCACGTGGGTCGGTGGTTCGAGCCCTGCTGTGGCCATGTCTGTGTGGTCGCAGGATAAAGATCCCATGTCTTTAGGGGGCCTCCCTGGTGTAGTGGTTAGCGCACTAGACCGCAGATCAATAGGTCCTGGGTTCGAATCCGGGCTCGGGCACCTAATCTGGGGCATGTTTCATTCCTTCATCCTTCATCGTCTCGGGAGGTTCCTTGGCCCAATTTAGCCTGTATGTGCACAAAAGTGGCCTAAAACACCAACATTCCATTCCCATGTCTTTCTTCGTAAAGAGTAGGGGGTTACCCCCGGGGACATGGCTCCACTCTCCCATTCTTCTCCCATTGACGCGATAAGACCAAAAGTGGTTAAAACGTCTTGAATAACCAACCAAAGAACATAAACTAATTTAGCAGGCTGGATGACAACGATACACAAAAGTACCATCCTGACTGACAGAAGAGCGCAACATTTACATATTCACCTCAGTACTAACAGCCACCTACTTGCAGGAAATTGTAAATATATGTTGTTATTAGAGGATCGGTTGGAACAAATAAGGGAACAAATGTGATTCTTAAGTTTGTCGCATTTACCAATTGGACCAATCACTATCCGATCTCACAGTTAATGTGCCTCTCGCACGTGTCTGAGAGCCTAACGGCACGTGGGTCGGTGGTTCGAGCCCTGCTGTGGCCATGTCTGTGTGGTCGCAGGATAAAGATCCCATGTCTTTCTTCGTAAAGAGTAGGGGGTTACCCCCGGGGACATGGCTCCACTCTCCCTTCCTTCTCCCATTGACGCGATATGACCAAAAGTGGTTAAAGCGTCCTGACTAACCAACCAACCTCGCACGTGTCGTGTAGATTCTTTGATATAGTAGAGGACCACTGTGATCAATACGTAATCCCGTGCAACAGAAACCCACGTCGGGGTCACCGTGGTGACGCTTTAATGGCACGTAAATATGTTAACTTCAACGCAAAATGCCGAACGTTTGAACGTATAGATTAGCTTTATTTACAAACAAGCGAAGAGAACGTATTCATGTTCAGATCTTGAACCCCATAACTAAGGTCCGTCTCTGTGCTGAAGTCCGGCCATCAACAGTTCGAAACCACTTCCGGCGGTTGCACACATCCTGGAGAGACAATACTCCATTACTTAAACTTATGTACGTTAATCGCCCGTTATTTCCACCCAGCTTTTCAGCTAGTATAATTATTTGTGTAGTATCTGTATGTTAACGTCACGTGGCTCAAAATGGCGCGTTGAAGACGAAGGGCGGCACCGGAAGTGAGTTCTCCACGCGGTAGACTGCGCACGCCTCCAGTTCACATGGCGACTCCCGCCAGGAGTACCGGACGCCCGTCACTTCCGGTGTCTCGTCGGCGCAGGGATTAGCGAAGGACACGGCGCTCTGCGTCGAGCTGGTGACGTTGCTCAGGATCCAGACTCCTGAGTCCGGACACAGGCCATCCGGCACCGCCGAGCAGCACACCTGGAGCGGGATACCGGATCAGGGCGGTAAAGACAGGAACGGCGATAACATGCAACACCTGGATCACTTGGCAGTGACTCAACGTTCTTGACCTGGTTAACCCACTGTACATCGTCACTGAGAAGTCACACATGATCATAGCGCAGTCTGTTTGTTTATTTAATGTTTATAATACGGCCAGAACATAGCCTGCCGTCACATTCCTTACGGGATGCCCAGTTAGAGATATCAATGGTACATTTATACATTGGCCACATATTCACATTGATACATGTATACACTGGTACATATTCACATTGGTATATGTATACATTTTTACATATTCAGTTTGATACATGTATACAGTGGTGTATATTCACATTGATACACGTATACAGTGGTGTATATTAACATTGATACATGTATACAGTGGTACATATTCACATTGATACACGTATACAGTGGCACATATTCACATTGCTTCATGTATACAGTGGCACATATTCACATTGGTACACGTATACAGTGGTACATATTCACATTGGTACACGTATACAGTGGTACATATTCACATGTATACATGTATACAGTATTACATATTCACATCGGTACATGTATACAGTGGTACATATTCACATTGGTCTATGGAATAGTAAATATATATGGCGGCCGATTGCCCAGCATGGCGATGCTCACTAGCACATCACAAGTTAAAAAACAAATACATATATAACGAGATCTTACCTCGAAGCCCTGCGTTGACCGAATCTCAATGTTAGCCCCATTGTTATCGAAGGTCACTGAGATGTCAGTGTCCACTGATATGGTGGTCGGGAAGGGACCCTGGGAGAGAGGGAGAGATGTATGCTTTTCATCAAGCGTTTATCTGTTCCTTGACGAGTACAACTGATAACTCGACAGACGCCAGCTGATGAGGTACAACTATAGTTCGCAATGAAGACATCCAATGGGGTCATAGTGGCCGTAACAGGGTTAACACATCACGCTTAAGGCAGATTTATGTCATGCCCTTATGCGGTAACAAACTATATGTTATTCCCGTCCGTCAGTTGGAGTCAGTCTTAACCTACCTGGTATGGTCCTGCGTCCAGTACGCCGTACTCCAGCTGGTACTTCCCGTACGTCAGTATGTGGGTGTCTTTCACTTACCTGGTACGGCCCTGCGTCCAGTACGCCGTACACCATCTGGTACGCCCCGTACGTCAGTGGGTGTCAGTATTTCCCTTACCTGGTACGGCCCTGCGTCCGGTACGCCGTACACCATCTGTTACGCCCCGTACGTCAGTGGGTGTCAGTATTTCCCTTACCTGGTACGGCCCTTCGTCCAGTACGCCGTACACCAGCTGTTACGCCCCGTACGTCAGTGGGTGTGTGTTTTTCATTTACCTGGTACGACCCTTCGTCCAGTACGCCGCACACCAGCTGGTACGCCCCGTACGTCGGTGGGTGTGTGTCTTTCACTTACCTGGTACGGCCCTTCGTTCAGTACGCCGTACACCAGCCGATACGCCCCGTACGTCAGTGGGTATGTGTCTTTCACTTACCTGGTACGGCCCTGCGTTCAGTACGCCGTACACCAGCTGGTACGCTCCGTAATTCAGACGTTCCGCAATCTGCCGCTTGTATCGAGGGTGGATCCTGTAATACGTACGACCGTTATCACCACGTGACATTTAAAAGTCACAGAAGACACTACACATGACAATACCAAGTATATTATACTTAAACCTAGTTGCAATGCTAGCTGCAATGGTTCTTCCTTCCATCGGAATGTCCAGTTCTGGTATCTGGGTCCATTAGTGAACAAACGCGAGTACATACAGTTATTAAAACATTGGTGGAGGCACTACCATTGTTTATTATGGTAATGTCGAGATCGAGATTGCGGGAGGAAGTACAATATTACCTAGTTGTATTAACTAATACCCTACAATACGCCGATTGCGAGAGGGCTCGGGGCTCGGGGGGGGGGGGGGTCCTTAATTTCCCGTGGCTTTGCTACCGCATCTTATTATTAACGATATTTTATACCAAGACATCGATAGCTGACAGAATATTAATAACCTACTGCCCAATAATTAGTATTATTAATTATTAATATTAATACTCTACTGTCCAATAATTAGTATTATTAATTATTAATATGAATACCCTACTGCCCAGTAAATAATATTTTTTATATATTAATATTAATACCCTATACCATAGTGACGGATGCAGGATTATTAGGAAAGGTCGGTGCACTTACGATCCGCTAGGGGAGTTGAAGTCCGGAAGATCCATGGCGACCGCCGTGTAGACGTTCTGGAGAACGTTGTTCGGGGTGAATCCCTGGTTGTCGGTCTGCGCCCAACGGATGTCCGTGAAGCCAGTCTGGATGTCACCCGGTCTGTTTGGAGCGAGCTGCAAGGAGATCCCGAATCCGGTGATGTTAAACGTCTGCGGTGCCACAATAGGCTATGTTAATGATGCGAACCGGTCAAACGGTGTTCACAGCGGACTTGACGTATGAACTAATTATGAATGAAAGCATGACTGGCATTGGAGGTAGCCGCCCCCCCCCCTCCTACCCCTCCCCCCGAGGTACACCCACACGTGTGTTATAACCGAAAACGTGGACCTCTATTTTGTTCTCTCACAGTCGTCAAATTTTCAATGAGATCCCCTCCCCCCCCCCCTCCCCCAGTCTCCCGCGTCTTTCCTCTTTGTAGAACACGCACCTGGACGTTTCCGAAGGTAAACAAGGGGTCCGTCTGACCAGACGACGCGGCGTTCCACTTTTGGCGCCAATCAGTAAACATGGCGGGCAGTGAGCAGCGGTAGCGGTCAGGGTCGTTGCTGTTAGTTTCACCTGTTAATAATCAAAGATTGTCAAGCCTACTAGGATTGTGTATCGCATGAAAGGGTCAAACGTGACGCTGGATGGCGAAAAAGAAACACTGCCATAGACAAATAAAATGCATTGCAAAGTGTTTGAAATAAATGGTGTATATTGCTCAAAAACGAAATTGCCAGAGCCATTGCTGACTTAAGATGATGACATAATGCTACGCTTACACCTGAAGGGGTCTGGAAGGGACAAATGGTGACACGCGACACAATAATTTTTTGAAAAATCGACATTCGACATTGACAAATTCCGAAACGGAGGATCTGAAAAAGCGACATCGACATATATTCTTTTAAAAATATGATACTTAGCCAAAAAGCGACACTCAACGTCGTGACAAATCGACATTCGACACTGAAAATTTCGAAAACCCTCAGAGGGCGATGTCTCCAGAACCCGTATGTAGAGCCTCACCTTGGTACCAGAGGGCGCCAGTGATGGGCAGGGGCAGGAAGGGGTTGATCATGGCATTCCAGCGAATGGAGGCTGCAATACCTCTGTAGAGGAGGTTCAGACAGTGCGGACAGTGAGCTGGGGTCGCAACTGATACATATACATGTATCTTAATATTAAACTTTCATGTTTTATGATATAATCACGACTACTTTTGAACAAGTAGATTTTGTCATTGGAAGATATTCGCATATTTCATTTCATTGTCGCATTCCCGGTGCCACATTGTACCATGCTGCCCTCTACTGGCCGATCCATGGTGTCATCAGTGCGTGGAGGGCAGACTATTTCATGTGAGACACAGTGGGGACTCACCAGATGGCGTCACTATTTCATTCCATCGTTTCCACGACAGTTGGCACCAAACTGCAAATTATGTGCACATACCCTCCACATTAGAAACACGTTGCCAAAATGCCAGTATAAGAACGCTAGCTGTCTACCATATAACATCAGAGCTTGTTCGACATCTAAAACGAGGAAACCAAATATCTACACTTCGAGGTGAAGGTCATGCACTCACGCTTCTGTCCTGTTTGTATAGCACGCATCGATCGCATCCGGAGACGACCAGGACTGTATCCGAGTTCCGGCCCAGGTTGTCTGGATCAGCCCAACCGGGATGTCAAACTTGGTAGTCACGTTCCTCCCGAACAGCCAGCAGATGGCGGAGAACCCAGCCACGTTGGCTGTCAGGGAAGACAGTAACAATTCATTGCAGGACATAAAATAATGGCATGGTAAGGCCAGGGGATGCCAATGGAAGGGATGGTTGTATATTTAGGACGCTTCAACCAATTCAGGTTGTATCACGTCAATGGGAGAAGGAGGGGAGAGTGGAGCCATGTATCCAGGGTAACCCATTATTCTTTGCAAAGAAGGACATGGGATCTTTATCCTACGACCACACAGACATGGCCACAGCGGGGCGCGAACCACCGATCCACGGGCCGTCAGGCTGGTCTAAGTGGAGGGAAATTGGAATGGTCAGAAATTGGTAGCAGCCCTGGGGAGTAACTGTTAACGTGTTAGTTGCAACCGAAGGCGTCAGGCATTTCATATACGTGGTGGTGATAGGGGGGGGGGTGTGGCTGTGTGGAGGGAGGGAGCACACACAAGGAGAAGAAAACGACTATAATTAACATGTCTTTGGTGGACTCATTTGTCGTGTGTTTGGACCACGGGACACTGACAGCTAGGGGACTGGTTTGACTCACTTGTGGTGGGTCTGGACCACGGGACACTGACAGCTAGGGGACTGACGTGACTCACTTGTGGTGGGTCTGGACCAAGGGACACTGACAGCTAGGGGACTGATGTGACTCACTTGTGGTGGGTCTGGACCAAGGGACACTGACAGCTAGGGGACTGACGTGACTCACTTGTGGTGGGTTGGACCACGGCACACTGATAGCTACGGGACTGACGTGACTCACTTGTGGTGGGTCTGGACCACGGGATATTAATAGCGGCCAAGTCGGACAGCGGGACGTCAGATGTCGCATGGGATGCCTGGAAGATCCGGACGTCCTGGTAATTAGGAGCATCCTGGATGTCTGGATCCGGGTTATCCAGCTGGTGAACAGAGAAGCGGATTAAAAGAGGACTTTTGATAAGGAGATTGGCAGTTTTGGCGCCACGTGGAGTTGTTGGGAACAGTACCGCGCTCAACGCCCTTTCGAGGAACTGCTGGTTTTGCATTGAAAAGAGTCATTCTTTCTAAAAAAAAAGGGGGGGGGGGCACACCTCAGATGGCCTAAATTTCGGATTGAAAACGACATTCTTCCTAAAAATATGGGGGGGGGGAGTCCACGTCTTTGGGATCAAATATTTATTCCATACCTCAATCATCTGAAACTCCATGTTGCTCTGTCCGGAGCAGACGTACACATCGCCGAAGATGATGTCGTCAAGCTGCAGGTTGCAGTCGTCGTTAGGGGAGAAGGCGGTGAGGGTGAAGGCCAGGGCGGGGGTGGAGGAGGCCACAGCGGGCAGAATGACACTCCACTCGGGGGAACCGCTCGCCCCTGACACGAGAGAGACACGACATCCAGTGCAGCAGCTTGCAACCTCAGGTAAGCTCAGAGAGAGCCCACAGGTCCTGTATCATTGTGTGTATCTGGTACACCTACCTATGGCGGCCCGGGTGTATCTGATACACCTACCTATGGCGGCCCGGGTGTATCTGGTACACCTACCTATGGCGGCCCGGGTGTATCTGGTACACCCACCTATGGCGGCCTGCCTTTATCTGGTACACCTACCTATGGCGGCCCGGATTATCTGGTACACCTACCTAGGGCGGCCTGGGTGTATCTGAAACACCTACCTATGGCGGCCTGGGTGTATCTGGTACACCTACCTATGGCGGCCTGGGTGTATCTGGTAAACCTAACTATGGCGGTCTGGGTGTAAAGGGTACACCTACCTATGGCGGCCTGGGTGTTGATGGTGGAGTATCCACTGAGGGTGACCTGGACGGGGTCCCCCTCGGCTGAGGCGAACCCCCAGACGGTGACCTGTGCCGGCGCCCGCTGGAGCACCATGGAACTGCCGTAGTACGAGGCGAACCGGAACACGCCATCTGGGGACAGACAAAGGAACTTTCGCATAACCCTAGAACTTTTAAACATATCGTTTATATCTTTATATATATCTATAGACATCGTTTTATATATCCATAGAACATCTTTATATATATTCTATAGAACATCTTTATATATATTCTATAGAACATCTATAGAATACATATATATATTTATAAATTTTAAATACGGGAAAAATGCTATCAGGATCTACATATGCAACACTATATGGCCTGATTAGTATAGGGATAATCTATTCTTAGCACTAAAGTGCATTGACTGGAGGCTGCACAGCACATTTGAAGCTGTACAGTAAAACAGCCATTTGAATCAAAGAAACAGCGATCTGCAATATTTAATATTCCATTTGAATCAAAGATGGTACATCAGTTTTTCATTGCACGAGAGTTGTAGAATTTGCTTAGCGGGAAGTATCTGTATTACAGGACTTTGTGAACTGCAACCAATAAGCCCTGCTTCTGTTGCTGTTAATCTGTTTAATATAATTTCCTTTTGATATGGTACACGTTTGACGAACAACTGTATCTGACTCAAGTGAACAATAATGCGATTCAAGGGAACGACTTATCGCCAGCACTCACCGCACGCTCGAGTGGACGTGACCGGGGACGCTGCGCTTTGGGAGAGTGCCACCAGTAGCCATGGCAACAGCCAGACCGCGCTCCGCTGAAGGGACATCATGGCTGCCGCAGGTCAACAAAACTAACCCTCCTGGCTGAGAGAACAGCCTAAATATTCCGTGCATTACGTGGAGACCGAGATATGACGCTGACAGGTGTACCACCGACAAATGTTCCCATCCGCTTGTCTTCGGCTTGTCGCGGAACCTGATAAGGAGAGTGGGTTATAGCAAATGAACTACTGACCCCACAAAGGACATCGTACAGTTTTCTTATCTTTGAAAAAAAATAATCAAATTGACATGAAAAAAGACATGAACATCTATCTATTCGGCACCAGCTACAAGAGGAAAAAAATGGCCATGTCGAATTATCTCTATGTACGTTTTGTAGAAACCAATTGCTCCATAGAAGTATCCCTGCATATTCTTTTCTATAGAAATATTTATTTACGTGCTGTAGAAAATATTCTAATTCTAAACTAATTATACAATAGTATTATATACAAACGTTCTATAAAATATCATACTTCCATATATGTTACGATATAACTTCTATAGAGTTGTATAAACTGTTTTGCTAAGGGGGGCGCTAGCTGAGACAATATGTACCATCTTGAAATATAGTGTGTACCAGCCACCATAAGGCGACATATGTGTACCCGAGAGGGTATAGTTGATCCCGAGGGTCAGGACACCCCCCCCCCACCCCCACCTCCCCCACCCTCCCTCCACTGATTACAGGTGAATGGTGGAATGATTCCTGGTGAATGATGGAATAATTCCTGGGGAATGATGGAATGAGTACTGGTGAATGATGGAATGATTCCTGGTGACTGATGGAATGATTACTGGTGACTGATGGAATGATTCCTGGAGAATAATTACTGGTGAATGATGGAATGATTCCTGGCGAATGATGGAATGATTACTGATGAATGCAAGAATGATTCCTGGCGAATGATTTGAATGATTACTGATGAATGATAGACTGATTACTGGTAGATAAGATAAGAAAAGGTGTTATTTAACGTCGGTATATAAAAGTCAACAATAAACATTAGCATAATTAGTGCTATTGACCTACAAGGATAAAATTACATGAGGTTACGTGATAAATGTGCATATGATAATGAAAAAATAACAACTATTCTATCATCTATTTAAACCTTACCCGTTAGCTACGTTGCACAATGTGCACACATTACAGCGAGACATTAAAACATTCGAGGTTGACAGAATGGTTTTGAATTCCTTAGCAGATTTCATAAACTATTTCTTTGTTGAGCATATTCCATTGCTTGTTGCCTTGACACTTCACTGAATTGTGTCCATAGGCTGTTGTCTTAACGCGTGGCATACATAGAGTTGGTCCATTTTTCAACACGTATAATAGAGCGTTCAAGATACCCAAGGCGACATCTATCGTCAAAAATATACACTGCGTGTTACGGGTTAGAAGGCGGGTTCTCGCATGCGTTTACCATGCATGCCTACGGAGTTAATTCAGGTGCCCAGCCTGAACGTTTCTTTTGTCAGGGAAAGGTCTGTTCTATGGCATTGTTATTCACAGAACAAACACACAAGATGTCTCCATAAACTTTTATATAAGTATTTTATTATATCATGGAATCACAGCTTATATTTCACTAAACTCAGAACAGTTTAACAGTCTTATATATCTGTTCGGCTTCCCGTTCGACATTCCTGGTTGCTACGCAATAAGGCCACTTCAGTACACTCGGATTGGTATTGATAAGACAGGGTATACCGGTCCATATAATCGCTTTATATCAAGTTATAATGGGTACACACCTGGAACCAATCAGATTTGTAACATATCTAGAGAAAATAGACGCCAGAACGATCATTATTTCCGCACTGAAAAACGGCAGCAAACCGAGAATATGGCCGCTTTCTTGCGACGCGCAGCGTTGTGACGGTCATTACGTTCGCCGGAGTGCAGAGTGGGCTTTTGTTTTTGTGCTGACCTATGATAAACGGTTGAAAATTATGCAGCGCAATGCAAATTTAGTCAGTACTCGCCTTTTGCATGTTATGCAGCACAGAGCGAGCTAGAGCTACCCGAAACACGCGCCGGCCAGAATTTCTCCTGGAACGGTCTCTTGCTTTCCTTTAAATGATACATGTCATGCAGGTAACTGGGCCCAATCTGGTTGATACTCTTTTAAACTTCTAAAGCTATACCGCGCAACCGCTCAACATATAGCACAGGTCTACCCACTTTCTTCCTCAACTCTGTATATGCTTATCTAAAATCATTAAAAACAAATCTCAGTGCCCCCTCCCGTATCTTTTCAATCTTAAGCATGTTTATCATATCACAGAAATGCCACACAATGGGACAATAATTAAAATGTAAAAGGATGAATGAATGAAATAATGTAAGTTTCCCATCAACATCCATGGATTTAGACACTCTAGCAAACCCACTAACAATTTTACCAGAGATTTTGCAGAAACTTGATATATGGCTGCCGAAATTTAATCTGGAATCCAGTTGAATACCTAGTAATGTTACTTCCTGTTCCGCTGCAAGTTCTGTACCATAAACGGAAAAACCACGTTGTTATTTCCGATAACGCGTTCTCTAGAGTTACTTTAACCTTGTAAAACTCCTTGCCTTGAGCCGCCTCAGTGTTATCATCAGAATAGTTATACTTACCGGTTTCCGGTGAAGTGGATACTACCTAGCAAACACCTAACGTTATGCTAACGTTACCCGAAAGTTATTACTTCGTTATCGTTATAACGTAACCTTCCAAAAACGTTATGGGAACGTTGAATAATTTTAGGATTATAATGTAACCTTCCAAAAACGTTTTGGGAACGTTGATTAATTTTAGGTTGTAATGTAACCTTCCAAAAACGTTTTGGGAACGTTGAATAATTTTAGGGTTATAATGCATCCTTCGAAAAACGTTCTGGGGACGGTGCTTTATTTTAGGTTATAATCTTTCCTTCCATAAACGTTTTGGGAACGGTGAATATTATAAGGGTTATAACGGATCCTTCCAAAAACGTTTTGAGAACGTTGATTAATTTTAGGTTGTAATGTAACCTTCCAAAAACGTTCTGGGAACGTTGAATAATTTTGGGTTATAATGTAACCTGCCAAAAACGTTCTGGGAACGTTGAATAATTTTAGGGTTATAATGCATCCTTCTAAAAACGTTCTGGGAATTTTAGGTGATAAGGGTACCTTCCAAAAACGTTTCGGGAACGGCGAATATTTTAAGGGTTATAATGGATCCTTCCAAAAACGTTTTGAGAACGTTGATTAATTTTAGGTTATAATGTAACCTTCCTAAAACGTTCTGGGAACAGTAAATATTGTTGGTGTGTTACACCTGACAACAAATTTGTCTGTCTGCCCTAATACGAAGATTAAGAAATATGCCCAATTGACCAGTGTGTCTGAATCGATATCGACCAGAAGAAGATCGCATATAATAAGGGACCATGTCACCTTGAGAAATCAAATTTAGCCGAAAATTATAAAAATCTGCAGCGTTTTTCAACACTTTCGGGTTACAGAATATCAACCAATCAACATAGCAAAAACTGTTGATTTTCCGATGCCACAGATATCAGCAAGCTGTTTTGATTGATCTTGCCCTCGCGTTCCTTCGTATTGACGAGTTTTACCTTCCGTGAAAGTGGAAACTCTTTCCCATAAGACAATATCCATACCATATATAGCCGCCACTTGTATCTCACGTGTGTGTGAAAACAAGAGGGAGCTTTGTGAACAAGTTCATCAAAGCTCATGCCGTTCACAGGCGGTATATCGCCCGAACATGCAGACATGTTTCACACATTTCTAGAGTGCTATCCAGTTCACATGCGTTATCGCCTAAATGTGTGTGTTCTACTAATTGCAATCAGCCGGTGACACTAATCCTTCCGCCAGCCGACAACCAATCGACTAAAGGAATATGAAATGGGGCTTTGGGACCAAAATGATCGATCGGCTTACAGATTAGGGAGGTGGTCGGGTTATAGAATATTGTTGCAATGCTAAGACATATGCCGACCTTCGGCACTCGAAAAAATCGATCGAGTTAGAGGCGATCAGGTTAGGGAGGTGGTCGGGCAGGGAGGTTTCACTGTATTACAAAAGATAACAAACGCAACTGACCCCGCGTTGATGCATTTAGCCCACGTTGCTGCACTGGGTCCCATATCTAACTTTATTTATCGTCACATCAGGCCCAAATTTTGCCCCTGTACTGTTGCGACATTCCTTTCCATATAGTTAAATGTGTTCGTCGGTCTGCCCTATTACGAGGTCTTTCCACTTAGGATTTGATTAAGAAATATCCCCAAACAGCCCTTATGAAAAAGTATCATGGTATACCATGGTAAATAGGCATGGCACTTTGGCGGAGGTATATACCATGGTATACCATGGTATTTGATACCATGATTTACTATGGTATATCATGATATACCATGGTAGTTTGGCGGAGGTATATCATGATATATCATGACATTGCATACCATGGTATACCATGGTACTTTAGCAGAGGTATATCATGATATATCATGACATTGCATAACATGGTTGTAGATACCGGCACATGTACTCAAATAAATCGGTAGGCCCATTTTTTTTTCTTTTTCTAATAGATAAATGCCAAGATGGAACTGAATGTAGGCCTACCCAGTAGATGAAATCCCAACTAGGCAAGCCTAAAGCATGCAGCACAAGTACTGACACACGTTTGAATTTGCGGGGCAAGTCTCTCACTATGCCCAGTCATGACGCCAGCATTTACAACTCCCATTAATTCGGCCAGCCCCACTACGGCTGTATGGGTCATAAAACCCTGCCTCTCCTATGAGGCGTCATAGTGGACAAAAGTCCCATGAGTTTGGGCTTGCATGGGTCGAGTTTGGGCCAGCAAAGGTTGAGTCTGGGCTTGCATGGTTTGAGTTTGGGCCTGCATGGGTTGAGTTTGGGCCTGCATGGGTTGAGTTTGGGCCTGCATGGGTTGAGTTTGGGCCTGCATGGGTTGATTTTGGGCCTGCATGGGTTGAGTTTGTGCCTGCATGGGTTGAGTTTGAGCCGGCAAACCTATCGTAGACAGGACATTTTGTGCCTGGATCGATTTTGTCGTCAAGCCGAGGAGCACGAGAGAATCCTTGCGGCATTTCTATCCGTTCCGGATGACGATGCTGTACCAAGAATATTTGAAATTCGTCTGTTTATAAATTGCAGTCTTTTCGGTGTATTAATATAGGTTTTCTCATGTTTTCTAAATTTTAAAGGTTTATTAAAGGATAGAATAAACTCGATTATAGTTTTTTGTAATGGAGTTAATGGTTCCGTATTGCCGGTAGTTTTCTGCGCGCTTTTATACCAGCTTCTGATATTTTAGAAGATCAAGAGACGTACCTTTTTGTAGAATAAACGGTTTGCTAATGTTACCTGCGGCGTCCATCAGATGTTAAGCCTCAAATACCTCTACCATGGACGACCTCTCTAGGCTTTCAATAGATGTCGGCGTTGGGTTCAACACGTCAACATCTACTCCCAGAGACAATATGCTAGGGGCATTTGTGGCTCCACAGCTGAGAGACCCCGAAAGGCTTTTAATTAGAAATGTGTTTACTCCCTGTACATAATAATAAGAAAGAAAATATAATTCCCATTAATGTTGTGAATATCAACGGCAGTCCTCATTGACTAATGCACATGAAAGATTTTTGCATACCATATATATAGGCTCAATTCCCCAAAATAGGTTTTTATAGGTTTTATATGTTTCACTGTGAGGCCTGAACTTGAAGCCTGTGAGGTTTCAAAGGCTAAGAATATGGGTATATGGAGAGTAAAGAGTACCCTAGATATAATGTAATTATGCATATATATGCTATTAAAAGTATATATAGATAGAAGAACTGCTAAATTATTATAATTGCCGTTTAACGAACTGAAAAATTATGGTAATGTTACGTGTACTCTGAGCAATATTTATGGAAAATTGATAAGTTTAATAGACGTATACGATGTATACAGGTTAAGTGCAAAATGCCAAATCTCAAGGGTTTCTAAACCAAGCAATAACATAATAAACAATACAACGAAACTTCGTACACTGAGGTGCGTGTTGACGTCGTTACTTTGTAGTGCTATGTAAATTTTATTTATTCATTTATCAACAGCTATTTCAATGGACATGTACTTAATTTTCTATGACAATAAAGATTTGACAAAACTGGTTTTTTACAAAATTGCCATTTTACCACTTTCTGAACCATGTGTGGCTTACTTCCATCCGAAAGTCATTTAGTCGGGCAAGAACAGATGGACGTATGTTCGACATGATTTAACGTTACTCATACAGCAATTGTTCCTCTGACAAACAAATGTCAATGGAACAAACAATGGAAATGATATATAATTTTAATATTAAATATTTAATATGCAATAAATAAAAAGGCATGATGTAAGGGCTCCTTTTACCAGAATGGCTTTCTTGTGTATTATGCCATCAAAAGTTGGGCATTGCTGCCATATTTCGCCCTATAACTTGAATGTTAAGTTCATAATGAACGCATTTCTTCACGAGCTGATAATTATAATATCAAACAATATGTTAGGTACGTTCGTAAATAAATATTTTTAAAGTAATGATATAGGTGGTAAATACACTAAGCATTTATATAATGTTCTACGATTATGATGAAAAATGAGAGAATGAATAATGAGCTAAAAGGCCTACCCAATCATCTGGTAGGCGTTTTGCCCCATAATGAAGTGGGGGGTTTGCCCCATTAGACAACAGTAAAATATTAACAACAAAGGAGTCATAATGTTAATTCCCGTTTATTCCTTTTTGCTGTTGCCTCTGAACGCAGATTTTTTTTGCAGCCATTTCTTTTCCTTTATCGTTTTGAAACATGAAAACACAAAAAAGGTAATAGTCATCAGAAACCGTTTTTGAAAAGAGCAAAACGACAATAGGTAACACTCGCGCGATACCGTTTTGACCTTTCGCGAACTTCAAAACGAAAATAGGTAAAACTCGAGCGAAGCCGTTTGCCTTGTGTGCATTCCATAACACCAAAAAAATATTAACCGATCTCTCGGCAGAGGGCGCTCGCTCAACTCAGCTCAAGCTAGTACAAGCTTGGCGAGCGCCCTCTGTCCGAGAGTGAGATCGCCGGACCCCTATATCGCATTTTCGCTCCATTCATGGGGTTCGAGAAGCAAGAAGGCGTGATTCGAGAAGGCGCGATCGAACGCGCGAAGCGATGTCGCATTTAAGGGGCGCCAGAACGAGAGGGCAAAAATGCGTGAAGTGAGAATGCGCGAGGCGCAAAACGAATGAGGACGCCAAATTGCAGCGAAGGACGCGCGATTGATTCATTGAAGAAGGACGCTTTCACCTAATTTATGTCTAGATAATATCGCGAGAATGGGAAGGCGCGAGGAAGAGCGACGCCATATCTTTGACATTACTTTTGGCGCGATATATATAACGCATGCACGCTCAAACTGAGCCCATGCAGGCTAAAACTCAACCCATGCAGGCTAAAACTCAACCCCTGCAGGCTAAACTCAACACATGCCGGCCCAAACTCAACCCATGCAGGCTAAAACTCAACCCATGCAGGCCCAAACTCAACCCATGCAGGCCCAAACTCAACCCATGCATGCTAAAACTCAACCCATGCATGCTAAAACTCCACCCATGCAGGGCAAAACTCAACCCATGCAGGCTAAAACTCAACCCATGCAGGGCAAAACTCAACCCACGCAGGGCAAAACTCAACCCACGCAGGCTAAAACTCAACCCATGCAGGACAACTCAACCCATGCAGGCTAAAGTTCAACCCATGCAGGGCAAAACTCAACCCACGCAGGGCAAAACTCAACCCACGCAGGGCAAAACTCAACCCATGCAGGGCAAAACTCAACCCATGCAGGGCAAAACTCAACCCATGCGGGCCCAGACTCATGGGGCTTTTTGTCCACTATGGCGCCTCATACTCTCCCCCAACTTTATCTATGGGCAAGGGCGCACACATGTGGCAAGTAGTGTTGGCGGCATGTGTACTTCTCTGCGGATGGAGGAGGGTCCAGAAGCCATAAACTAGACGAGGCTCTTGTTACAAAAGACGCAGTTATCCACTGGCCGGGCCGAGATGGTGCAGAGGGAAGTTCTTTACTCTCTGACTGCATTGGGCGCGAACCGACCCCGCCGACCTCGAACCCCTCTCTCTGTGCGCTTTGCTACATCTTGGGATCCACGACGGATAGCATCCTATCCCACCACCCCTATCTCTTCACACATACACACTTTTCTAAGTGTGTATCCCTCTCCGCTCCCTCCGCACAGGCCTTCACGTTTATTCAGCTAGTTAATCTCCTTAGGTTTATCTTTGGGTACACACTGACGATATATATCCTTAGTTTGCTTTCTGTTGTTAAATTGCCAACAGACACCATGGTATATCATGACATATCATGACATATCATCGTATCTTTTGGAATACCATCATGGTATTCCAAAAGATACGACAGCGTGTGGGTCAGTGTGGCATATCATTCGGTTGCTTAGCAACCCCCATTGTGACGTCATTTTGATAACATTTTGACGCCACAACTACTCAGTAGCGACAAGGTCTCGAATTCCGTTTTAAAACGTTAAATTCTCCTTGTTAATGAATTATAGAACATGAAACGAGAGGTAATTTCTCTTCAAATCGGCAAGTTTCATTGATATATATACATAGATGTCTTACAGTAGATCTACTCAATCTTCGACGGAGTGGTGACGTCTGGTGGATTTCACCAGCTTGTAACAGTATGAGATTCAGATATAGATTTGGTCATTTTTACGTGTGTTATCTCAATTTTGTGAATAACCCAAATGAAGGTAAATTGGTTAAACTCTGAGGGATTTAGAATAAAAAAGAAATAAGGATTGGAAGCAGTAATTACCTACAATATTGATACTAGGAGGGGAGGGATTTTCATTCTAATTGCTGAGGCAGAGGGCTTGCATTTTGGTAGCCGCTACCTATAAATAGGATGACCAGACAAGTCTTAAGACCATGCCTGCCTGGTCGTCCCATTCATACTCATAGGTAGGTAGCTGCAGATTCCCCTCTGAGTCATACATTCAAGCACAGCACAGCTACAGGCACCTAGAACCCATCAAGGCTTGGTTAGTGTGGATATTCTTAGCTTGTACCTAATCCTCATAATGCATATAATACTAATTATTAGAACAGCCAGGCCAGGACAAATGGCTCACACAAATATATTGAATCACAACCCAGCAGGAGAAGTGTGAAGTTGCTAAATGAAACAGGGCATCAATGTCTGGTGATATAGCCCTGCTACACAGAAAAAAGATATATAAATATGAAAAGGTTATTTCATATATTTAGCTATAAAGGAAATCCTGGGACTGATAGATTTGTGGGTAGCGTTACCGGGGTGAGTAGGTAGTTTAGTAGTTGACCTTTATTACGTCATTTCGTTGTCTTAACTGCGGCATATAACTCTGCGTTTGCTGCTTGCAAGTAATGAAGGTCTTGTCTCCACTACTTGGTGAGTGTGTTGGTTTTTATTGTGTTTCATAAAGGAACAAGGTAAACACCACACACTCACCGGGTACGCTGCACGGCGGTGGTGGGGACGTCAACGCACATAAGGCTGGATAGGGGGTCGGGGTTGGGGGGGAGGCTTCAGTAGGTTGGTGGCGGGCGGATAGCTCCAGCCACCTTCTGATTGGCTAGTCCTGAGTCGGGTGCGCTGGCAGGACTAGCTAGTGCACTGGCTCTCGAGCTAAGTTCAGGTTGTGCCGCGTGCTAGCCAGCCACGTGTTTTTGATCACGTATCATGCACTCAGGGTCTACTATCCATTGAGATCCGAAGCGAAAGGACACGAACATGAGAACAACGCTGTGAACTGTGTTACCGTTGTTCATCATTCGCCCAACGTATTACATGCACATAGATTTTCTCAGATTTCAATGTCCGTTGAATTGCTGCCCGTTGCATTTAGTGGTTTTCACAGGCCGGCGCGGCTTCCCAAACTATATTGCCAGTTCCAGAGTTAATAAAGCAGTATTTGGCACATGTGAATTTACAGGGCCACTGCAGAAAATCCACAAAAATGCCAGCGCGGCCGACATGGAGGAAATTGTGGCGGAGACGCTGAAATATGCCCCACATAGAGGCAGAAAGGTAAGCCAAATACAATTTTTCTAAAATACCCTAACCGTAAACTTTAGCAAAAGCTCGGTTACAGATTCGTCTGCTGCCTTAGTAGTCTTTATAAGATAGACTAAAGCGAGGGGTAATATATTTTGCAGAAAGCAGCTGCGCAGACCGGCAGGGCTGCCGTCGAATGAGCGGCTGCCTACACATGAGCAGCTTCACGGGCCGGCGCGGCTGCCCACACAGGACGGAGCGGCTGCCCAACCTGGCCGGAGCGGCTGCCCACACTGGCCGGAGCGGCTGCCCACACAGGACGGAGCGGCTGTAACAAACTGGCCGGAGCGGCTGCCCACACTGGCCGGAGCGGCTGTCCACACAGGACGGAGCGGCTAGCCACACGACTGGCGCGGCTTCCCACACAGGACGGAGCGGCTGCCCACACTGACCGGCGCGGCTGCCCGCACAGGCCGGCGCGGGTGCCCACACTGGCCGGAGCGGCTGCCTACACAGGACGGAGCGGCTGCCCACACTGACCGGCGCGGCTGCCCACACAAGCAGGCGGCTGCCCACACTGACCGGCGCGCTGCCCAAACTATATTGCCAGTTCCAGAGTTAACAAAGCATCAAATTTAAAACAATTTGATTTGTTTTTGTCTTTTACGAACGTTATCGGAACGTTCGGGGACCATTATCGGAACGTTAGGGGACCGTTATCGGAACGTTAGGGGACCGTTATCGGAACGTTAGGGGACCGTTATCGAAACGTTCGGGGACCGTTTTCTGAACGTTCGGGGACCGTTATCGTAACGTTCGGGGACCGTTATCGGAACGTTAGGGAACCGTTATCGGAACGTTAGGGAGCCGTTACCCATAACGTTATCTGCTAACCTTCGCAGAACGTCAGGAAAACTTTCCCAAATAACGTTCTTGGAACGAGATTTAATAACGTTTTCCTAACTCTGGGCTAACGTTCGCGTAACGTTCCGCGAACGTTATATTGTTAGCTGGGTAGCAGGCCATTTGTAAATATATTATACAGATGTGGGCCGAAAACAGAATCCTGTGGTGCTACTTTCTTGAGAGAAAGCCACTCGCTCCGATTATGTCCTAGTTTTACCCTCTGTTCGCGGTTCGTAAGATAGCTTGCGACATACAAACAAGATTGTTTACTGATGCCATTAAGCGTTCATCTTGGTTACTTAACGGCCTGTAGTTTTCTTTATCTAAGTTGTCCTTTTTCTTGAAAATAGGTGTCACTTCAGCGTATTTCAGATTTTTTGGAAACGCATTACCTTTAATCGTCATATTTAAAACATACCTTCATGGCTCACACAAGATGGCAGCTCCCTACTTGATAAGTTTCGGGAGTATCTTGTCGTAGCCACTAGCCTTCGAAATATCAATGCGTTTAAGTGTTGTGTATATTTACTGGGTATACTTACTGCCCTGAAGTTAAAAGCTGCTACCGTGTCTTGGTTGTCTTCCTTTATAGCCATAACGGACTGATGGTCTTTGTGATAAAGTAGGGTTTCGTCTATTAGCTGGTCATCTGGTATGTCATCTTGTTGTCCTATGTCTTTGGCAACGTCTACGAAGTACTTATTAAATATGTCACGTGATTACCGTTGATGGATCTGACACAATTTCATCTTCCTCTTTCAGAATAACGTCTCCGTTGCTTGCAGTTTTTCTTGATTTTAATGGTTTTACACATTTCTAGAATTCCTTGCCATTAGTCGTAGCTTCACTACATTTCCCCTTGATGTACTTTTGCACACTTACTTTTTGTAGACGTCCTATCAGATTCCTCTGCTTTCTGTATTTTTCCCATTATCTTCGCTACTCACTCTCGCATACTTAGGCCTCAGCCCATTTTTTACATGTATGGCTCTGCGAAGATGGCTATTCACATAAGGCACACAGTTATTCTTTACAACCTGGTGCATGTCTATCAACGACTTCTTTTATCAACTTGCTACAGAGCCAATATGAATCGTCAACATCGTCTAACACTTCACTTACAATGCCAGATCATCTTTGTATTTAACCTCATCGAAATGTTTAAAACTTCGATAATAAACACGCTTCTGCTGTTTAATGGGAACTTCTAATTTCGTTGCTATGCATACCATATGGTGAAAATCGCTAAGGCCAGCATCTATACATGACACATATCGCAAGCGCTTTGAATCATTTGTAATTACAAAATCAATACCCCAGTATGCAAACTAAGCAGCTGCTCCAACATGGAAGACAGCGACTAAGCGACCCAATCAGGTCCAACATATCTAAGCGATAGTGATGAAGAATGAATGCGCGTAACTGTATGTATATAGTATGTAGGACTTTAATTTTTAAATAGGATATGTCCGTCTTTTAAATACAGTATCCTCATCAGCATATATCTGACATTTACCATGGTTCCGACTATGTAAGGTTATCCTTGGTATAGGGACGGGTCTGTTTGCCGAGTTAAAATTAACAATTCCATGACAATAGCGTGATATTGATACGACGTTTTTAAACGATGGCATGTCTCATTAGTTCAAAATTAAAAATGACGAACAAACATGTCTTTGTTATTTAATTCAAATATAATTTAATTTAAATTAATAATTTGATTCAAAATATAAAATGGTTATTATCATACAAAGGTGCACAATATATATATTTACGGATGTAGAAATGTTACTTAACTAATGTGAATAATTGTCTACATGCATGAGAGTGGCCATTCCCAATGAAAAAGTGGATTATCCGAGATAAAGAGTTTTTTTGCAAAGAATTCGGCGGCCATTTTGAAAATGGCGGCCATAAACGTGTGCAGTATATATCTTGGCGGATTCAGAATCTCTTACTGCTCAAATATACGTAAGTTCTATCTCGACTTCAGGCAGAAAATCCTGAAACAAAATCGTTTTTTGGAGGCACAGCCCTTTTTTTCTGAATTTGGCGGCCATAAACGCGCGCAATTATCCTCAAAGCCAACTTCTTGGCTGCTTCGTTGTTTACCTCAGTGTTCTTTTGGTTAGGTTCTCCTTCGGTTCTCTCACATGCCGGATTCTCATCAGGCATAACATTTTGAACAGGTCCATTACATGTTGCAACATCAGCAGTTTTTGTAGTATTGCTTAAAATATTGACCGTCCCTTCGGTGCTGATTGGCATCGTAAAATCACATTGAGAAATAGTTCCCATAAAACAATGCTTATGAGGATTATGATCATCCTTTGAAACATTACTTAAAATGACGGCATCATTGAAAAATGGCATGATTATGATATCACGTTGGGGGTTTTGATTGCGCCATTAAAAGTTCAGCTTCATCATACGTGCAACATGTCATACCAAGGGGAGAATCATTTAAAACATCGGCGAGTTCTCCATTGCCGAGAACACATTCACAAAACTTAGCCTTGTGGCCCGAACCACTACAGGTGTGGCAGATAACATGTCGTCCATGTCTGCAGTTGTCCGTCACATGTCCTTCCTCCCTGCAGTAGTAGCACTTAGGCTGGTCTATCGTCGTGGCTGTCGTTCGGTGCGCGTCTGTCTCCCCCCGTCTGTCCCGATGTCGTCGCTACACCTGGGTCCATTCACCGTCGTCATGGTTACGTCTACCGCTGTCCACGGTGTGATACCTTCTCTGTCTGTCAGCGACCACTGTCGGTCGACGTCCTTATCCCGTAGCCGGATCCATACGGCCTCGTCCGTATCCAGTTTGGTCCTTCGAGGGTCTGCTGGGGCGCGTACATATGTCGCCATCTTTGTCGGTCGGTGTCAAGGCCAGCAGAAACATCTTAAATTAAATTGAATATCTGTGGTTAAACCACATGGACAAGTGAACTTCATTATCTGGCGAACACGATATAACGTTGCAATGCATGACGACCACTTGCTATACTGATGGAATGGAATGGTTTATTTCAGTTCAACAATAGGCCCGAGGCCCTCGTGTTGACAGACAAAATACATGGCACACAGTACAATCTTATTCAGTTATATCTCTTAGTAGTTCAAACGCCCTCTATACAAATTCTGCTAGTTTATTTAATACTGTTGAATTTGTCGTCGTCGTAGGGGATATATATTTCGTATGGTCAGGTCTTTGCCAATGATATTTTGGTAAGATTGTCCTTCTTAAGTCGCTATACAGCGGACACTTTAACAAAAAATGATGCCCGTTCTCGATGACATTACACTTGGGACACGTTCTCTCTTCGACAGGGATTGCCCTGGGCTTATGCCACCTTCGCTGATGACACGTAGGTCGAACACGATATAACGTTGCCATGACGACCACGTGCTATACTGATGACACGTAGGTCGAACACAAATCAACAAATAACCGTTTTTCCACGTATTACATTAATAGCGCTACTTACTGGACGGGACTGGAGCTGGACGTTGCTGAAACCTGGCGACAAGCATGGGACACGTGCACACCTAACTTGGTCAGATGGCCCACTAACGCCACCTACATGGAGAATAGTGACTGCGTGGTGGCTGACGTCAACAACGACCAGTACTGGAGAGTGGTCAGCTGTGTCGAGCACCACGCCTTCATATGCGACTTCCGCAAAGGCATGAAGCAATTTAAAGCGGTTTAAAGTGAACGGGTTGACGTTAAACCCTCTGTATGCGATGCACAATGCCTCCCACCCCCCCCCCCTTAGGGGAAGAATGACGTTCAATGCAAAATTTAGGCCATCTGAGGCTTGGATTCCCCATCCCAGTTGCTCGTTTTCAGTGGACCCCCAAAAATTGGTGGACCGTCCGGTCGCAATTTTCTTCACAGCCCCTCTACCCCCCCCCTCCCGCGGTCGCAAGTCCCCCACCCCTTTTATAAAATTCCTGGATCCGCCCACGTGCATAACATATATACATATGTACCGTGTATGTTGCAGGTATATACTCCAATGGTAATTATTAGCGAGCGCAAGCGAGCTCTTAAGGTAACATGCATGCGTATTCAGTCCATTTCAAGCATAGGCCTAGGACTTTCATTTCGCGTAACAGCCCCCATGAGAAGTTTTCGGATTCGGAGTAAATATCAGCTGTAAATAAATATATTCAAGCAATGAGAGGTCGAAACCTATTATGTCATGTCTTTAATAATTAAATCAGCTGCCCCACAAAATTAATGAAAACAATTATTCAATGTTAACACTGGATGTATACTTCAAATTAAAGTTAATTTATAAGCGACGGGCTGAATAACAATGTCTGTTGCCAAGCAGAGCGCTCTTGGTGACCGCCCATCAGCTGCTGTCATAATGAGTAGTTGTGACGTCAAAATGTTATAATCATGACGTCACAATGGGAGTTCCTAAGCAGCCGAACGATATGACAAGCATGTGCATGGCATACGTCATCCCGCCAAAGATATTCTTTATGGCAAGTCGAAGCGAGATTAATGTTGAATATAAATTTAGATGTATCCCCTCGGAATATCTGAATCAATAAATATATGCTCGCATTTTTTAGGTAGCACCTATCCATATTAGGCATAACTACCATTATTTATCATATGCATCCAACAAGGATTTAAGTATGATATCGTTAAATAACTCGGATCGAACATGCATTTTACATACTAAATGTACCTGTATTTTCAGGTATATATTCATATGGTAATTATTAGGTATAAATATCATTACAAATCACATGGCGAAACCAAACGATGTGGTATCCGAGTAACCGCATTTATGTGTCCCTTATTATCGCTAACACGTGGCGAAACCATGTGCCACGTACAAACAACCCAAGGTGACATGTGACCCATGACACACACGCGTAGTCTTGTCTTCTTCCAGCCAACACATGCGGGAGCGCCCCCTCGCGCCCTCTCGCGGATATTATAGGTTACGGCTACACGGCTAACGGGATCAGGACGGTCACCTACCATTGCCACCATGGATACGTGTTCGCCGGAACCAATGGGAAGACAGAGATGCAGGTCAACTGTGACTCGTGTGGAACGTGGGATATGTACCCCCCTCCACCGTGCGAAGGTGAGGGAGAGAAAGCGACCATGGTATTTATATATACACTAATGTATTTACTGCGTGAATCATTCCTAAATATGTTTCATTTAATTAAATCGACATATCTAGTACGTTCTATCATTTAATGTTATTTTGATATGCTTACAATATGCGGGATATGCTTACCTTGGGTCGGCGTTGTTTCCTGCTTCCACAGTAAATACGACGAATGCCAACACGACTACTTGGGGAACCGAACCGGATGCTGGTACAGTCACACCTACTGATCAAGGCGCAAGGGATACAGCAACAGCAAGGACCACATCAAATGAAACCGAAACTGAGGCAAATACTCGGACACCAGAAACTGCAGAAAGCAAGTACAGCTTGGAGACAACGTCGGCGACCCGGGATGCTCAACGCCAGCCCCTGACAACCTCGGCCGAGTGGGGCGCGACGGATGGGGCAGGTGTGGTATCTACAACAGTGGCAAGGGGCCTGGAAGTGACCGTTCCCAGCAGGATAAGAAACCATGCCATTACAAGGCAAACGTACGGTAACTCACTTGCATTAACCCAAGGTTCGATTACTGAAGACCAAAGCACTATTCCTCAAGCTACGCTTTTCGCTACGGACATTGTCACAGCCTCACCGCATCTCAAACAGAGAACGATCGCGCATCACACCAAGCCTGTATTACTTTCTGGGGGTACTCTCAGAAGGACTGAAGACGTTGTGACCGCCACGGCCCAAGTCTCCACAACCGATGATGAGATGACGGTGGCAGCCAATGATGACATAACACAAACCAATGTTAATGTAATAAAGTGTACTAGCACCCAAGCAGGGAAAAAGGAGGGGACAGCTTTCGCAACGACTTTGGCGAGAGCCACAAGGGAACCAGCCACAAGGGAACCAGCCACAACGGGACCGGGCACCGTCGACGCCACGGAACCAGATTGGAAAGTATTCCTCTACCAAGGTACGTGGTCATTGATTCAAGTGAACAACTTGTGATCCCTATATATCATATGCAGATATAAATATAAGTGACCGACGCCTTACAAGCTGTACACATATTATACAAGGTATAACAAATTAATGCAAACATACGGAACGAAGAGCACAAAATATCAAGTCAGCATCGTCGCAAAATTCAAGATTGCATTATCGATCCCAGAATAATAAAATGTCCGACTTGTTCTTTGTCCATCCTTCCGCAGGTCCTCAATGTCCCCCCATTCCCACGTGGGAGAGCGCCACCAGTAACACGTCATCACGACATCCGGGTACTTACGTCGAGTATCGTTGTGTGGAGGGACGCTATTTCGACAGTGGCGCCCCCTACGAGCGGACGTTTTGCCCACCGGATGGCGGATGGAAGACTCCTCTCGTGGACTGCAAAGGTAACGCCGCGGTCACGTGATAACTAACTGTTTCTATTTATGCCTGGTATTGCGATATGTGATCTTGTATTTGTAGGTAAAACGATGTACTGTTGCAACATATATTGTATTGGTAAATTTAAGCCTTTAGGCTAGGTACTGTAAGATACAGTATAATTTTCCGGTCATTTACATATCATAATAATCTTGGTCGTGTCTTTTTAAAGCATGGAACACAAGTGCAGCCAGTCTCTTAAGAATATCCTAGTCGTTAGACTTCATTATATATGTAAAAGCAAGGTGATATTTACTTTTTTTAGGAGAGAACAAAAATTAAGTGTCGTAATATTGCATTCAGACATTGCAACTCAAGTGAAGTCAATTGTATTTCCTTCCACTTACAGTAGTATAGCAATAGCTAACGGCAAACAGAACAACGGAGCAATGTTCTAGTTCCTAAGGACGTGTGATTAGGAATAGTTATCTTTCAGGGGAGGACCGGTCGATATTCCGCAAAGACACAACACCCGTAGAAGCTCCGGGCGCCATCACCATAGGAACGGGCTCCATAGTGATCGTCACGTGTCACCTCCTGCTGGTCATCGCCCTAGACATCGATACCCACGCTCGTCACCTGAAGCACCTCTACCACAACGTGTCGTGGATCTGTCGGCGTGACGAGATACGAGTTGATCAGTGAACGCCATGTTACACTGATTACAAGTCAACAGCCTGTAGGAGGACATAGGAAGCTGATCAGTGAACGTCATGTTGTACTGCTCAAAAGTCAACAGCCTGTAGGAGGACATAGGAAGCTCATCAGTGAACGTCATGTTACACTGCTCACAAGTCAACAGCCTGTAGGAGGACATAGGAAGCTGATCAGTGAACGTCATGTTGTACTGCTCACAGGTCAACAGCCTGTAGGAGGACATAGGAAGCTGATCAGTGAACGTCATGTTGTACTGCTAACAAGTCAACAGTCTGTAGGAGGACATAGGAAGCTGATCAGTGAACGTCATGTTGTACTGCTCACAGGTCAACAGCCTGTAGGAGGACATAGGAAGCTGATCAGTGAACGTCATGTTGTACTGCTCACAGGTCAACAGTCTGTAGGAGGACATAGGAAGCTCATCAGTGAACGTCATGTTGTACTGCTCACAGGTCAACAGCCTGTAGGAGGACATAGGAAGCTGATCAGTGAACGTCATGTTACACTGCTCACAAGTCAACAGCCTGTAGGAGGACATAGGAAGCTCATCAGTGAACGTCATGTTACACTGCTCACAAGTCAACAGCCTGTAGGAGGACATAGGAAGCTGATCAGTGAACGTCATGTTGCACTGCTCACAAGTCAACAGCCTGTAGGAGGACATAGGAAGCTGATCAGTGAACGTCATGTTGTACTGCTCACAGGTCAACAGCCTGTAGGAGGACATAGGAAGCTGATCAGTGAACGTCATGTTACACTGCTCACAAGTCAACAGCCTGTAGGAGGACATAGGAAGCTGATCAGTGAACGTCATGTTGCACTGCTCACAAGTCAACAGCTTGTAGGAGGACATAGGAAGCTCATCAGTGAACGTCATGTTACACTGCTCACAAGTCAACAGCCTGTAGGAGGACATAGGAAGCTCATCAGTGAACGTCATGTTACACTGCTCACAAGTCAACAGCTTGTAGGAGGACATAGGAAGCTCATCAGTGAACGTCATGTTGTACTGCTCACAAGTCAACAGCCTGTAGGAGGACATAGGAAGCTGATCAGTGAACGTCATGTTACACTGTAGGAGGACATAGGAAGCTGTACCACGGGGTATAATTATATATTGATCAAACCAATGTTTGTTTGTTTGTTTGTAAATGGTTTATATAATTATAATTCCCACCATTGCTGTAGATTAATTTCAGCAATAAAAGAAGTATCGATATCCCCAGTTCGCCAGCAGATGTGTAGTTTCACTGATAAGTAATCCAAACAAGCACCCAAAGAATAAAGGTCTACTGGACATCAGTGCAAATTGTCTGAAACAGGAATTAGGGCAATAAAGTGGGTGGTGATTGGTTTCGTCAATTCAGTTGGAGGCACATTCAAATATACGACTTCGCAAATCACAGTTCAGATTATTCCACTGTGAGGCGCCACTGCATGTGCAATGCATTCCGGGTATTATTTTGGTCTTTGCGAGATGTCAAGATGGCTTCATCGAATGACTATGTATTTTGTATACAATTAAACCTGCTATATTGCCATATATGCAACGGAAACGTTATGTAATCTGGATGTAATTTAGACATGCCTATTAATTTTATACATGCCTTGTCAATGACCTGGAAACAGTATTTATCTCCGTAGAAAAACTCAAGATAACACAAAAATATTTCCCAGAACTCTTTGCGCCAATCACTTTTTTTCCAAGATGGCGTATAATTGCGAAGTCGTGTATGAGACCGTTCACTGTTAAGCCTGGTCAGATCCGGCCGCAGGGTCACCAGCTTCAATGGAAAATCCTCGATCCTATTCTGTGATTCTACGACCAATCGGAAGATCAGTTCATGCGTCACCGCTGGTTTGCATGTTTATATTTTGTCGTTATAGCATCTTGAACGGTCATTATTAGACAAACGCAGTCCTAAATAAGAATTGCATGTGTCTTCTCCAACATAAACTGGGGCCGGCGCGACAGCTCAGTGGGCTAGAGTGCTCTGGTCACATGAGAGCCTAACGGTACGTGGGTCGGTGGTTCGAGCCCTGCTGTGGCCATGTCTGTGTGGTCGCAGGATAAAGATCCCATGTCTTTCTTCGTAAAGAGTAGGGTGTTAACCCCGGGGACATGGCTCCACTCTCCCATTCTTCTCCCATTGACGCGATAAGACCAAAAGTGGTTAAAACGTCTTGAATAACCAACCAAAGAACATAAACTAATTTAGCAGGCTGGATGACAACGATACACAAAAGTACCATCCTGACTGACAGAAGAGCGCAACATGTACATATTCACCTCAGTACTAACAGCCACCTACTTGCAGGAAATTGTAAATATATGTTGTTATTAGAGGATCGGTTGGAACAAATAATGGAAAAAATTTGATTCTTAAGTTTGTCGCATTTACCAATTGGACCAATCACTATCCGATCTCACAGTTAATGTGCCTCTCGCACGTGTCGTGTAGATTCTTTGATATAGTAGAGGACCTCTGTGATCAATACGTAACTCCCGTGCAACAGAAACCCACGTCGGTCACCGTGGTGACGCTTTAATGGCACGTAAATATGTTAACTTCAATGCAAAATGCCGAACGTTTGAACGTATCGGTTAGCTTTATTTACAAACAAGCGAAGAGAACGTATTCATGTTCAGATCTTGAACCCCATAACTAAGGTCCGTCTCTGTGCTGAAGTCCGGCCATCAACAGTTCGAAACCACTTCCGGCGGTTGCACACATCCTGGAGAGACAATACTCCATTACTTGAACTTATGTTACGTTAATCGCCCGTTATTTCCACCCAGCTCTTCAGCTAGTATAATTATTTGTGTAGTATCTGTATGTTAACGTCACGTGGCTCAAAATGGCGCGTTGAAGACGAAGGGCGGCACCGGAAGTGAGTTCTCCACGCGGTAGACTGCGCACGCCTCCAGTTCACATGGCGACTCCCGCCAGGAATACCGGACGCCCGTCACTTCCGGTGTCTCGTCGGCGCAGGGATTAGCGAAGGACACGGCGCTCTGCGTCGAGCTGGTGACGTTGCTCAGGATCCAGACTCCCGAGTCCGGACACAGGCCATCCGGCACCGTCGAGCAGCACACCTGGAGCGGGATACCGGATCAGGGCGGTAAAGACAGGAACGGCGATAACATGCAACACCTTGATCGCTTGACAGTGACTCAACGTTCTTGACATGTATACACTGGTACATATTCACATTGGCACATGTATACAGTGGTACATATTCACATTGATACATGTATACATTTTTACATATTCAGTTTGATACATGTATACAGTGGTGTATATTCACATTGATACACGTATAAAGTGGTGTATATTAACATTGATACATGTATACAGTGGTACATTGATACATGCATACATTGGTACATATTCATTTTGATACATGTATACAGTGGCACATATTCACATTGATACATGTATACAGTGGCACATATTCACATTGATACATGTATACAGTGGCACATATTCACATTGATACATGCATACAGTGGTACATATTCACATTGGTACATGTATAACTTGGAACATATACATATTGATACATGTATACAGTGGTACATATTCACATCGGTACATGTATACAGTGGTACATATTCACATTGGTCTATGGAATAGTAAATATATATGGCGGCCGAATGTCCAGCATGGCGATGCTCACTAGCACATCACAAGTTAAAAAACAAATACATATATAACGAGATCTTACCTCGAAGCCCTGCGTTGACCGAATCTCAATGTTAGCCCCATTGTTATCGAAGGTCACTGAGATGTCAGTGTCTACTGATATGGTGGTCGGGAAGGGACCCTGGGAGACAGGGAGAGATGTATGATTGACATGGCCCGGAATACAGTGCTCTTCATCAAGCGTTTATCTTTAACATACCACACCCCCTATTTCAATGTTGTCACGCGAGGAAGGTGTGGTCTGTCCTGAGTCGTTTGATTAAGCCAGTACAGCTCCAGGATATATATGTGGGACGCGAGAATAAAACTGAAGATCTGGTAGTAACATTGGTAGCATATTTATTATATATAGAATGGTTAGTGTCTGTCAATGATGACAAACCACGTCTTTGGGAGAATTCCATAAGGTTTTTTACTCACGAACTAGCATCAAGGGCATCACTGTATGCAAACACGATGAAACAGCAAGATACGTACCATAACGCTACTAAAGAAACTATCCGTAGAATATAGAAAGTAATCTAGCATACACAAAATAGTAGTTATAATCTATGTACCATCAACGTGCTATACCACCTGCGTGTATTATATTTCTCTTTGTAAATAAACTTTTATTAGAAAAAAAATCAAAAAACAAATCAAGCGTTTATCTGCTCCTTGACGAACAGAACTGATAACTCGACAGACGCCAGCTGGTCAGGTACAACTATAGTTCGCAATGAAGACATCCAATGGAGTCATAGTGGCCGTAACAGGGTTAACACGTCACACTTAAGGCAGAGTTATGTCATGCCCTTATCCGGTAAGAAACCAAATGTTGGTCCCGTCCGTAAGTTGGTGTCAGTCTTAACTTACCTGGTACGGTCCTGCGTCCAGTACACCGTACACCAACTGGTACGCCCCGTAGGCCTACGTCAGTATGTGGGTGTCTTTCACTTACCTAGTACGGTCCTGCGTCCAGTACGCCGTACACCAGCTGGTACGCCCCGTACGTCAGTGGGTGTCTGTCTTTCATTTACCTGGTGCGGCCCTTCATCCAGTACGCCGTACACCATCTGGTACGCCCCGTACGTCAGTGGGTGTGTGTCTTTCACTTACCTGGTACGGCCCTTCGTCCAGCACGCCGTACACCATCTGGTACGCCCCGTACGTCGGTGGGTGTGTGTCGTTTACATACCTGGTACGGCCCTTCGTACAGTACGCCGTACACCATCTGGTACGCCCCGTACGTCAGTGGGTGTCTGTCTTTCACTTACCTGGTACGGCCCTTCGTCCAGTACGCCATACACCATCTGGTACGCCCCGTAATTCAGGCGCTCCGCAATCTGCCGCTTGTATCGAGGGTGGATCCTGAAGTATGTACGACCGTTATCACCACGTGACATTCACAGAAAGTCACAGAAAGCACTACAAACGACAATACCAAGTATATTATGAGTGAACCTAGCTGCAATGCTAGCTGCAATGGTTCTTGCTTCCATCGGAATGCCCAGTAGTGGTATCTGGGTCAATTAGTGAACAAACAGTTATTAAAACATTGGTGGAGGCACTACCATTGTTTATTATGGTAATGTCGAGATCGAGATTGCGGGAGGAAGTACAATATTACCTAGTTGTATTAATGAATACCCTACAATACGCCGATTGCGAGAGGGCTCGGGGCTCGGGGAGGGGGGGGGGGGGGTCCTTAATTTCCCCTGGCTTATTATTAACGATATTTTATACCAAGATAACAGACAGAATATTAATACCCTACTGCCCAATAATTAGTATTATTAATTATTAATATTAATACCCTACTGCCCGGTAATTAATATTAATAGGGTATTAATATTAATGATTAATACTCTATACCATAGTGACGGATGCAGGATTATCAGGAAAGGTCAGTGCACTTACGATCCGCTAGTGGAGTTGAAGTCCGGGAGATCCATGGCGACCGCCGTGTAGACGTTCTGGAGAACGTTGTTGGGGGTGAATCCTTGGTTGTCTGTCTGCGCCCAACGAATGTCCGTGAAGCCAGTCTGGATGTCACCCGGTCTGTCTGGAGCAAGCTGCAAGGAGATGCCTATTCCGGTGATGTTAAACGTCTGCGGTGCCACAATAGGCGCTGTTAAGGTAAGCCACCCATAATGAGCCTCGGCGATTTTGAGCAGACCTCGGTAAACATCGGCAAACATCGGCGGGCTGTAGCTCTGATATTTTACGCAGTCTTAATGAAACAAAGCACGAATAAAACACAGCAAAAGAAGTGGTGACATAGGTAAAATAAATAGAGCATCGTATAATAAGCTTCGGCGATTTAGAGAAGACCTCGGTAAACATCGACAAACATCGGCGGGTGTCAGTGAAAGGGAAATCTCTAACTCGTTACGTCATTCACAGGGAATCCCCAATTTGTGACGTCATTCACAGGGTATTTTCCCGAGAATGGCTCTTCGTGATAAATTCCGAATATTCAATAAAAAAACATGGAGAAAACGTGTAAATAGTTCAGAAAACATTCGCGTAGATCATAATTATATCAGAGACCATTATATATAGCCAGATTTATTAAAATGTGAACACAAAGCCTAAATTACGGATAATTGGTGTGAAATAAGCTGCTTCAAAAAATATTTCTGAAATAACATTTTCAAGCTTCAGGACGTGTTTCTCGGGAAATTTGCACGGCTCCCTATATTTTTCTTTATGTTTATTACAAGAACTATGTTTTTAGAAGTTTTTAAACGTGGTTTGGTGTCAAGATTTTCATTTTTGATGAAATTATAGTCAATTTTGTGAAGGTGTTGATTTCGAATTTTGGCAAAAACGGTCCTGTTTTTGCATAACTGCACTTTATTATTACCATTCTGTTATTGTTTGTGGCTACTATTTACATTTTTGTATATCATTCCTGTATTGCACTAGGTTTAAGCTTTCCAAAGAGCTATTACTTATGATAATGACTTAATATTGAGCTGAATTGTAGCAAAATTACCTATTCGTGGTAGGTGTCAAGTTTTGGTCATTTTGTGAAATGGGGGTATACTTGGAAAATGGAGAATATCTTTTTAACGGGACCGTAAAGTATCCTAACAATTCACCAGAAGGTGTGTAATTGGGTATACTTTCATAAAATAATGACAAATACAGAGTCCTTTTACCTTGCTATTATGGGTGGCTTACCTTAATGATGCGAACCGGTCAAACGGTGTTCACAGCGGACTTGACGTATGAACTAATTATGAATGAAGCATGACTGGCATTGGAGGTAGCCGCCCCCCCCCCTCCTACCCCTCCCCCCGAGGTACACCTACACGTGTGTTATAACCGAATACCTCTCACCACCCAAGAACCGTGCCCAGATTTTCGCCATATCCTTCAGGTTAATTGCCCCGACCTCGCATAAATATTGTGTTAATGGGTTGATCTACGTCGGACTCCGCATGGTGTGACGATTGCCATAAAGAGAACAGATGCCAAGGCTGTATTGCAATAGGATACCTATCCTGGGGTTGATAATGTGGGACACCAATAGAAGGCTAGAATCGCACGGGCGGATCCAGGGCAGTGACATTTTTTGATCGTGGATGCCTCCTATGGCGCAAATTGCACTTCCGTTTTACTGTGGACCTCTATTTTGTTCCCTCACAGTCGTCAAGTTTTCAATGAGATCCACCCCCCCCCCCTTCCCCCAGTCTCCCGCGTCTCTCCCCTTTGTAGAACACGCACCTGGACGTTTCCGAAGGTAAACAAGGGATCCGTCTGACCAGACGACGCGGCGTTCCACTTTTGGCGCCAATCAGTAAACATGGCGGGCAGTGAGCAGCGGTAGCGGTCAGGTTCGTAGCGGTTGGATTCACCTGTCAATAATCAGAGGTTGTCAAGCCAGCTATGATTGTGTATCGCATGAAAGGATCAAACGTGACGCTGGATGGCGAAAAAAAAAACCACTGACATAGACAAAATATAATATGCATTGCAAAGTGTTTGAAATAAATGGTGTATGTGAAACGAAATTGCCAAAGCCATTGCTGACTTAAGATGATGACATAATACTACGCTTTCACTACACGGGGTCTGGAAGACACAAGTATATTTGAAAAATCGACATTCGACATTGACCCACAAATTCCGACACTGAGGATTTGAAAAAGCGACATCGACACAGATTTTTAATAAAATACGACACTGCATGAACTTAGCCAAAAAAGCGATACGCAACGTCTGCCAGACCCCTATCTCACCCCTTATACCAAAGCTGAAGCTTCAGCCTTCACGCCAGAGAGGACGCCTTGACAAAGCTTGACTCACAGAGCGCGATGTCTCTAGAACCCGTATGTAGAGCCTCACCTTGGTACCAGAGGGCGCCAGTGATGGGCAGGGGCAGGAAGGGGTTGATCATGGCATTCCAGCGAATGGAGGCGTCACTACCTCTGTAGAGGAGGTTCAGAGGGAGGACAGTGAGCTGGGGTCGCAACGGATACATATATATGTATCTTAATATCAAACTTTCATATTTTATGGTATAGTCACGATTACTTTTGAACTAGAGTAGATTTTGTCATTGGAAGATATCCCCCTTTATGTGTACCTACCCTCCACATTAGAAACACGTTGCCAAAATGCCAGTATAAGAACGCTAGCTGTCTACTATATAATATCATAGCTTGTTCGACAACTAAAATGAGGAAATCAAATATCTACACTTCGAGGTGAAGGTCATGCACTCACGCTTCCGTCCTGTTTGTATAGCACGCATCGATCGCATCCGGAGACGACCAGGACTCGATCCGGGTTCCGCCCCAGGCTGTCTGGATCAGCCCAACCGGGATGTCAAACTTGGTAGTCACGTTCCTCCCGAACAGCCAGCAGAGAGCCGAGAACCCAGCCACGTTGGCTGTCAGGGAAGACAGTAAACATTTATTGCAAGACATAAAATAATGGCATGGTAACGAGAGGGGATGCCAATGGAAGGGATGGTTGTATATTTAGGACGCTTCAACCAATTCAGGTTATATCACGTCAATGGGAGAAGGAAGGGAAGGGCGGAGCCATGTCCCTGAGGGTATAACCCCCTACTCTTTGCGAAGAAGGACATGGGAACTTTACCCTGCGACCACACAACCATGGCCACAGCGGGGCGCGAACCACCGATCCACGGGCCGTCAGGCTGGTCTAAATGGAAGGAAATTGGAATTGTCAGAAATTGGTAGCAGCCCCGGGTAATAGAGGGGGGGGGGGGGCATGGGCATACACAGGGAGAAGAAAACGACTTTAATTAACATGTGTTTGGTAGACTCATTTGTCGCTGGTCTGGACCACGGGACACTGACAGCTAGAGGACTGATGTGACTCACCTGTCGTGGGTCTGGACCACGGGACACTGACAGCTAGGGGACTAATGTGACTCACTTGTGGTGGGTCTGGACCACGGGTCACTGACAGCCAGGGGACTAATGTGACTCATTTGTCGCTGGTCTGGACCACGGGACACTGACAGCCAGGGGACTGATGTGACTCACTTGGCGTGGGTCTGGACCACGGGAAACTGACAGCTAGGGGACTGATGTGACTCACTTGTGGTGGGTCTGGACCACGGGTCACTGACAGCCAGGGGGCTGATGTGACTCATTTGTCGTGGGACTGGACCACGGGACACTGACAGCTAGGGGACTGATGTGACTCACTTGTCGTGGGTCTGGACCACGGGATATTGATAGCGGCCAAGTCGGACAGCGGGACGTCGGACGTCGCATGGGATGCCAGGAAGATCCGGGCGTCCTGGTAATTAGGAGCATCCTGGATGTCTGGATCCGGGTTATCCAGCTGGAGAACCGAGAAGCGGATTAAAACAGGACTTTTGATAAGGAGATTGAGTTAACGGCGCGCAGTTTTGGCGCCACGTCGAGTTGTTGGGAACAGTACTGCGCTCAATGCCCTTTCGAGGAACTGCTCGTTTTGCATTGAAAAGGGTCAAAGAAGGGGTGGGGGCACGCCTCAGATGGCCTAAATTTCGAATTGAAAACGACATTGTTCCTAAAAATAAGGGGGGGAGGGGGTCCACGCCCCTGGATCCGCCCCTTGGGATCAAATATTTATTCCATACCTCACTCATCTGAAACTCCATGTTGCTTTGTCCGGAGCAGACGTAGACATCGCCGAAGATGATGTCGTCAAGCTGCAGGGTGCAGTCGTCGTTAGGGGAGAAGGCGGTGAGGGTGAAGGCCACGGCGGGGGTGGAGGAGGCCACAGCGGGCAGAATGACACTCCACTCGGGGGAACCGCTCGCCCCTGACACGAGAGAGACACGACATCCAGTGCAGCAGCTTGCAACCTCAGGTAAGCTCAGAGAGAGCCCACAGGTCCTGTATCATTGTGTGTATCTGGTACACCTACCTATGGCGGCCTGGGTGTATCTGGTACACCTACCTATGGCGGCCCGGGTGTATCTGGTACACCTACCTATGGCGCCCTGGGTGTATCTGGTACACCTACCTATGGCGGCCTGCGTGTATCTGGTACACCTACCTATGGTGGCCTGGGTGTATCTGGTACACCTACCTATGGCGGCCTGGGTGTATCTGGTACATCTACCTATGGCGGCCCGGGTGTATCTGGTACACCTACCTATGGCGGCCTGGGTGTATCTGGTACACCTACCTATGGCGGCCCGGGTGTATCTGGTACACCTACCTATGGCGGCCTGCGTGTATTTAGTACACCTATCTATGGCGGCCTGCGTGTATCTGGTGCACCTACCTATGGCGGCCTGGGTGTATCTGGTACACCTACCTATGGCGGCCTGCGTGTATCTGGTACACCTACCTATGGTGGCCTGGGTGTATCTGGTACATCTACCTATGGCGGCCTGGGTGTATCTGGTACACCTACCTATGGCGGCCTGGGTGTATCTGGTACACCTACCTATGGCGGCCTGGGTGTATCTGGTACACCTACCTATGGCGGCCCGGGTGTATCTGGTACACCTACCTATGGCGGCCTGCGTGTATTTGGTACACCTATCTATGGCGTCCTGCGTGTATCTGGTGCACCTACCTATGGCGGCCTGGGTGTATCTGGTACACCTACCTATGGCGGCCTGGGTGTATCTGGTACACCTACCTATGGCGGCCTGGGTGTTGATGGTGGAGTATCCACTGAGGGTGACATGGACGGGGTCTCCCTCGGCGGAGGCGAACCCCCAGACGGTGACCTGTGCCGGCGCCCGCTGGAGTACCATGGAACTGCCGTAGTACGAGGCAAACCGGAACACGCCATCTGGTGACAGACAAAGGAACTTTCGCATAACCCTAGAACTTTTAAACATATCTTTTATATCTATATATATATCTATAGACATCGTTTTATATATCTATAGAACATCTTTATATATATTCTATAGAACATCTATAGAATACATATATATATGTATACATTTTAAATACGGGAAAAAATGCTATCAGTATCTACATATGCAACACTATATGGCCTGATTAGTATAGGGATAATCTATTCTTAGCACTAAAATGCATTGACTGGAGGCTGCACAGCACATCTGAAGCTGTACAGTAAAACAGCCATTTGAATCAAAGAAACAGTGATCTGCAATATTTAATATTCCATTTGAATCAAAGATAGTACACTGGGTTTCTTTATTGCACGATTGTTGTAGAATTTGCTTGGCGGGAAGTATCTGTATTACAGGACTTTGTGAACTGCAACCAATAAGCCCTGCTTCTGTTGCTGTTAATCTGTTTAATATAATTTCCTTTTGATATGGTGCACGTTTGACGAGTAACTGTATCTGATTAAGGTGAATAATAATCCGATTCTAAGGAAAAACTTATCGCCAGCACTCACCGCACGCTCGAGTGGACGTGACCGGGGAAGCCGCGCCTTGGGAGAGTGCCACCAGTAGCCATGGCAACAGCCAGACCGCGCTCCGCTGAAATGACATCATAGCTGCCGCAGGTCAAGAGAACTAAACATCCTGGCTGAGAGAACAGCCTAAATATTCCGTGCATTACGTGGAGACAGAGATATGACGCTCACAGATGTACCAACGACAAATGTTCCCATCCGCTTGTCTTCGGTTTGTTGATAAAGAGATGGGTTATAGCAAACGAACTACTGACCCCACAAACGACATCATACAGTTTCTTATCTTTGAAACAAAATTCGTACAGTTTATCTTTGAAACAAAATTCGTACAACTTATCTTTGAAACAAAATTCGTACAGTTTATCTTTGAAATAAAATTTGTACAGTTTATCTTTGAAACAAAATTCTATTCGGCACCAGTTAATAGCCAGCTACAAGAGGAAAAAAAATGGCAATGTCTATGTACGTTTTATAGAAACCAATTGCTCTATAGTAGTATTCCTGCATGTTCTTTTTCTATGGAAATATTAATCTACGTTCTATAGAAAATAATTATTCTATAGAAAATAATTATTCTATAGAAAATAATTATTCCATAGAAAATAATTATTCTATAGAAAATAATTATTCTATCTAAAATAATTATTCTATAGAATTATGTACAAACGTTCTATAGAATATCATACTTCCATATATGTTTCGATATAACTTCTATAGAGTTTTATAAACTGTTTTGCTAAGGGGGGCCCTAGCTGAGACAATATGTACCATCTTGAAATATAGTTTTACCAGCCACCATCAGGAGACATATGTGTACCCGAGAGGGTATAGTTGATCCCGAGGGTCAGGACATCCCGCCCCACTCCCTCCTACTCCTTTTTTCCCGTGCAAAACCGTTTTTATACTGGACCAGTCACATAATACAATGGTAATGATGATGGGGCCGCTGCAAATGTGTAACAACTCAATAATGTGTCATTACTGGTGACTGATAGAATGATTTCTAGTGAATGATGGAATGATTCCTAGTGAATGATGGAATGATTACTGGTGAATGATGGAATGATTCCTGGTGACTGATGGGTGATTACTGGTGACTGATGGAATGATTAATGATGAATGATGGAATGATTACTGGTGAATGATGGAATGATTACTGGTGACTGATGGAATGTTTACTAGTGAATGTTGGAATGATTCCCGGCGAATGATGGAATGATTCCTGGCGAATGATTAATGATGGAATGATTACTGGTGAATAATGGAATGATTACTGGTGACTGATGGAATGATTACTGGTGAATGATGAAATGATTCCTGGCGAATGATGGAATGATTACTGATGGAATGATTCATGGTGAATGATAAGATGGAAGGACTCCGAGCGAATGAAGGGGTGGTCCTTGTGAAAGATGCAAGGATTGTTGGTGAATGGTGCTTTAGCTGACGCGCTATAGGGCTGTACAGTTCTCGCGGGTTCTATTTCCGGTTTAGGTCTTTTGGGGACCAACAAAAAAACACGTGCTCTTAGAACGAGTGCGCATCACGCTGGTGCCTTGCTGCAACTGCGTGACTCGCACTAATTGTAGTCAACGTTTTAGTGTTGGGAACCGGCCGGCTGCGCGGTTTGTGCGTGAAGAATCGAGTGGGTGTGAAACTATTTTTTGTTTGCTTTGGTCCAGGCATGGCTAACTATAAAATTATAATATAATTAAAGATAAGACATTTATCTCTCCATAATGCATGTGATCCGTTCGATGAGACTGTCGGAAGCGTTGTATCTTGAGCCAAATCGTCGATGTTCACAGTTGTAGGACAAACGGAGCACCATTGTCCTCACCTGCTCAGTCCATATAAGGAGCGGTGTTACGTAACCATAGATACCGCGCGCAGACCCGCGCGTCATGATGATTATTACGTCATACGACATGGAAAACCCCGCGCAGCACGTTAGATCGCCTTACACTGACAGTCACTCATGAGACAACCGCATTCTGGTTCATCAACTGCCTAACCGCTCATACATTACATAAATCTACTCTGATGGTTATAATTCAGATATGCATATAACTTCAGTGGTTATTTGTGCTTCCAAGGACAGCTTTAGCCGATCTTGTGTGTAAGACGAGTGAAGGCAAACAACCGGAAGGTAGGCAGCACGTACAGGCCGTTGATGCTAGGCATTGACGTAGAGCATAGGTATCCCCGTCTCGTGGGGTCTCGATAAGATCCCGAAGTGACTGTACAGCCCTATCCGGTCATCAACCAGCTTTCCACGCAACCACCAAAACATGAAATATTGGTGTTTTAGGCCGCTTTTGCGCAAACGAGGGCAACACTGGACGACACAACATCCGAGACGAGGACGGAAGCATGGATGAAGCATGCCCCAGAGGAGGTGCGCGGGTCCGGATTCGAACCCAGGACCTTTTGATCTGCGGTCTATTGCGCTAGCCACCACACCTGGGAAGCCCCTAGGACATTGATCTGCGGTCTGGTGGGCTAACCACTACACCAGGGAGGCTCCCAGGACCTATTGCTCTGCGGTCTAGTGCGCTAACCACTACACCAGGGAGGCCCTAAGGACCCATTGATCTGCGGTCTAGAGCGCCAACCACTACACCAGGGAGGCCCCCAGGACCTTTGATCTGCGGTCTAATGCTCCAACCACTATGCCAGGGAAGCTCCCAGGACCTATTGATCTGCGGTCTAATGCTCCAACCACTACACCAGGGAGGCCCCGGGACCTATTGAAATGCTGTCTAGAGCGCCAACCTCTACACCAGGGAGGTCCCTGAGCCACCCATGACGAACAACAGTACCAGTCGGTTATACATCATACTTTTTATTTAGCAAATATATTCATGAAATAAATATCGCGTGAACATTTCTGAAAAAAAGTTAAAAACACAAAAATAACATCAAGTCTTTAGAGCGGCATTACGTCATGGAGAAGTTCTTACATAACATGAAAATACATGCGAGACAATACATATCGTAAAAAATCAACAAAACGCTGGGTTGAAACGTACTACAGCCTAGATTAGGGTGTTGATTAGAGTAAATAAACAATGTGTTCTAAAACAATATTGTAATATGTTCAAAAAGTGTAGTGTGACGTGGTACCTAAATGTACAAATGTAACTAACCCTTTAACATTTCCAAAGAGGGGACCAAAGTTCAGTCCTGCATCCCCTGCCCTTTAACCCATGTTAGCTAGTGCGTCACCGTTCCATTGCCCTGTGGATTCCTCCCTGACCAACCACGTGACGGACCATGACGTCACGTCAACCTTCTGATTGTTCTTGTATATATTCAGGACGCTTTTACCGCTTTTTGGTCATAACGCGTCAATGGGACAAGGAAGGGAGAGTGGAGCCATGTCCCGGGCGTAACTCCTAACTCTTTGCAAAGAGGGAGATGGGATCTTTATCCTGCGACCACATAGACATGGCCACAGCGGTGATCGAACCATCGATCCACGTACCGTTAGGCTCTCAGGTGGCCAGAGCACTCAAGGCGAGGGCTCTAACACACTGAGCTACCGGGCCCGCCCCGTTATCCAGTGCGGTACTGCTCCATTGCCCTGTGGCGTCCTCCCTGATCAACCACGTGACAGTCCAGTCCGTGCAGTAAAACGGCAAGGAGTTAAATCGTCGTAACAATGACTCAGAATCCGTGCAGTACCATAGGGCAAAGAGTTAGATCGTCGTAACAAGGACTCAAAATCCGTGCAGTACCATAGGGCAAAGAGTTAGATCGTCGTAACAAGGACTCAAAATCCGTGCAGTACCATAGGGCAAAGAGTTAGACCGTCGTAACAAGGACTCAAAATCCGTGCAGTACCATAGGGCAAAGAGTTAGATCGTCGTAACAAGGACTCAAAATCCGTGCAGTACCATAGGGCAAAGATTTAGATCGTCGTAACAAGGACTCAAAATCCGTGCAGTACCATAGAGCAAAGAGTTAGATCGTCGTAACAAGGACTCAAAATCATTCCTACATGTTCATAATGTTCGATTATAACAATTCCTAACATAGTGTATTAATAATGCAGTATAATAATGCTGTCATTGAGCAAGGCGTAGTCAGGATTTATATATATATATAAACATGTACGTGAGTTTCGGCATCAATAACCCGTTGTAACACCATTACATGTAGCACACATCCAATCACAGCGCCTGTCTGCTAGGAACTGGATTCACCCTGGAGCGCGCCGGCCGACACCGCGGCGCCCTCTACCGGAGAGTGATATAAAGAACGCTCTGGGTCCGCACTGTGTCCTTGACCTTGCTCCTTGGTGACGTCATCTTCTGACTTCGGGCGTTTGAACTCAGTCGAGTAGACGTGGTTGACGATATCAGAGTTGATCTCGTCCAACTCTCGGCACACAGCCTCGGCGCAGTCCTCCACAATCTCGTCGGCCACTCTGTGGAGAGACATCGGCAGAATCACTTCATAACGTGGTCGTAGAGAAGTCACGTGATAAGGAGGCAAAGCGGCGCTGCGCACATTGGATGGATTAAGGAGAATGACCATGTATAAGTTACCGAAGTATATACCGAAAACGGCCGTAGTTGTAGTTTACTACGTAAATGTAGTTTGCAAAAGAAACTATACATGATCTCAATTTCCGATTCTAAATTTTTTAAAGAGAGCTTTACTATTGTTCCCAAGACAAATCTGTTTCGTAATGAACGCCACAGAACGTTAAATGCTGCATACAATCCAGTAAAATCTAACACTTACTGGGGAACCATTCGATCGGGCGTAAAGTTCATCTTCCATATTAGCAGTGATATGTTTAAGAGAAGCTCACTTATTGCTCACGACTGGTATTTACTGCGATTGTCAATTTCGTAACCATACTATTTAATTAAGGAATGCTCGAAAGCAACCAGGACCTTAGTGGCATATATGCGTGGATCGAAGACGTTAAAATTGACACCAGCTCTAGTACACACGATAGAAATGGGTCGTTAGTCCCTGTAAACCCATTTTTCAGCATAGCTCACGTATTACTCACGCCTTTTATTTATACGCCTTTTATATATTTTTTTTCATATAATAATAGATTTTGTGGGTTTCTAACATGGAAGATGGACCCAGACATGTACTGACTGTGTGACTATTTGCCAGGGGTCGAACCGCCCCACAGACCCGTGGGCCCGCCTCCTCAGGTCGCTCTCGAACCGCTCCCGCTGGGCGAGAATCCCGGACAACATCTCGCGCGACAGGCACAGCGAAACACCGTCTGTTTTCGCCTCCGCTCCGGGCTGGTGAAGAGTTCCGATGACGGGGCGGTCGGCATGGAGATCCGTGAGGTGTAGGGTGGCCTGTTCCACCACCCGGGGGGCAGACTTGGTGAACACCAGGGCAGAGTCCTCTCTCGGCGCACTGCTGGCACCAGTCAGAATCGTTTTATTTGGTCAAGCATTCAAAACAGAACAAACAGAAACAAGAAAGAAGACACTGTTGTAATGTTTAAACAGGAGGATAATATAATGGGCTGCTTGACCAAGGAGACACATTAAGACAGGCAGTCGCTAGCATGTAACCCCGAGGCCCCCCCACCCCCTACATTTTATTATTATTATTATTATTAAATAATTATAACAAGATTAATACAAGCCAGTTACGCTAAAACAACACTCTGAAGGGGTGGGGGGGTGGCAATGACACGTGGTTGTTAAATACCCGAACCTCTATCTGTTGTATACAAATCCCACGCATCAGTTCTCACACTTATCTTTGGAAGTATTGTCCCGCTTATAGCCTTGGAATGGGTCACAAAAAGTTACATTAACATACAATGCGATGATACATCGGACTAACTATATAGTCCACTAAGGAAAGTATTCAACGAGTACGGTTAGCATAGATACTGATTTCTCAACCATATTCTGGCTAGTTGGCATCCGTCCGGCATTTCCGCTTATGACTGAATAAGTCTATCTGAGAACGACAGATCTTACCGCAGTAACAACCAATTTACAGCCTAAACACCTAAGTTGGTTTCTAATACAGCAGATATCAGCGTCCGCACGTCCGGTTTTTACACCGCCAACAGCTCACGGCTGGTTACCTGTGGCGTGTGGTGTACGGGAAGTGGTCTGGCCTGGGCTCCTCCAGCCTCGTTCTCGTCAGCTCGATAGGGGGTGGTGTTGTCGGTGTTTCAGAGTGCACAGTATCTGTAAAATTAAAACCAAAATGAGTGGCCTTATTCAGAGCACAGACCATTTCTCGGTGTGTTACGATCTCGTGTTAACTATGGCGACAAAATCTAAACTTAATCTAAAATTATGTAACTGCTTATATAGGATTTCGAAAAGGTTGTATATTCAGGGTTTGTAACCAACTCTGGCCATATCGCGTCAATGGGAGAAGGACGGGGAGAGTGGAGTCATGTCCCTTAATCACCTACTCCTAGCGAAGAAGGACATAGAATCTTTATCCTGCGACCACACAGACATGGCCACAGCGGGGCGCGAACCACTGATCCACGTGTCGTCAGGCTCTCAGATGACCAGAACACTCAAGGCGAGCGCTCTAACCCACTGAGCCTTCGGGCGGTCCTTCCAATTGAAGTACAAGATGTCTGTGAGGTCGCAGGATATAGATTCCATGTCCTTCTTCGCAAAGAGTAGGGGGTTACCCCCGGGGACATGGCTCCACTCTCCCTTTCTTCTCCCATTGACGCAATATGACCCAAAGTGGCTAAAGCGTCCTGAATATAGAACCAACCGACCAAACCAAGAGAGAGGCAAGATTTGCCGAGGCTATCGAGGTACGTACCTTGGTAGGGGGCGCTTGATGACGTCACGTGGTCGTGGTCCTCGTAGGCTATCGTGGCCCAGCGTCTGCGGATGGCCGCCTGCTCCGCCTGCGAGGTCAACGTCAAGGTCAGGGTAGGTGTTAGGGGGGTCCATTTTCAAAGCGCCTAACTTGACACCCATATTTGGTGAGTTTAAACACAACCCTCACTATCACGACGAACTTCATTAGAGGCTTAACGCTAACTTGAGTATGCACCTATATTCGGTCGAGGTTTTCTCAGTTAACCTAACAACTCTCATCGGTTTGATTGAGGATCTAAGTCCTTATCTCTGGCATCCTTAACTCCACACTGACGTTGTTAGTCTCATGTTTATTCGCCGGGATTCCCCTGGACCGAGGTACTATTTGCCTAACTTAAGCAAACCTCCATTTGACCGAGGCATTTTTTACTTAACTTGAGCACTAACCTCCATTTGATCCAGTTACTTTTCGCCTAACTTGAGTACTAACCTCCAAAGGTTATGTTTGCCTAACTTGAGCATTGACCTCGATTCTATTACCGAGGCACTCTGCCTAACTTGAGCACTGACCTCCATTTCACCGAGGCACTCTTTGCCTAACTTGAAGCACTGATCTCCATTTGCCCGTGGTACTCTTTGCATAACTTGAGCATTAACCTCCATTTGACCGAGGCTATGTTTTGACTAACTTGACCACACTGACCTCAATTTAACCGAAGCGCTCTTTGCCTAACTGAACGAGGCATTCTTTGCCTAACTTGAGCACTAGCCTCCATTTGCCGGAGGCACTTTTTGCCTAACTTGAGCATTGACCTCCATTTAACCGAGGCACTCTTTGCCGAACTGACCGAGGCATTCTTTGCCTAACTTGAGCACTGGCCTCCATTTGCCTGAGGCACTGTTTGCCTAACTTGAGCATTGACCTCCATTTGACCGAGGCACTCTTTGCCTAACTTGAGCACTGACCTCCATTTGCCCATGGCGCTCTTTACCTAACTTGAGCACTGACCTCCATTTGACCGGCGCACTCTTTGCCTAACTTGAGTACTGGCCTCCATTTGTCTAACTTGAGCACTGGCCTCCATTTGCCTAACTTGAGAGTGCTGAGGCACTTTTTGCCTAACTTGAGCATTGACCTCCATTTGACCGAGGCACTCTTTGCCTAACGGACCGAGGCATTCTTTGCCTAACTTGAGCACTGGCCTCCATTTGCCTGAGGAACTGTTTGCCTAACTTGAGCATCGACCTCCATTTGACCGAGGCACTCTTTGCCTAACTTGAGCACTGACCTCCATTTGCCCGTGGCGCTCTTTCCCTAACTTGAGCACTGACCTCCATTTGACCGGCGCACTCTTTGCCTAACTTGAGCACTGGCCTCCATTTGCCTGAGGCACTTTTTGCCCAACTTGAGCACTGACCTCCATTTGACCGAGGCACTCTTTGCTTAACTGACCGAGGCAGTCTTTGCCTAACTTGAGCACTGACCTCCATTTAACCGAGGCAGTCTTTGCCTAACTTGAGGACTAAGCTCCATTTGCCCGAGGCAGTCTTTGCCTAACTTGAGCACTGACCTCCATTTAACCGAGGCAGTCTTTGCCTAACTTGAGGACTAAGCTCCATTTGCCCGAGGCAGTCTTTGTCTAACTACCTCCATTTGACCGAGGCACTCTTTTCCTAACTGACCGACGCAGGCTTTGCCTAACTTGAGCACTGACCTCCATTTGACCGAGGCAGTCTTTGCCTAACTTGAGGACTAAGCTCCATTTGCCCGAGGCAGTCTTTGCCTAACTTGAGCACTGACCTCCATTTAACCGAGAAAGTCTTTGCCTAACTTAAGGACTAAGCTCCATTTGCCCGAGGCAGTCTTTGTCTAACTTGAGCACTAACCTCCATTTGACCGAGACACTCTTTTCCTAACTGACCGAGGCAGGCTTTGCCTAACTTGAGCACTGACCACCATTTGACCGAGGCACGCTTTGCCTAACTGACCGAGGCAGTCTTTGCCTAACTTGAGCACTGACCTCCATTTGACCGAGGCACTCTTTGCCTAACTGACCGAGGCACTTTTTGCCTAACTGACCGAGGCAGTCTTTGCCTAACTTGAGCGCTGACCTACATTTGACTCAGACACTCTTTGCCTAACCTGGGCACTGAGCTCCTTTGACCGAGGCACTCTTTGCCTAACTTGAGCACTGACCTCCATTTGACCCAGGCGCTGCAACAGGGTTTCCAGGCTGGGGGCGTCCGCCATGCGCGCCGCCTCCTCCTGCGCTCCGTCGTCCTCGGCAAGGTCCGCCATCTCTCGGGCCGTGTCCTCCATCACCTCGTGCAGCACAAGGTTGGCCAGGAGGTCAGCGTTCAGCTCGTGCTGGCGAGGTCAAGGTCACACATATAAAGGTAAGACATGATGTATGACAGTGCCAGAATAAAAAAACATAAGCTGTAACTATGAGCAAGCACAACTGAACGGTGCAGCTTGTCAATATTAGGACTATTGAATATTTGTCCAGATCCAGATTATCGGTGTCTCTTACCTGTGAGTGATCAAGAAGCGGTTGCATCCTGTCCCGGAGTCGTCCCTCGGCCTCAGCCACCCACGCCTCAGACCTACCCAGCTGCTTCCTGGAGCAAGACGGAAACAAATCACGTCAGTTATATCCACGTTATGCATTCAAATATTACTCTAGAAGACGATCATATGACAGAATATCGAGAAACAGCGAAATCGGTTTTTTAGACCTACATTCAACGCCAACGTAATTTAAACAATCCGTATAAAACCATGCATTAAAGCGGGTGTCCAACCTAATTAAATCGCGCTCTGCACCGAAAGTTTACATCTTAAAATTAAATTGGCGAGTGTTGACGCTTCGTTTCGACCGACTGGTAAGGAGAAAAAAATTAAGGCAACCCGCCCCCAGCAATGTCAAGTAGAGCGCCATTTTGCCGGGAGCAGTGACGCATATTGTGACTATTCATATAGCGCCGCCTTACGTTATAACTCGCAGAGAGAGATCAGGGCCGCGATTTACAGATGAACAGCGGCAGTTCCAAGCCTCGCAGTAGCGTAAGATCTTAGTGTTTCATTGAAAAGTACCGTACAAACAAATTGATATACGTCTTGCGACGATTGACTCTGCAACAATGCCATGATTGGAGTTAGAATCGCAGCTATTTATATTAGCGATTATCACGCGCTCTTGTTTTGCTCACACAATAGGCGCAATTTCCGGCTTGAATAAATTAGAGTATCGCCTCCTGATTGGTCAATCGCGGACACGCCTCCAAAATGGGCTGCCGCCTGGGTAGGCGGCGAAATCGTGCGGTCACTTCTAAATTTTAATGTGAGCTACAGATAGAACAAAAAATTCTATAATTTGGAGGATAGACAATTGGGTATTATATGAATCGGTAAAGCAGCGTTAGAGGCCAGGCTGGCGGTTCCCTTTAAGGGAATGTAATAGCCAATTAGTACCCATAGACAACAAGTCGCTTTTGACTATCTATTTTTGACGATAGATGTCGCCTGGGGTATCTGGTATGGTCTATTCTATGTCAATACATGACGTCTTGATCCGTTGGCGTCTATACGTGTATGTATGTGCAATGTATGTGCCATCTATTGCTAAATACCGGTACCGTAAATTCTCGATGTGTAGCCGCTCTTTCCTCTGTAGCGCCGCCTCGCGGTCACATTGGATTTGTCTACAATGATAAATCATTCAATAATATGCGTAAATTTTTTCTCCTGTATATCAACGTGTTCACTGTTACCCTGAAGTATCGGCGTAAGGCAAGCGCTTCAGTTCAGCGATTTGCCATATAGTCTAATACTCGTCCAAAAAACAAATCCGTCATTGAAATATTGGACCACTATTATCATCAATCAAAAACAGGAGAGAATATCCCGGTACTGCGACACATAATACAAGTAGAAGCTGTAAGTGTTAGAGTTACATACTAAATCTCACTCTATACAGACGGCCAGTTTGGCAAGAACGCTTAACATATGCGGGTGAAATTCTTTTCATTGAATCCACATGTATACACACACAAGTTAAGACAGAGACAGTAGAGATACCTGGCGATGTCTTGTCGTACAGTCGGGCGTGGAGTGGCCGGGGCTGAGTGAGACCTATCTCCGTACCGTGGCGACCTATCTCCATATCGTGGTGACCTATCAGCATACTCAATATCGCCGCAACATGCTTGACGCCTGCAGCAGAGGGGAGAGTTTCCTTGTCAAGATGAGGATTATCTCTGGGTCACGGCGGAGTGTAGGGGTGAGGTCGGGCAAGTGTAGGGGTGGCGTTACCATGGTGAGTGTGGGGGTGGCGTTACCAGGGTTAGTGTAGGGGTGGCGTTGAGTGTAGGGGTGGCGTTACCATGGTGAGTGTGGGGGTGGCGTTACCAGGGTGAGTGTGGGGTGGCGTTACCAGGGTGAGTGTGGGGGTGGCGTTACCAGGGTGAGTGTGGGGGTGGCGTTACCAGGGTGAGTGTAGGGGTGGCGTTACCAGGGTTAGTGTAGGGGTAGCGTTACCAGGGTGAGTGTGGGGGTGGCGTTACCAGGGTGAGTGTGGGGGTGGCGTTACCACGGTGAGTGTAGGGGTGGCGTTACCATGGTGAGTGTGGAGGTGGCGTTACCAGGGTGAGTGTGGGGGTGGCGTTACCAGGGTGAGTGTAGGGTGGCGTTACCAGGGTGAGGTGGGGATGGCGTTACCTGGGTGAGTGTGGCGGTGTGGTGGCCGTGGCTCTCTGGTGGGGGTGGTGTTACTAGGGTGAGGTGGGGGTGGCGTTACCTGGGTGAGTGTGGCGGTGTGGTGGCGGTGGCTCTCTGGTGGGGGTGGTGTTACTAGGGTGAGGTGGGGATGGCGTTACCTGGGTGAGTGTGGCGGTGTGGTGGCGGTGGCTCTCTGGTGGGTGTGGTGTTACTAGGGTGAGGTGGGGATGGCGTTACCTGGGTGAGTGTGGCGGTGTGGTGGCCGTGGCTCTCTGGTGGGGGTGGTGTTACTAGGGTGAGGTGGGGGTGGCGTTACCTGGGTGAGTGTGGCGGTGTGGTGGCGGTGGCTCTCTGGTGGGGGTGGTGTTACTAGGGTGAGGTGGGGATGGCGTTACCTGGGTGAGTGCGGCGGTGTGGTGGCCGTGGCTCTCTGGTGGGGGTGGTGTTACTAGGGTGTGTGTAGGGATGGCGTTACCTGGGTGAGTGTGGCGGTGTGGTGGCGGTGGCTCTCTGGTGGGGGTGGTGTTACTAGGGTGAGGTGGGGATGGCGTTACCTGGGTGAGTGTGGCGGTGTGGTGGCCGTGGCTCTCTGGTGGGGGTGGTGTTACTAGGGTGAGGTGGGGATGGCGTTACCTGGGTGAGTGTGGCGGTGTGGTGGCGGTGGCTCTCTGGTGGGGGTGGTGTTACTAGGGTGAGGTGGGGGTGGCGTTACCTGGGTGAGTGTGGCGGTGTGGTGGCGGTGGCTCTCTGGTGGGGGTGGTGTTACTAGGGTGAGGTGGGGGTGGCGTTACCTGGGTGAGTGTGGCGGTGTGGTGGCGGTGGCTCTCTGGTGGGGGTGGTGTTACTAGGGTGAGGTGGGGATGGCGTTACCTGGGTGAGTGTGGCGGTGTGGTGGCCGTGGCTCTCTGGTGGGGGTGGTGTTACTAGGGTGTGTGTAGGGATGGCGTTACCTGGGTGAGTGTGGCGGTGTGGTGGCGGTGGCTCTCTGGTGGGGGTGGTGTTACTAGGGTGAGGTGGGGATGGCGTTACCTGGGTGAGTGTGGCGGTGTGGTGGCCGTGGCTCTCTGGTGGGGGTGGTGTTACTAGGGTGAGGTGGGGATGGCGTTACCTGGGTGAGTGTGGCGGTGTGGTGGCGGTGGCTCTCTGGTGGGGGTGGTGTTACTAGGGTGTGTGTAGGAATGGCGTTACCTGGGTGAGTGTGGCGGTGTGGTGGCGGTGGCTCTCTGGTGGGGGTGGTGTTACTAGGGTGAGGTGGGGATGGCGTTAGCTGGGTGAGTGTGGCGGTGTGGTGGCCGTGGCTCTCTGGTGGGGGTGGTGTTACTAGGGTGAGGTGGGGATGGCGTTACCTGGGTGAGTGTGGCGGTGTGGTGGCGGTGGCTCTCTGGTGGGGGTGGTGTTACTAGGGTGAGGTGGGGGTGGCGTTACCTGGGTGAGTGTGGCGGTGTGGTGGCGGTGGCTCTCTGGTGGGGGTGGTGTTACTAGGGTGAGGTGGGGGTGGCGTTACCTGGGTGAGTGTGGCGGTGTGGTGGCGGTGGCTCTCTGGTGGGGGTGGTGTTACTAGGGTGAGGTGGGGATGGCGTTACCTGGGTGAGTGTGGCGGTGTGGTGGCCGTGGCTCTCTGGTGGGGGTGGTGTTACTAGGGTGTGTGTAGGGATGGCGTTACCTGGGTGAGTGTGGCGGTGTGGTGGCGGTGGCTCTCTGGTGGGGGTGGTGTTACTAGGGTGAGGTGGGGATGGCGTTACCTGGGTGAGTGTGGCGGTGTGGTGGCCGTGGCTCTCTGGTGGGGGTGGTGTTACTAGGGTGAGGTGGGGATGGCGTTACCTGGGTGAGTGTGGCGGTGTGGTGGCGGTGGCTCTCTGGTGGGGGTGGTGTTACTAGGGTGAGGTGGGGATGGCGTTACCTGGGTGAGTGTGGCGGTGTGGTGGCGGTGGCTCTCTGGTGGGGGTGGTGTTACTAGGGTGAGGTGGGGGTGGCGTTACCTGGGAGAGTGTGGCGGTGTGGTGGCGGTGGCTCTCTGGTGGGGGTGGTGTTACTAGGGTGAGGAGGGGGTGTGGTGGCGGTGGCTCTCTGGTGGGGGTGGTGTTACTAGGGTGAGGTGGGGATGGCGTTACCTGGGTGCGTGTGGCGGTGTGGTGGCGGTGGCTCTCTGGTGGGGGTGGTGTTACTAGGGTGTGTGTAGGGATGGCGTTACCTGGCTGAGTGTGGCGGTGTGGTGGCGGTGGCTCTCTGGTGGGGGTGGTGTTACTAGGGTGAGGTGGGGATGGCGTTACCTGGGTGAGTGTGGCGGTGTGGTGGCGGTGGCTCTCTGGTGGGGGTGGTGTTACTAGGGTGAGGTGAGGATGGCGTTATCTGGGTGAGTGTGGCGGTGTGGTGGCCGTCTCTCTTTGGTGGGGGTAGTGTTACTAGGGTGAGGTGGGATGGCGTTATCTGGGTGAGTGTGGCGGTGTGGTGGCGGTGGCTCTCTGGTGTGGGTGGTGTTACTAGGGTGTGTGTAGGGATGGCGTTATCTGGGTGAGTGTGGCGGTGTGGTGGCCGTGGCTCTCTGGTGGGGGTGGTGTTACTAGGGTGAGGTGGGGATGGCGTTACCTGGGTGAGTGTGGCGGTGTGGTGGCGGTGGCTCTCTGGTGGGGGTGGTGTTACTAGGGTGAGGTGGGGATGGCGTTACCTGGGTGAGTGTGGCGGTGTGGTGGCGGTGGCTCTCTGGTGGGGGTGGTGTTACTAGGGTGAGGTGGGGATGGCGTTACCTGGGTGAGTGTGGCGGTGTGGTGACGGTGGCTCTCTGGTGGGGGTGGTGTTACTAGGGTGAGGTGAGGATGGCGTTACCTGGGTGAGTGTGGCGGTGTGGTGGCCGTGGCTCTCTGGTGGGGGTGGTGTTACTAGGGTGAGGTGGGGATGGCGTTACCTGGGTGAGTGTGGCGGTGTGGTGGCGGTGGCTCTCTGGTGGGGGTGGTGTTACTAGGGTGAGGTGGGGATGGCGTTACCTGGGTGAGTGTGGCGGTGTGGTGGCGGTGGCTCTCTGGTGGGGGTGGTGTTACTAGGGTGAGGTGAGGATGGCGTTATCTGGGTGAGTGTGGCGGTGTGGTGGCGGTGGCTCTCTGGTGGGGGTGGTGTTACTAGGGTGAGGTGAGGATGGCGTTACCTGAGTGAGTGTGGCGGTGTGGTGGCGGTGGCTCTCTGGTGGGGGTGGTGTTACTAGGGTGAGGTGGGGATGGCGTTACCTGGGTGAGTGTGGCGGTGTGGTGGCGGTGGCTCTCTGGTGGGGGTGGTGTTACTAGGGTGAGGTGGGGGTGGCGTTACCTGGGAGAGTGTGGCGGTGTGGTGGCGGTGGCTCTCTGGTGGGGGTGGTGTTACTAGGGTGAGGAGGGGGTGTGGTGGCGGTGGCTCTCTGGTGGGGGTGGTGTTACTAGGGTGAGGTGGGGATGGCGTTACCTGGGTGCGTGTGGCGGTGTGGTGGCGGTGGCTCTCTGGTGGGGGTGGTGTTACTAGGGTGTGTGTAGGGATGGCGTTACCTGGCTGAGTGTGGCGGTGTGGTGGCGGTGGCTCTCTGGTGGGGGTGGTGTTACTAGGGTGAGGTGGGGATGGCGTTACCTGGGTGAGTGTGGCGGTGTGGTGGCGGTGGCTCTCTGGTGGGGGTGGTGTTACTAGGGTGAGGTGAGGATGGCGTTATCTGGGTGAGTGTGGCGGTGTGGTGGCCGTCTCTCTTTGGTGGGGGTAGTGTTACTAGGGTGAGGTGGGATGGCGTTATCTGGGTGAGTGTGGCGGTGTGGTGGCGGTGGCTCTCTGGTGTGGGTGGTGTTACTAGGGTGTGTGTAGGGATGGCGTTATCTGGGTGAGTGTGGCGGTGTGGTGGCCGTGGCTCTCTGGTGGGGGTGGTGTTACTAGGGTGAGGTGGGGATGGCGTTACCTGGGTGAGTGTGGCGGTGTGGTGGCGGTGGCTCTCTGGTGGGGGTGGTGTTACTAGGGTGAGGTGGGGATGGCGTTACCTGGGTGAGTGTGGCGGTGTGGTGGCGGTGGCTCTCTGGTGGGGGTGGTGTTACTAGGGTGAGGTGGGGATGGCGTTACCTGGGTGAGTGTGGCGGTGTGGTGACGGTGGCTCTCTGGTGGGGGTGGTGTTACTAGGGTGAGGTGAGGATGGCGTTACCTGGGTGAGTGTGGCGGTGTGGTGGCCGTGGCTCTCTGGTGGGGGTGGTGTTACTAGGGTGAGGTGGGGATGGCGTTACCTGGGTGAGTGTGGCGGTGTGGTGGCGGTGGCTCTCTGGTGGGGGTGGTGTTACTAGGGTGAGGTGGGGATGGCGTTACCTGGGTGAGTGTGGCGGTGTGGTGGCGGTGGCTCTCTGGTGGGGGTGGTGTTACTAGGGTGAGGTGAGGATGGCGTTATCTGGGTGAGTGTGGCGGTGTGGTGGCGGTGGCTCTCTGGTGGGGGTGGTGTTACTAGGGTGAGGTGAGGATGGCGTTACCTGAGTGAGTGTGGCGGTGTGGTGGCCGTGGCTCTCTGGTGGGGGTGGTGTTACTAGGGTGAGGTGGGGATGGCGTTACCTGGGTGAGTGTGGCGGTGTGGTGGCGGTGGCTCTCTGGTGGGGGTGGTGTTACTAGGGTGAGGTGAGGATGGCGTTACCTGGGTGAGTGTGGCGGTGTGGTGGCGGTGGCTCTCTGGTGGGGGTGGTGTTACTAGGGTGAGGTGGGGATGGCGTTATCTGGGTGAGTGTGGCGGTGTGGTGGCCGTGGCTCTCTGGTGGGGGTGGTGTTACTAGGGTGAGGTGAGGATGGCGTTATCTGGGTGAGTGTGGCGGTGTCTCTCTGGTGGGGGTGGTGTTACTAGGGTGAGGTGAGGATGGCGTTATCTGGGTGAGTGTGGCGGTGTGGTGGCGGTGGCTCTCTGGTGGGGGTGGTGTTACTAGGGTGAGGTGGGGATGGCGTTATCTGGGTGAGTGTGGCGGTGTGGTGGCGGTGGCTCTCTGGTGGGGGTGGTGTTACTAGGGTGAGGTGAGGATGGCGTTATCTGGGTGAGTGTGGCGGTGTGGTGGCGGTGGCTCTCTGGTGGGGGTGGTGTTACTAGGGTGAGGTGGGGATGGCGTTACCTGGGTGAGTGTGGCGGTGTGGTGGCGGTGGCTCTCTGGTGGGGGTGGGTTTCCTTCAGCCTGGACGCCAGCGTGGACTCCGCGAAGTGAGCCTCTCCGGGGGTGGATGGCGGGGGGGCACCCTCCACACGCCGCCGCTGATCCTGGAACAGACAACCCGCCCAGCAATCACAGCTGCCGTGGTCACTGACAATCACAAACCCATAATCAAATGTTACTATTGCATACATATATGCAAGCTATAAGATATCTTAGCAGGCACTTAAACATGTTACTTCTTATGAATATAGAGCTGCCTTTTTACCTTAGAAGTTGCAGAATAAGAAGTCATTCATTAATTCACACCTTTAACTTGGAGGGCAGCAGAAGTCCTTTCCTGCTCGAATCGTGACCTTGACCTTGTCGATGCCGGAACTGTTGCAGTCTGGATCGTTCCAGCGGGAAGTCCCAGGCGACCCCGTGTGAGGTGCCAGGGGCGCGGGGCGAGGGGGGCAGGTCCAGCGGAGGCACGTGCCGGGGAGAGGTGGGCGGCGGAGTGCTCTCAGCGGCTCTAACGAGCGCCTCCATACCCGCTCGCAGCGCCGCCTGGCGGTCAGGTGTGAAGTCTGAAAGTACGAAGAAGCACTTAACTATTAGGATCGATATAAATTCAACGAAACTCTGAAGGGATGGCAACGATCTAAATTGACCAACGTGTTGACAAACTTATAGATGTCCTTTTCCTTTTTTATGCAGCATCATTGTCCGATACGAAGATATCGGACGAAGTATTGGGCAATGGTACACTGTATCACGCGCTTTGGCTATAAACCCCATTTGGTCATCTCCGATATTGGAGCTATGTCCCCGGGGGTAACCCCACTCTCTGCATAGAAGGACATGGGATCTTTATCCTCCGACCACACAGGCATGGCCACAGCGGGGCGCGGAGCACCGATCCACGTGCCGTTGGGCTCTCAGGTGGCCAGAGCACTCAAGGCGAGCGCTCTAACCCACTGAGCTACCGGGCCGACCCCTTGGTCATATATAGAACTTTCTTACGGCTACAATGACGCTTATTCTTTATTGTCTCGTACCACGTAATCCAGCTCCCGGAGCTGCAGGTCGTTGCCTAGCGACGTGTGTTGCCTTGACAACCGCTCCAGCCCTCGTTCTTCTCCCTCGGGCCAGCGGTGGTCCCCCTCCTCCACCCAGCCTGTTCTCCGCATGGGGCTTGTTTCGGCCCTGGGCGACAGCGGCGTTCTGGGGTGGGGGGCCGGGCGGGGAGGGTGGTGGGGAGGCTGGTGGAGGGGCCTGCAGCTCTCTCTCTATCAAGGCGTTCAGACCCTGCAAGTTCACACATCAAGTTCAGCAAATTACCATGAAGTTAAACTTCATTATTTCATAAACTGTGTGATTTAAATCGATATCTTGAGTGGCAGAGGGAACAGTACCAATAAACACTGCAGAATTCTAAGGCGCCATTCATATCCTACATCATCACACATGTATTGGACGGACCTCGTTGTCGTTGCCATGGTGAAGGACGTCGTTGGGGACGCCGGTCTCGCCACCCACTTCCAGTTGGGCGCAGCACAGCGACATCTGGCGGAGGAGACTGCAGAGCTCGCGATAGACACGTGGCGGTCCCTGGCGGAGATTGAAGTCCGGCAGGTGGTGAGCGAAGGTCTGGAGCGCTCTGACAGCCCCGCGGTGAGCCGTCGCCAGGCGACCCAACAGCTGGCTCTGCGGGAGCGAAACACTCTCTATATATATATATAGCTAGACAAATGGCGGATTTCACGAACGCAGCGTAGCCGACTACGGGGCTTAGTTACCATGTAAACGATGGGCGATGTTAGCCGTCTAAGCATCGTAGCCGGCTAAACTATGTTCGTAAAATAGGCCTTTATAAAGATAGCTGGTAGAATTATGGAGTTGTAATCTCTGTAGGGGGCGACAATGGGAAGGGTCAAGGCAGAGAGGTGCCAGGTCTCCAGTAGTAGCCCCTTACTCTTGGCGAAGGAAGACGGGATGTTTATCCTGCACAAACCTTTGCAAACATTTCATCCTGCACAAATACATTTGCATCGGGGGGGGGGGTCGAAGCACGTAATGGATGCTTGGGCTGACCAAGCAAAGCACACTCAATGACGGCCGAACGGGCTACTTAGTACCTACTAGCGAGAAAACAGCTATAAATCGTAGATTTCAAAATATTTTGTGAGGAAAACGGGCTAGACCCGGACCAACGAATCATACAATTGTACTGGTACTGGACATCGGCCCTCTCATGACATCTTGCGCGTAATCCCCCTATGGACGCGGCACTGACTGACTGACCTTCTTGTTGTGTTGGAGGCCGCCGCTGGATGGCGCCACCTTAGCGATGTCCTCCTGTAGGTCGCGGACCTGCTGGGTGAGCATGTAGACGGTGCGGGAGGAGCGGGCGGCCTGCTCCTCGGCCCGGGTCTCCCGCCGGCGGGCCGCCTCCACGTCCTCCACGAACACCGGCCGGGGGGCGGGACCCACTGGGCGGGGGGGGGGGGGAGGAGGGGGGCACAGAAACATGGGTTAATCTACAAGCCTTAAATTTATGTTATACCCCAACAGATACTTGCTTCTTTACACCATGATATACAATATTGACATATGCTTAAAGGAAATCGCTAAAATTTGGATTGGTTTCAGATGAAAACATTAAATGTTAAATAACGGTTTGACCAGACACATATAAATCGCTTGGATCTGATCGATATAACTGGGAAGGACAAAAGACGCCATGTGTGACTGAATGTGGTAAAATAAGGACTCACTTCTGGCCGCGTTGTCCTTCATGTCTCGGACCCGGAGCAGACAGCGCTCCATTTCCTCTCGAAGTCTCGTGATCTCACGCGATGCTTTCTCATCAGCAGAAATAGGACAGGACGAGATGTCTTTGTCACGTGTAGGAGGCGACATAGACATTGCTGAAGAGTAACACATCAATAGTTTGAGAAATGTGACACATTCCTATTTTTATATAGAATCAATGTGCCACGTTCAGAGATCTACAGTTTTCAGGCTCCCTTTACAAAGTTGTGTTTGCATCTGGGAGCGTGTGCATGCATCAAACTGACTTAAGGTGACTTAAGCTGACTCAGCGTTAATTTACCTGATAAACCTAAGATTCATATATATATAGGTTGGCTGCTTGCCAATGGGCAATTAAGGTAAAGTAGACAGGGAAACCCACAGATGGTTGCCAAATAAACAAATTGAGTGTATTTCGACAGTTATTTCTTCTCAGAGTATATACATCATTAGCAGAAGTTCATACTTATTGATATAGTTAGGGTATGAACTTTATACTTTAATTAAAATACTATGCAATGAAACATAAAATTTGACAATATAACATTCAAACACTAAATAGATCATTGTACATAAACTACAAATTATAACGTGGGTTCTCTAAGTAGAAATAAAACTCTCTCTCAGGCAATGCCCATCGCCGGTATAGAGAGCATGTCTCACATTCCCTAACTAATTTGGTTTGCACGTGGCAGAAGGGTAAATTCTCACGTGGCATGCCGGCGACGCTGACGACAGGGACGCTCGCGTTGGCGTGGCGTCTCGAGGTCTGGGTGGTCGAGGTGCGTGCGCTGGTTCCCCGCGTCCGCTCCTTCACCATAACTACCTGTGGGCAGGATTGGTGGGTTGGCTGTATATTCAGGACGCAATATTCGGTCATGTCTCGTCAATGAGAGAAGAAAGGGAGAGTGGAAATATGTCCCCGGGGGTAACCCCCTACTCTTTGCGAAGAAGGCCATGTGACCACACAGACATGGCCACAGAGGGGCTTGAACCACTGATCCACGAGCCGTAAGGCTCTCAGGTGGCGGAAATAGAAATATGAGTTCCCATGTTTACTTTATAGACCTCCCATTCATTATGCATGAAGTTAGATCACATGACAGCAGCACACTAACCTGGTTCCCCCCCTTCTGTCGCTCGTCCCGTCTCTTCAGTCGCGCCTTGTAATCCTTACTAAGGATGAGTTCTGTCTTGGCCCTCCCCACCACTCCCTTCTTGGCGGCCCCTCTCCTCTCAGGCGGCCTGTCCCTGTCCGCCGCCTGCCGCACGATCTCCTCGTCCCGCCTCTTCTTCATATCCCGGCGAGCCAGCTGGACGGCTGCAGACAGTGAATCCTCAGAGACCGCCGAGAACCGAAGCGCCTAGAGCCAGCAAACAATGGCACAGTCAGACACTCTCTGCCTTTGACTCACTCTGCTAGGGTTCCATTATATCTCTGTTGTCACTTACTTCCTCAATGCATATAATTTTCACACTCGCTCGCCAGGGCGGCACATTACATATTAATTGGATGACTCTCAATGAGACCTGGCAAGTTAATCGTGATCATGGGAGCTACCCTGATTCAAGAAAGTATAACAATGTACAACACTACTACTGGCCAACTTCTGACAATCATATTTGAAAAATAAACAATTTGTATGAGTCTCCACTCAATGGACTAACTAATGAAGTTGTATAATGCAGGGAATCAAATTGAGGTTCTTTACATATAAAGTGATATCCCTGGACAAAAGGTCTCCATCTTTAACAGATTTCCAGAACTGCTTCAACCATTAATGTTCTCTCAGGTATGGTCATAGTGAATTTTTTTATATATCAGTAATGAATGCACCCTACCCTTATTACACTTGGATGGCAAAACCATTATGAATACCCTGTCACACAATAACATCAGCCCATATATAACAAATGCTGTCTTCTTTACTTACTGACTTTCCTCGTGGTGGGGAATGGGTGAAGGAAGCATTATTGCCACCAAACTTCTCTATGACAATCGGCTCTGGTCTGTGAAACTTGACTGCCATGTTTGTAGGCATAGAAGGCATATCCAGATTAAAGAGCATCTGGTTGGCAGGTGTCGGATAGTGATAGGTAGCCATCAGATTCAACATCAATTCCCCTCCAAGGCAAATTACCTAAAAGAAGATTAACATGTACTACCGGCTACATATAATTCAATAACAAACTTTAAATTTAAATATTACAGAAAATTATAAACCAGCTTTGTAAGGTCAGTGAAAATCCATTTTCTGGCGGCTGCCAAGTGAGGGCTTCTGTAAAGGTGGTCAAATAGGTTTTGTGAACAGCGCCCAAGGCCTATGGTTTCAGACGTTAGTGTAGATCCTTCAGACTGTCACGATATTAACATCTAATTTTCAGGCTATCGTACTACTACTAGTACTGCATACAGTGATCACTCCAGTAATCTAAAGTCTCCATGAACTAATGGTCAAAGACACCCACAACTTGATGTCCACCAACTTCTGTATTACGTGATAAATATACCCGGGCCTATATCAGTATATGAATACATGCATTCCCGGGCTTGTCCATCAAGTTTGGACAGGTAACTATGGGCGATAATATACAGATTTACGTCGAGTTTATTTAGCTGACGATTTCTTAGACCAGCGTAAGCATATATCAAGTCAACTATAGGTGAATTCGTTTCTTATCATTGTCATACATCTCTGGTGCGTGATAGTTTTTCTTAAACTTACGTCAGTAAAGCACTAATGGGCCAATGAAAGAAGAAAACAAAGTGCACATTTGAACAAGTTTAAACGCCGGAAGTACAATAGTTCTCAATCGCCACCTGGCGAATGGAATGCGACCGACGTTCTCCTCGCTGGAGGGCGTGGAGGCGCAGCAAAAAATTCTTCCATATGGTGGCGCTGCACTAGCAAATAAAACGGAACGCACAACTTGGAGAGTAAATGGGCTTATCTGGAAAAGTTCGTTACCATAAACGCATTGAAACTGGTACCAAACGGAAATTATAATTGTAACCCCAGCTTCTAACTAATTAGCACGTCCGTCTCCATCATGAAGTTATATGTTCGTGAGTTATTTTTTCTGGTGGCGGGCGCGGGGGGGTGGGGGGGTGGGGGTGCACGGAGTATTCACATTCCTCGTCATCGGCATTTTTCATTTTTACAACTCCGCGATTTGGAAACAGTGGAAGGTTAAGTAGTGACCAGTAATCTCGGACTCCGTGATAAAGGTTTAATTATCTTCGTGGGCACCCCGCCTTGCCCCCACCCCCACCCCCACCCCCACACTCGTACACATGTGTGCTTTCAATGATTTTGCGATCAGTTGGGTCGAAATCTTCCAGGTTATATTATTAGCGTGCATTTTTATTGTTACTTTGAGACCGTGATGTCGTTATATGTGTGTTAGTTCTTGGTGCCACTCACTTGTAATATTGGAGTAGTCGTTATGAAGTATCTTGGGGAGCGATTGGTGTACGTTGTGTCTCGATTCCTATGGCAGCATCAGCCCGTCAAAAAGCGTGAATTGCGTCGTGTTCCAAATTTTATTACTACATACCGTAAATAATTGAGTCGTGTTCTAATGCTATTCCATACACGACGCAATTCATTGAGTCGCGGCGCAAATCGAATTACTACATGGCGCTCAATATTGGTCATGTTTTAATTCGAATTGCAGCTTCACCCCGTCAAATGACGTGTAGCAAGCTTAATTCTATAAGCGTCGCGACCCAACCAATTGTTTTATGTATGAAATAGAATTAGAACACGACCCAAGGAATTAACTACATATTTAGAGACATGACACAATTCGAATTATAGCGAGCGCAAACGAGCTCTTAAGGTAACATGCATGCGTATTCAAAGTCCATTTCAAGCATAGGCTTAGGACTTTCATTTCGCGTAACAGCCCCCATGAGACGTTTTCGGATTCGGAGTAAATATCAGCTGTACATATATTCAAGCAAAGAGACATCGAAGCCTGTTATGTCATGTCTTTAATAATTAAATCAGCTGCCCCACAAAATTTACGAATACATTTTTTTAATGTTAACACTGGATGTTATACTTCAAATTAAAGTTAATTTATAAGCGAACGCGCTAAATGTCTGTTGCCAAGCAGAGCACTCTTGGTGACCGCCCATCGGCTGCTGTCATAGTGAGTAGTTGTGAGGTCAAAATTTTATAAAACATGACGTCACAATGGGAGTTCCTAAGCAACCGAATGATATGCCACAAGCACGTGCATGGTATACGTCATCCCGCCAAAAGATATTCTTTATGGAAAGCCGAAGTGAGATTAATTTTGAATATTAATCTAGATGTATCCCCTTGGAATATCCGAATTAATAAATATACGCTCGCATTTTTTTGGTAGCACCTATCCATATTAATTTTTGAGACACGACGCAATTTGAATTAAGACTTAACGCCCGAATTGAAGCATATGTCTTAAATATTTAGAGGCACGACGCAATTCGAATTATGACAAAACGCTTGAATAGAGCCAGTGTTGTAAATATTTGAGACGTAACGCAGTTCGAATTAAGACATAACGCCTGAATTGAGGTATTGCTGTAAATATTTGAGACGTGTATTAAATACGACACATTGACCTATCAGAGCTCACCGCGCAAAACATTCCCATGTCCAGAATAATTATGTTTCACAGGAGTCTGGCCTCAACCTCGGCCCCAATGATTCACATAGGTCTGACCCCGGTCCCGGCCTCGGTCTTGATGCTTCACAGGAGTCTGGCCCCAATCTCGGCCTCAGCCCCAAAGCTTCACATAGGTCTGACACCCGTCCCTGCCTCGGCACTGATGCTTCACAGGAGTCTGGCCCCAATCTCCGCCTCGGCCTCGATGCTTCACATAGGCAGGGCCCCATAGGGACTTTTTCGACGCGGCGACACCGCCCGAATCTCGGCCTCAGCCCCAAAGCTTCACATAGGTCTGACCCCCGTCCCTGCCTCGGCACTGATGCTTCACAGGAGTCTGGCCCCAATCTCCGCCTCGGCCTCGATGCTTCACATAGGCAGGGCCCCATAGGGATATTTTCGACGCGGCGACACGGCGATTTTTAAAATCGACAACGCGACATTGGGGTTGTCTTAGAATCGACATGCGACATAAGACTTAGCGACACGCGACATGTAACTTTTCTTAAAATCGACACGCGACATGGACCTTTTCTTAAAATCGACACGCGACATGGGCCTTTTTCTTAAAATCGACGCGCGACATGGCTACCCCCGCCCCCCCCCCCCCCCTCAGGGGCCCTGACCCCGGTCCCGGCATCGGCCCGGATGCTTCACACGAGTCTGTCATCGGCCCGATGTTTCACACGAGTGTGGTACCAGTCTCAGCCCGATGTTTCACAGGAGTCTGTCATCGGCCCGATGTTTCACACGAGTGTGGCACAAGCCTCGGCCCGATGTATCACACGAGTGTGGCCCCAGTCTCGGCCTCGATGTTTCACATAGGTCTGACCCCGGCCTCAGCCTTGGCTATGATGCTTCACATGAGTCTGGCCCCAATCTCGGCCTCGGCCTCGATGCTTCACATAGGTCTGACCCCGGTCCCGGCATCAGCCCCGATGCTTCACACGAGTCTGTCATCGGCCCGATGTTTCGCACGAGTGTGGCACCAGTCTCGGCCCGATGTTTCACACGAGTGTGACACCAGTCTCGGCCCAATGTTTCACATGAGTCTGTCATCGGCCCGATGTTTCACACGAGTGTGGCACCAGTCTCGGCCCGATGCATTTTCACATAGGTCTGACCCCGGCCTCAGCCTCGGCAAATTTGCTTCACATGAGTCTGGTCCCAATCTCGGCCTCGGCCTCGATGCTGCACATAGGTCTGACCCCGGTGCCGGCATCGGCCCTGATACGAGTCTGTCATCGGCCCGATGTTTCACACGAGTGTGGTACCAGTCTCGGCCCGATGTTTCACACGAATGTGACACCAGTCTCGGCCCGATGTTTCACACTAGTCTGTCATCGGCCCGATGTTTCACACGAGTGTGACACCAGTCTCGGCCCGATGTTTCACACGAGTGTGGCACCAGTCTCGGCCTCGATGTTTCACATACGTCTGACCCCGGCCTCAGCCTCGGCAATGATGCTTCACATGAGTCTGGCCCCAATCTCGGCCTCGGCCTCGATGCTTCACATAGGCCTGACCCCGGCCTCAGCCTCGGCAATGATGCTTCACATGAGTCTGGCCCCAATCTCGGTCTCGGCCTCGATGCTTCACATAGGTCTGACCCCGGTCCCGGCATCGGCCCTGATGCTTCACACGAGTCTGTCATCGGCCCGATGTTTCACACGAGTGTGGCACCAGTCTCGGCCCGATGTATCATACGAGTGTGGCACCAGTCTCGGCCCGATGTTTCACACGAGTGTGACACCAGTCTCGGCCCGAGGTTTCACACGAGTCTGTCATCGGCCCGATGTTTCACACGAGTGTGGCACAAGCCTCGGCCCGATGTATCACACGAGTGTGGCACCAGTCTCGGCCTCGATGTTTCACATAGGTCTGACCCCGGCCTCAGCCTTGGCTATGATGCTTCACATGAGTCTGGCCCCAATCTCGGACTCGGCCTCGATGCTTCACATAGGTCTGACTCCGGTCCCGCCATCAGCTTCGATGCTTCACACGAGTCTGTCATCGGCCCGATGTTTCACACGAGTGTGGCACCAGTCTCGGCCCGATGTTTCACACGAGTGTGACACCAGTCTCGGCCCAATGTTTCACACGAGTCTGTCATCGGCCCGATGTTTCACACGAGTCTGTCATCGGCCCGATGTTTCACATGAGTCTGTCATCGGCCCGATGTTTCACACGAGTGTGGCACCAGTCTCGGCCCGATGCATTTTCACATAGGTCTGACCCCGGCCTCAGCCTCGGCAAATTTGCTTCACATGAGTCTGGTCCCAATCTCGGCCTCGGCCTCGATGCTGCACATAGGTCTGACCCCGGTGCCGGCATCGGCCCTGATACGAGTCTGTCATCGGCCCGATGTTTCACACGAGTGTGGTACCAGTCTCGGCCCGATGTTTCACACGAATGTGACACCAGTCTCGGCCCGATGTTTCACACTAGTCTGTCATCGGCCCGATGTTTCACACGAGTGTGACACCAGTCTCGGCCCGATGTTTCACACGAGTGTGGCACCAGTCTCGGCCTCGATGTTTCACATACGTCTGACCCCGGCCTCAGCCTCGGCAATGATGCTTCACATGAGTCTGGCCCCAATCTCGGCCTCGGCCTCGATGCTTCACATAGGCCTGACCCCGGCCTCAGCCTCGGCAATGATGCTTCACATGAGTCTGGCCCCAATCTCGGTCTCGGCCTCGATGCTTCACATAGGTCTGACCCCGGTCCCGGCATCGGCCCTGATGCTTCACACGAGTCTGTCATCGGCCCGATGTTTCACACGAGTGTGGCACCAGTCTCGGCCCGATGTATCATACGAGTGTGGCACCAGTCTCGGCCCGATGTTTCACACGAGTGTGACACCAGTCTCGGCCCGAGGTTTCACACGAGTCTGTCATCGGCCCGATGTTTCACACGAGTGTGGCACCAGTCTCGGCCCGATGTATCATACGGGTGTGGCACCAGTCTCGACCCGATGTTTCACACGAGTGTGACACCAGTCTCGGCCCGATATTTCACACGAGTCTGTCATCGGCCCGATGTTTCACACGAGTGTGGCACCAGTCTCGGACCGATGTATCACACGAGTGTGGCACAAGTCTCGGCCCGATGTATCACACGAGTGTGGCACCAGTCTCGGCCTCGATGTTTCACATAGGTCTGACCCCGGCCTCAGCCTCGGAAATGATGCTTCACATGAGTCTGGCCCCAATCTCGGCCTCGGCCTCGATGCTTCACATAGGTCTGACCCCGGTCCCGGCATCGGCCCTGATGCTTCACAGGAGTCTGTCATTGGCCCGTTGTTTCACACGAGTGTGGCACCAGTCTCGGCCCGATGTTTTACACGAGTGTGGCACCAGTCTCGGCCCGATGTTTCACTCGAGTCTGTAATCGGCCCGATGTTTCGCACGAGTGTGGCACCAGTCTCGGCCCGATGTTTCACACGAGTGTGGCACCAGTCTCGGCCCGATGTTTCACACGAGTCTGTAATCGGCCCGATGTTTCACACGAGTCTAGCTCCGGCCTCTGCCCTGATGCTTCACTCATGTCTGAGCCGAACGTCGGCCTCGGCGTCGGCCTCGGCCCTTATGCTTCACAGGAGTCTGGCCCCAAGTTCGGCCCCGATGCTTAACATAGCTAGGGCTCCCTTTCAGGGTGCTCCCACCCCCCCTTTAGTTTGGCACTCAGTCTGGTCTCATTATCCTTTATTGCCTTTCTCTAGCCCTAACTTCCTTTCCTGGCGCTTAAAATTGCACTTCTTACTCTCATCTGCTCTTCATTGTCTTCTCTTCATCGTCCTTTTCTCCACGGACACTCGTTTTTCTTACCCAACCGCTCCTCTTCGTCCCCATCCTCTAATATTACCAATGCTCTTCATTCTTTCCTGGTACTTTCAATTGCCCATTTTGCCCTTGTCTCCTCCTCGTGGAATTTCCCATTGCACCTTTCTCTGGTACTCAAGAGCCTTCCTCCTCTTTTGGCGACTCTTCATGGTCGCCCCCACCAGTTACGACAATGCTACTTTTAGTGGGCTCTAACGTGGAAATTGGAAACTCTTCGTCGTCTTCTGGCACTCCCATATGCTCTTATTGGACATATTATACCACACGTCTGCTTTGAATACTTCCGCTTACGAAACTGATCAATAGTTGCTTAATATGTCCCCTCGGCAACTTTTAGCGAATCACTACTTCACTGAGCACCGAATTAGTTCTTTACCTCTTGTTTTGATGCAATTATTATTCATCAATCCATTGGGTCCGCGTTCTGTCTACCCTTTTACTGTCCTGGCCACCCTGTTACCACATTGTAGTTACCGTGGGCAAAATATTTCACAAAATGACGTAGCTGCTCCTTGTAGGGTGGTTCTCTTCGGTCGAATACACTTACGTTTACTCAGTCTTTTCAATATCATGACTACTACTACTACAAATACTCACTGTATAAAATAGAACGAAATTTAAAGGGCATGCTAATTTGTCATCAAAAGCGCTTGTCCTATTATAACTACCACATGGCAAGAAAATAGTCTTCAACCAGTTGTTTTATCCGTAACCTATATTTCATTCAACTTTAATTTGTGCTCTAAAATGTGTCAGATGATCTCCTTCGCTAGCAAAGTAGCAGCCGTGATTAATTCCTTTTGTCCTGCTGACTACCCAAGGGGGTTAGTTCCCATTTGTCTGGAAGGTTTTACCATATCGTGTTACCGATTTTTGTAATTTTGCGAAGCTAAGATGATCTTTAATCATAAAATTGCCCATATATTTATGCTTTTCTGATTTAAACTCCTTGATACTAAATGGCCCCGAGAGGCGATTTCCATGATGTCGTATTTGTTCATACTCAGGTACTATATATTTTCTTTTGGGGATTTAAAGCCCCTTCGGCCGGGGGGGTGGGGGGGGTTACATTACTACGGAGGTGGGGATGTGCCGCTCAAGCCATAGAGGGAATATGGAGAACGAGAGAAAAGCGCGACTTTGTTGTCATTGAACGTTTTCGGTACAAAAAGGCATCCCAAATAGACACTTAGGGTCATGGCCAAGAAAATGGCTGTTAATTATTTGAGCACTTTCGATACTAACAGGAATATATAGTCAATCGCTGGTATTTTGAAAAAATTCAGTCTCAAATGGGCACATCGACAGTAATATTGCAGGTTACTTTCTGCACCGGGAATTGAGAGAAAAAATCCTGGGCGGCACAAATGCCTAACTACAGGCACTATGTCATAATTCGAATTGCGTCGTGTCTAAACATTTAAGGCATATGCTTCAATTCGGGCGTTATGTCTTAATTCGAATTGCGTTACGTCTCAACTATTTACAGCAATGCCTCAATTCAGGCGTTATGTCATAATTCGAATTGTGTCGTGTCTCTAAATATGTAAGAAATATGCTTCAATTCAGATGTCATGTCGCAATTCGAGTTTCGCTATGTCTCAAATGAGTGGATGCGTATAGTTAATTCTGGGGGTCACGTTCTAATTCTATTTCAAACATGACGCAATTGATTGGGTCGCGACGCTTATAGACTTACTGCATGTCATTAATTGACGGGGTGAAGCTGCAATTCGAATTATGACCAATATTTAACGTCATGTAGTAATTCGATTTGCGTCGCGATCCAATGAATTTCCACGTGTATGAAATAAAATTAGAACACGACTCAATTATTTGCAGTATGTAGTAATAAAATTTGGAACAAGACGCAATTCACGCTTTTTGCCAGTAACAAAAAGCATTTCAGGCCACCCGCGAAGCTTTTTTGTCCAATGTGAAGACTGCCTCATCCTGCCCTTCGTCACCCTTGCCATGCAGGACCCTCATCTGTGGCCTTATCAAGACCTGTAGTACCATTGCCTTAAGCAGCGTCCGCCCGCGGGCGCAATGATGGAATGTCTGGACGGATAGCAGCAACTGCCTCATCGTGCCCTTCGTCACCCTGCCAGAACCCTCAGCTGTGGCCTTACCAAGACCTGTAGTACCATTGCTTTAGGCAGCGTCCGCCCGCGGGAGCAAAGATGGAAGCCCGGCTACCAGGCTGGCCTCAAGCGAAAAGCGGGTGACACATCCCGAGCGACCCAAGACAGGTACGGTGATGGTCGCGGATACCGATTTCATTTTATATTTAGTTTTTTTTCTTATTCACGCATATTTTATTATTTACCCTTATTTTTATCAGGGAATATCTTGAATTTTATCTATTTCCGTGGTCATATACTTTTTTCAGGATTAACAGTCACGTTACTAAGAAGCATTTAGCGGTGTGCTGCTATAAACAGTGAAATGAAAATAATTTGGATTTATATTCGACTCAGCAAACCAAGAAAGACTTACTGCAATTCCGCATGGTGCGCCAGGGATTGATCACACGCACGTGCAAAGTGCACCGCAATCCACGCCACACAGCAGTTATTGACATTCTTATACTAACTTTCTGTACCTAACGTACCGCTTCGTTGGCTCTATTTTGGTTTTAAAATATTTATGATATATATAATGAACTGGGATCGGGGCCAAATTCTTAGGATTTCCATAGAGTTTCCAAAGCGAGCCCGCGTCGCGGCGGTGGAGTTCAAGGTCGCCCTGTGTAAGTTTGACATCAGCTCCGTCTCGGCTGAATGGGCACGGCCTGTTGGGTAGACCTTCGCACCTCATGCTGCTAATGTTAAAGTTGCATGTCGAGCTTTTTCCCGCCAAAACTAAAGAGGTCAAAATACAAATAAGAATCAGTCCTTGAATCATTCAAGATTTATTTTGTCTATACTCCACCCATGCCAGACTGCCAAATAGTGTCTCTTAGCCTTGCCCGTGATATCAATTCACCACAAATTTTCATTTTAGTGGTAAACGTCATCAGTTTGTGTGCTTCGCGATGCTTTGGTATACGTAGCAGTGCAGCGACAGAGTTCTGTGGTGTCCCGGGATAGACACGTTTGCCACACCACAGCCGAAACGGCGAGGTTTATCAGGTTTCTGAATTTATAGAATGAACAATCGAGTTGTGTGCAAATTGTGATATAAATTTCGCCTGGGCTTAGTTTTGGCGGGAAAGATGCCACTTTAATGTGCCAGGCATTCTCACTTCATAGTACGCAACAGATGGGGAAGTCAATATGCCGGCCAGGCTTCCAATGTTCCTTACAAGTGTAAATATTCGAAGATCGCCTTAAATGATGTCGTGCCGTCAGTATATCTTCATTTATCGCTTTTGAGAGTATTCTTACAGAATTCCCCGATCCACTCGTTCGCTTGATGCAGAAAATGTACGTGGTAAATCGAGAGCTCGTTGTTATGTGTGCGGTCGGTTGTAAGGCTGGTATGGAAACTGTATTGAAACTCCAGGGGCAGATCTAGGGGGTTAGGGGTAAAGCGTTTAGAATTTTCATGGAAACTATGACAAAACGTTTAAAATTTCCATAGACAAATCGATAGAAACATTTATAATTGTTTTTACGGAAATTATGTATGATATTTTCTCATTACGGGGTGTAAGGATGTCTTCTAGAATTAATGCAATGATTCGCGTTATAAATCCTGGAAGAGAGAATTACCTTCATGCATCTTTTAACATAAACAGTACATCTACAAACCTGCAACCGTAGCGGATCATAACTGGCTACGAGAGGCAAAAATGGTCCTGTCGAAATATTATTTCTATGTGCGTTCTATAGAAACCAATTGCTCCAGAGAATTATCCATACATATTCTGTGGATATAATTTTTCTATAGAACTATCTATTTAAATTTTATAGAAAATAATAGTTCTATAGAATTATGTACAGACGTTCTATATAGAATAAATGGTCTATAGAATTATGTACAAACGTTCTATATAGAATAAATGGTCTATAGAATTATGTACAAACATTCTATAGAATATCATAGAATCATACTTCTATACATTTTGTTATAGAACTGCTATAGAGTTCTATAAAATGTTTTGCTAAGGGATTATCGATCCCATGTCGTTCCTCGAAAGAGTAGGGGGTTACCCCCCGAGACAGGGGGTTACCCCCCGAGACAGGGGGTTACCCCCCAAGACAGGGGGTTACCCCCCGTGATTAATTAAGGAGTAGTTAAGCGGTACATACATTATATATCGTAATTGTGTGTGTATGACCTGTCTGCGCCGTTTATTAGGCGGACTATTCTGATCGTGATCATCTGTTTACTCTTGGTTATTGATATATGCGTTGTCAAGGCCTAGCTCGCCTTCCTGGCTTGAGGAAGTCATCATTGTGATAGCCGAGTTGCACCGATTTCAGTATTGCCTCTGGGAGTTACTTTCGTTTTTCCTCTATTGAACTTGCAGGTGCCGAGGTCATGGCACAATGAGTGTTTTATTGATAACGGTGCTGTTGAAGTATGCGTGTGTATGGCTTGACGATGATGCTGTTAAGTCGTATTTGTGTATTACGTCACAGAATGGGACTGTAAAGTATGCAACGCAGGATATGGTGTCCTGGATTGTGATTGTTCGTTGGACCACATTCTGTCATCTCAATAGCTGAGTTTAAATTGTCAGTTGCTTTGCACTGCCGTGCTTGATGCATGCATATAATCTAAGTCGATCAGTAGCTACCAGAAAATTGAATAATATTTTCTCGTTTGTAATGTTCCTTACATCTAGTGTTTATGGATTGTGGCACCAACTTCTTGTGTACCTTTTCCCTGACGTTCCTTTCGTGATTACTCCACACCAGCTTCCTGGTGGTAATTAGTGTAATTAGATAACTCAGTTAAGCAATGGGCATTCTTTTTTTAGCGAGCCCAATAACTACTAATATATTTTTCATAATAAGGTATAAGGACTACGGGGTCCTGAATATGAAAGGTAAAAATAGTAAACCTTTAAATTCTGGTAATGTTTGCACTGTCTTTAGCATTTTTTTGAATAAAATGACTATTTTGAAGAAAAGTACCTGTGACTATTTGAATTAACTGTTTACTGCATGACGTGACTTGCTACACGTTTTATTGAAACTACATTGAACCAACATAGGCAGAGTGTTGTAACTGACGTAGGGCCGATGTTGGCGACTTGTTGGCCCACGGTTGGTGGATGGTTCGCAATTTTCGTAGGACCAACTCGTCGCCAATGAGAACAGAAATGTTGGGCCATTGTTGAAGTCCAATGTTGGGCCAACTTTGTCGGACATATTGGCGGATGGTTGGCTGATAGTTACCATGCTAGCTGGGCGGCTCAGTACAACTGACAACATAACAGCATCTAACTACAATACAAAACCGGAAGTACTAACATACGGATATCATTACAACCCTGAAGACGAGTTGAGTTAAGGGTATGCAGCTTTTACTGTTGCCTGAACAACACGTGCCTCACGATGACAGGAGCGTGACGGTAGCTGTCCTACATTGTCCATCCGCTTGATCAGATCCGGGTCCTTCTCGTTGCCAGACAAGATCGATGTTTTCATTAAGACGATAATTTCCAATTTTCGTCTTATGTCGATGTGTTCGGTTTGTGTGTCTGTGCGTTTGTCTGTCTGTCTGTTTGTAACGCAACGCATTATCTTCCGAATGCCTTAAGATATCGACTTAAAAATTCACGAAAAGATGCAGAATGGCTATCTTCAGGCTAAGTTCGTAGATGGGTCATATAGGTCAAAGGTCAAGGTCACAGGAATTGTGTAAATCGCCCAAATAGTTTTTCTGCTAAAAATACCCAAAATTTAACATGGGACATGGGGAGTATTTTGGCGGGAAAATGGCCTCCTCAATTGCTCCGTGAAGGGACAGACAAACGACACCTTGCGTGAGACATGACATTAGTATTTGGGCGCAAAGTACTATATTGATCAAGGTCACGCTTCTAAATTCAAGGTCACATCGAGGTCAAGGTCACATCAAGTTCAATGTTACGAAACATGTTTTCCCGCGTAACTTTGTTCATATTTGGTCTAGAGATTCGCGGTTTGTTTCATAGTATTCTTCAGAGACAGGCGCAAAGGTAACGTGCCCTCAGATTTCACCTCATATTTGTAGTTTTCGAGTTATTAGATGATCAATTTTGACATTGCCGAAAGTGCGAAAAAATCGCTGTGACTACATTAATGCAGGTAGATGACTCATATTTGGTAGAATATGTACCCATATGTTTGCCAAATTGCGTCAAAATCGAAACAGTAGCTTGGAAGCTAGAAAATAATCACACTTTAACATGGCCAAGCCCATTATAAGGCCTCGATACGCCAAATGACTGACGGCGTGCCATACCAACGTCATGAAATGGGTCTTAACATATTCGAACTGGTCCCATAACCACAATTTTCGTCTTTCTTCTCAAGCTCAATTATTGGTCCAATGACAGGAACTAGTCAAGAAACTTTAAAATGGTTATATTATCATGTCTGCAGTTTATTTCACATTCAGATCAGCGAAGTCTACTCTCCCGCCGTTCGGGTATCGCTTCTCGACGATGGCCAACAACATCTTGTCTGCCACCTGGGCTGGACTGCAAATCAGTCCCTGCGTTCGTTGCTGGAGGGACAACAATAGGATACATGGTGGTAATGGGAACATGGTAATAAATGTAACTATGTATACAAGGTATACAAGGTCAGCAGGAGAGACAAAAGTTGGAAGATGAAACATCTATACAACGACCAGTTCAAAATTCCGGGTGAAAATACTTTTTGATACATATGACTGTGGTTATCATTAACAATATCATGACTACCGTCGTTATTTGCATATATTTCATATCCATGTTTCCTTCGACATTAGTAGCACATTGATCCACATGCTAAGATTGCATTGCAATATGTCGGCTTACCTTCTCCAATCTGTTGACGACATCCGGGTCTTTCTCTTTGCCGGCGACAATGGACTCAGCCATCATGTTCGTGTCCACCAGGCCGGGACCGAAGTTAAAGGCCCAGACCGAACTCTGTCAACAGGCAAAGCAAGACACAAGTTAAGGGCTTACACCGAACTCCGCCCACAGTCAAAACAAGACCCAAGTTAAAGGCTCACACCGAACTCCGCCCACAGTCAAAACAAGACCCAAGTTAAAGGCTCACACCGAACTCCGCCCACAGTTAAAACAAGACCCAAGTTAAAGACTCACACCGAACTCCGCCCACAGTCAAAACAAGACCGAAGTTAAAGGCTCACACCGAATTCTGTCAACAGTCAAAACAAGACCCAAGTTGAAGGTTCACACCGAACTCTATCAACAGTCAAAACTAGAACACATCGTAATCGTTAGGTAGTGCACCAACAAATTCCACTCAGTTTTCGTTCATCCTATGTCATATTATGATTATGAATATAATACAGACTTGGTTAGAATGAAGTGTACAGTTACACCTATGTTAACGCCTGGACTCACATCGTCGTTGACTATGTCCCGGATGAAGATTTCTCGCGCCGTTTTGCCCATGGCGTAGGCGACGGTGCCCCGGACAGGCCGGCGGGGGGAGGCCGAGGTGAGGTTGACCAGCAACACCTGGCAATCTGGACGCTTGAAGGTCCTGACGAACCAGGCGCTCAGGGCCACCATGGACGCCAGGTTCAGACGAAGGTACTTCTGTAAGTACAACCAAAACAAGTATGTGTTAAATTGATCGTGCAGGGTAATGTTCATATAATGGCAGTTGGATCCATGCAGGCTGATTATCAAAATGAGAAGTAAAGACTTTTCACGGTAATTAAGTCACCCTTGTCATGTATAGTTCGCAATCTCACCTCGGTCTCTACTGGAACCAATTCCCAGGGAAGTTTGTAGAGGAGGGTGGCTGCGTTGTTGATGAGTACGGCTTGTAGGAAGGCGTTGGGATCGACCTCCCGAAGTACCCGGCTGCTCAATTCGTCAAAGCGGTCAGTCTCAGACAGATCACACGAGATCAACGACACTAAGGAAGGGAGATCAAACATAGCAACGATTCTGATATGTACGCGTCCTACGTCATTTGCGCACAAAAATGTTAAATAACGCATTCCATTGAGCTGCGGGGGGCATGGGGACGCATTGTAAATATATACGAACAGCTGGGTGTGAGAGGGGTTTCTCTGTCCAGAATCGGAGCCTTACACCATACAGGAACAGATTGGCCATGGTGACCCAGGAACAGCTGCTGATAATGCACTGCATGTTAGAAAGTGTACGTAACTATAGGTGCTAAGTATCAGAAGCTATTGTATGTGTAATTATTTAAAGAGTTTGCGTTAATTAAAATAGCATACGGACTACGCAATCTTTCATTTAAATTATTGACGAATGATAAAGTGATAAATGAGCACAATCTTTTGCAACACGCATGCGCAATTACCAGAAGTAAGGCCAACTAGGGCTATATCGTGAGTACATGCAAGTGGTCCTTACCGTGGACATCGGATTCTCTCTGGATCTGTTCTCTGGTGTCGCTCAGGTCCAGGATGTCCAGAAGGACGAGACGGGAAGCCTGCGATTGTTTGTTCCTCTGGATATGTTTAGCGATTGCCACAGCGGTGGCCTGGCCGATCCCCCTGGCGGCGCCCGTGATAACTACAAGGCTCGGCACTTGGAAGGCGTTCTCCATTGTGTTGGTAGTGCCTATACAGAGCGAACCATCAACACGTTTGAATACCCTTTACGCAGTAAATCGTTTCTTGAACAAAGGTATAACTTTCGTCAAAAATCTACAGTTTAATGCCTTTTGTGCAGGCGCTCCAGATTTGACCGGAATGCTACATGTTGTAATGAATAAGAACCAAATCCTCAGATCATAGGCGCAGGTGAAATATTCTTCCCATCTCTCGGCAAAAGGTGTTCCTCTAATTAAGCTGGTATAGACCTATACCGCCGCTCATACTCATACAACATTGCTGAGCGAGCGAAGTTGGGGCCGCGGAAACAGGTTATTCCTCTAATTTGAGAGATAGATATTCTCGTTGTAGATCGAAGTACGTTCGTAGGTTGTCTTTTGAATTTATTGTTACTTTGAGATTGAGTACAGCTTTACCAAATGGAAGGGAATTGTTCATGTTGATACGGTAAGCACGAAACCAGCGGATCATGACCGATCTAGCTGGCATTGCGTCAAGCCTGGGGAGCGTACACATGTGAAGAAATATCTTTAAAGTCACACTACTATAGCCTTAAATATTTAGCAATACCTCAAACAGACTAGTTTATAGTTTAAATATGACACAATTTCAAGAACCTGTTTCATATTTGGAAAATCGCGGTGCTGACAGCACTTAATTAGAGTGCTTCTCCTCGGGACGACAACCTGTTTGCCGATCTCCCGATAGAGGGCGTTCCGCTTACGCTATAGTCCCTCTGCCCCACATCAGAATTATAGCCTTCATACCGGAAAATTAAAAATGAAGCTATCTGCAATTTTTGCATCAAATTCACTACCGCTTATACCATTGACTGTGCTACGACATGGTACCGTAATGGACGAATTCGAATTTGATTCATTAGAAGCCACATTTCTTTCGAACTATACTTTCGAGTTCGATTGAGGTTCAAGGCATGTGCCTTGAACTTTGACCCCGTGTTACTTTGAAATACTATTTCGCTATTCGTCTATAGTTTTCCAATCTGCATCAAAAATACAAAATTCAACCTGAACACCAACCATGAGACAATCCGCTTCATTGCGTACTTACTGTGATGTCCTGATCAACCTGTAGGTCACGGAACTTGAGCGATTCAGTGCTGGCTTAAAAGTCCTGTGGTAAACTGTTAGTACTTAGACGTTTTGGGCTGGTAGTCGATCATTATATATCAAGCCTTGATAATTGTACCACTGACTGCGTCACGTGTCTATATATAATAGGTCTACAATACCGGGCAAAATATGTTAACAAGAAATTCAACAATGCTGGTGTGCACAAGTTTTAATGTATCTATCATACGGGTAGTAGGCCTAATGGCAAAGAATGTCCGGCCATTTATGCGCCGAAACTATGGTACAGGGGATGACATGCAGAAACACATATACTATAATCTGCCTCATACGGGCTACATAAAGAATTATTGACTTTTTCAATAATGCATGCATGTATCGATCGAGCAGTTTTTCTGTTCTTTATTTTTTTTTTTAAAGTATGGATCGAGCAAGCAATAAACCACTTTTTCTGTTCTTTGTTTAAAAAAAAAAATCTATAGACCTTAATGTAGGCCTAAACATAGAGCCAATTTGCCCCGGTCTCCCCTATAGACCGTTCCAGGAAAAATTGCGGGTAGGCCCTACTGACTTACAGTTAACATATGGGACCATTTAACTGTTTTTAATATATTGAAATATAAGCTGGGATTCCATTATATAATATCATACTGACAGGAAAGTTTATAGAGGCATATTGTGTGTTTGTTTTGTGAATAACAATGCCATAGAACCAACCTATCCCTGACAAAAGAAACGTTGAAGCCGGGCACCTGAACCAACTCCATATGCATGCAGGCATGTTAAACGCATGCGGGACTCGGTTTTCTATCCCGAAACATGTTGTAAAGTTAGGAGGGCCGTTTACCAGAGCTGGCCTAAAGGCCAGAGCCGAAAGCTTGCAGAATGTCAGTAAGAGAGTTCGTAAAAAAATCACCAGAAGCTCAATTATGTTATGTGTTTGTCCCATATATATGAATACCTACATAACTGAAAACTTTTTATAATTCAAAAATATCTGTCCAATAGTCCCAGTGACTCTTGTAAAAGACTCAGCGCTCATTTTTGTCAGAGCACCCTGCGCCATTGCCTGGTTCTCGAATCCTGCTAGTTACTAAAAATAGCCCTCGCCCATGCACGTGCGCGCATACACAAGTAGATTCGGACAAACACCAGCTCAGGCCCGCGGGGATCCAGGGCGATCCAGTACAAACACACCGCATGTAATCCGCACGGCTGCTGTTTATACTGTTTAAACAGATTGGTTTCACACGATATTCCACCATGGTGACCACTAAACATTGCTGTTACGGTCAGTGCCGAGGTGACTCTCGCTATGCACATGCCCACCACATGAGTGGAGTGTTTTTCATCCCATTTCCGAAGCCACAACACGGAATCGGGTCTGTGCCAGAGAAGGCTAGATAGCATCAAGAAAGACACATACATCTGCCCCAAGCATTTTGTAGGCGGGAATGGACCAACCGAGCTGCACCCAGATCCCGTTCATGCAACTGCTGTCCCAAAACAAGTAAGTAAACTGGAATGGCGAAAGAGCGTTGCACATTAATGTATATAACATGCTTAAAACTGCACCTGGTATGACTCGGCTGGAAGTGTGTGTTTGTTGGAGAGGAGGGGGGGGGGGGGACTGATGGATTGAATGTGTTGGTGGATGAACAAAGGTCCCCCCGCTGTAAACTGCTGCAGATCTTAACCTATGTTTTATATATTCAACAGTTACGGATGTAGTTCATAAATTGTCATAAATTGTATGTGTACAATTTCAATTAATTTGCAGGTGCGGGTTTTCAGTAAGAAAAGGAAGACACCAACAGTTCGTCTAGCAACACACCAGACAAAGAAGCAAAAGTTAGAGACGAATATGTGTGTTGAAATTGAACAGAATGACAGGCCGGCCTATGGATGAGGCGATAGCTGCGAACCTCCTTCTACAACTCGACTTATGTTTCTACGTGTAATACCACATGGATACAGTTTCTTTATTACGATTTTTCTAGCCTACGCGAAATGATGTTTCCTCCCAGGGATGTGATGAATGCAAATATGCCAAGGTGCTTCAAATATGTCAAGAATTTAAGGGTTATTATTGATGCAACTGAATTTAGGGTACAAAACCCTACGAACTTCGCCCATCACGGCAATTTGTACTCTCAGTACAAAGCTACGACCACTTTCAAGGTTTTAATAGGGATTGCTCCAAGGGGATCTTGTGCTTTTGTTTGCAGTCCTGACATCTGGAATTAAAAAACGTTTGTTAACAACTTATCCCATGTCAAAATGAAACAGATACATTTAATCAAATTGAAATCACATAAAACAAAGTATTTTAAATATTGAAGTCTCTATAGCGCCAATTAAATACAGATATTAATAAACCGATATTAATTATCTATCTTCACGCCAAGGTTTGCTACTTTATGCAAGTTAATATCTTCAAATGGTCTTAACCCTATGTAGCCCTTGTATGGCCTTTGTAAACAATTTAATATTTTTAATCCACAGGCCTATGCAATGTCTAATACTTAACTTAAGGCCATGCCACTGTTTGTTTACAATGAAGGCATGATGCACTTTGGTAAACCTTACCTCATTGAAAAGCATTACGCTTATTTAGACCAAATTTGCCTAAATCATTTCTAAAACATCCAAGGAGCGAACCAAACTGAACTAGGCCTAAACCTGGCATAATTGAAACAAATTCAACACTGCGATTGCAAACCGTGAGGGTGTAGCCAGGCTATTAACATTTTCGGACAAGTCACCATCAACATGTTTACTTACATTTTCACTAAATCTGCTTTATTTCCAGAGGTGGGAAGGCTTCTGCACTCCAACCAGCGCCTCAGTTGCATACAGCTGTGATTTCCAATATCCCCGTGAAGAAATTTCGCGCCCGGAACGTCACTTTCGCTTAGCTTGATGATAGGTTTCACGTGGTTCGCTGCCACTTTTTCACTCTGTTTGTCCGAACCCGGCAGCTCATTAAGTATTCATGTATGCGCATATCAAATGAGCCTGAGCGTGACGTCATTCGAGAACTAGGCAATTGCGGTTGTGCTCTGAAGTCCAAAGTGGCAAATGTTAGTGGCCCCAATCCGTGTAGGACGTGCGGTCTTCAATGGCCTGCTTTCAGGCCCACGAAAAAAAGTCACTTTGACCAACCGTTGAAAACAATCATGGCGCCTAAGCGGTCAGCGTAGATGTTGGGCTCTCGTTATAAAGCCCAGCGATTCGCACAGAAGACATTTATTTGCGAAAAAGCAAGCTACAAATGAAAAGTTGAATGATTTGTAGTTATGTTAGTTTTAAAGAAATGTGAAAACAGCAAAGATGTTATTTTGAAATTGCAAGACCAGGAGAGTTTCACCGGCAAAAAAGCTGGTATCTGCTGCCACTTTAGTGCGAGCCTGTGAGTGATGAAGTGGCCTGTCGTAAGAGGGCCATATGCTTATAGGGCTGTACAGTTCTCGCGGGTCCTGTTTCCGGTTTAGGTCTTTTGGGGACCAACAAAAAAACACGTGCTGTTAGAACGAGTGCGCATCACGCTGGTGCCTTGCTGCAACTGCGTGAAACGCACTCATTGTAGTCAACGTTTTAGTGTTGGGAACCGGCCAGCTGCGCGGTTTGCGCCTAAAGAATCGAGTGGGTGTGAAACATTTTTTTGTTTGCTTTGGTCCAGGCATTGTTAACTATAAAATCATAATATAGTTAAAGACAAGACATTTATCTTTTCATAATGCATATGGTCCGTTCGATGAGACCGTTGGAAGCGTTGTATTTTGAGCCAAATCATCGATGTTTACAGTTCTACGACAAACGGAGCACCATTGTCCTCACCTGCTCAGTCCATATAAGGAGCGTTGTTACGTAACCATAGATACCGCGCGCAGACACGCGCGTCATGATGATTATGACGTAATACGACATGGAAAACCCCGCGCAGCACATTAGATCGCCTGACGCTGACAGTCACTCGTGAGACAACCGCATTCTGGTTTATCAACTGCCTAACCGCTCATCCATTACATAAATCTACTCGGATGGTTATAATTCGGATATGCACAGAACTTCAGTCGTTAGTTGTGGTTCCAAGGACAGCTTTAGCCGATCTTGTGTGTGAGGCGAGGGAAAGCAAACAACCGGAAGGTAAGCAACACGTACAGGCCGTTGATGCTAGGCATTGACGCAGAGCTTAGGTATCCCCGTCTCGTGGGGTCTCGATAAGATCCCGAAGTGACTGTACAGCCCTATAGTCATAGTTTTGGAAGGTTCCCGAGGCATGAGTCAGTTGCGGTCATGTGTCCTGGGACACTGACGCTTATTAGCTATATACATTGTTATAGAACGTTCTGGATTCGTCGCCCCGGGAGTCCTAGGCCCTTATACAGCTCCGGAAGGCAGGCGGGCGAACGTGATGTTTGCGTTCTAGAACTAAAAACACGGGAGATAAGGTGACACTGGTGACACTCGGGGCCAGCCAGTCTGACCCGAAATCCAGACGCGCAAACTACAGAAAGAGAGTGAAAACATATTTTCGCCAAATTCCCGATAAGAGAGTACACTCCCAGGGGTGTAGGAGCGTATGGGTATATAAGAGGCACGGATCCGGGAGTCCAAACAAATATAGGCCCGGGAAGGAAGATCTAGCAAACAGCTATAGCCACTGAGCAAACAACTTACCGAAGGACCAGGAAGAACCTTAGACAACACTACGAGATGTACAGCAGCTATGAATAAAGGCTTGATTGAAATGTACAAGCGACTTCCTTTGTGAATGCGAAGACCGGGAGTCTGTATATACGCCCTGGCCGAACCGAACATGACACACGTGAGATTCGAAACCTCAACCTTACCCTGTCGCCAGGGGCATCTGGAAGGTCTATTATGTGTTGTGCCGCTGAGGGTCTGACAGTTAGCCATATAGATTGGTCGACATAGCGCCAATTTATTCTATATAACTCCTCAGGTTGCTCCTTTGTCACAAAACAAGACATAGTGCCACTATTTATTGAACTTGGAGAATATATATAATTATATAAATTATGTACGTGTGTCCAAATTCTTTTGTTACAGCCATGCACTGTAGTATAACATGTCGACGTTTGTGAGAGCCCAAAACGTCCGACTACCCAAAACGTCCTACATAGCAAAGAACGATGTTCAGTTACATTTGACGTTTCAATCATTTACAATCTGGCGATATGAAACCGTGATACGCTCGTTTTGTATCTCTTAGATAGCAATGTACGAATAACACTCGAGGAGAAGCTGGAAGGATGGGGGGAGGGGGAGTTCCAAGTGTGGGGCGGTGCATAACAAGGCACGGACAAAGTAAGCGTTAGCGGTATTTTACAGCCTTAATTGGCCTCTTTGCCCTCTTTTGAACTTGTCACACGCTCCGGCCGTAGATCTATCAATTAAAACAATAATCATGCGAGGCCGGGACCACCTTAAGGACATGGACAAACTCTGGTCATGGTTCTTGTGATATATTTATTCGTTGATGCTCGAGTTGTATCTAACTGTACATTATGTTGTAGGTGTCAAAATCCTGATCCTGACCCGTTTTGGACAGTCGGACGTTTTGGGCTCTCACAGACGTTGCCTTACTTATCCTTGAGTTGATGTAAGGTAACTCCCCCCTCCCCCTCCCCCGGCCCAAGTGAGAGCATAAACGACTTTCGTTGCAAGAGTGACCGAGTATATCTGACACCTTGAAGAACAAAAGAAAAACTCGCGCACACCGGAGCATTCTAAATTTGGTGAGTGATTTTATCACTCAGTAGCGCAATGTCCACTTGTGCTTTTCACTATCACTGAATAGATCTAGTACAGAAGACAATTTAAAGATTGCATGCGAGATGGAAAGGTTGTCACGGAGACAACGATCGAAGAACATAACAAGTCGTTATGCTATGTAAAGAAAGTTTCATTTAAAAAGTTGGTGCCACGACAAAACAACTTTAGCTTATATTATTCATCTGTATTTACTCGCTTAGAGTTATAACTCCCCAAACAGTATTTCGATCGCACTTTTTTCAGCAATTTAAATTCTGAGAGCGAGGAAAGTGAGGCACTCATCCATGAGAACAATGCCCGTTCCGACAACGGTTAACTACAAACCGCAACAAAGCTCACCTGTCAATCTGGTGACATCATTGGGGAATTTTCAAATATAGCTCAGATGCAATGCCTCCAGAAATAAACCCACAAAGTTCAAGTTTGCTACTTTGACGAACGCGTTCACTGATTTCATTGAATAAAAACGAAACTATTGAAACACATTTACTTATCTTCTAAACACAAATTTAACCTTCAGCTAAACAAAATTGTGGCACCAATGCTCTAAGATCCAACCCCACATGTGAGTGAATATTCACTCATTTTCGCACCACTTAATAGTTAATACTGAATGTAAGGACAAAATTCCATGTATTTGGAGAAGAAATATTAGTTTAGGGGTGGGTTTAAAAGTTCAAAGCGCTCATCAAGAGAGGCGACTAGCACCAGTGTTTTCTTGTCTTTCCCCAACCATAGTTTGATATACCGTATGGTAATATTTATCGGTATGCAACATCCAAAATAGCAACATAACAACAAAGACCTAGAAGAGGATCGATTTTAGTTTGCATCATTTATCAAGAGTTAATCCAAGGCTAGGCATCGACCAACGGAGCAGTTTCCTCGTTGGTTGTCTTAGCCAGTGTTCATTTGCACACACAATATGTAAAGGAAACATAATATTGATTTGCCAACACTGAAGATCTCAAATATAAATTCATAATAACTGTGACAAATGGTAATCTATCAACATCAGTGGGGAAAACAGACATAGGCCAACGCATAAAACAGTCAATGATTAGACAGACTTATATACCCGTTTTACCCGCGCACACATTCTTACTATTGGACTTCCAATAAAATGAAATATATTAACACATGCCATCCAAAAAACGATCCGCTTTGTATTTTCGTGTGGGGCTTAACTTAAGTCGTTTAAAAAGCCCATAAAACAACCGATTGTATGAAAAGATAATTACCTTACATAATTACCTGAATTACGATTAAGCACGTTGAAGTAATAAGTCAAACAAAACCCGATGACTGGCTGCTGCTTTATGACCTTTTATATCCCGTGCGAGCAGTTGAACCGTTGTGTCAATGAGGCAGAATGACTAAGCGGCCCCAGATACCCCGCCCCCGATCATTGTGACGGTGTTCAATAAATTAAATTAAAAATACATTCTACGGTCGTGGAATGCCAAAGAATTCCGGAGGGTTAAAACCAGGTATTGACGTATAATTCTTATATGATTTTATAATTCGGTCTGATTATATAGTTTTAGACACCCATTATAACTCAATGTGACTGGTATCGCGCGATGCACACTGGACACGTTTACGTTGATATGGTATAGCTAAATAAGAGATTTGCCGCTTACATTGCAAACCACCGCCCCAAGCCCGCCCTTAGACCCCCCACCCCCCCGCCGCCCCACTTCCCCTACACACTGACATGTGCTCACTCTTCTGCCCTTTCAACTCACCCCTCACACAATCTCATTCAGCCCGTCATGGAATGATTAGTTTTTGGAATTTCGTTCGCAATAGATATAGCACCATGTTCCTAACGCTATTTACAAGGTGGGCGTCTCTGTGTTTACACATAAAAGCTCCCCTCGGCAATATGAACTAATTAAAACACCTTTCAACGCGGGAGTTATACAAGCTGTGCATAGCAACCGCCCATACGTAGCGACTGACGGGTCCACCACGTGTTTAGTCTCTCCGTATCATACACTACAGCATGTATAATACGGTGCTTTGTACACACTAACGTTAACATGGGGAATAACAACATGCATAATACTTGGTGCTTTATACACACTAACGTTAACGGAGGGAATGACTACGATCAGCAGAGCGATCTCACACTGCTGCGACCACCACACCTACCGGCCCTCTATACCCACAGTGTTCACAGAACACCTCAATGCTGCGACCACCACACCTACCGGCCCTCTATACCCACAGTGTTCACAGAACACCTCAATGCTGCGACCACCACACCTACCGGCCCTCTATACCCACAGTGTTCACAGAACACCTCACTGTAGCGAACACCACACCTACCGGCCCTCTATACCCACCGTGTTCACAGAACACCTCACTGTAGCGACCACAACACCTACCGGCCCTCTATACCCACCGTGTTCACAGAACACCTCACTGTAGCGACCACCACACCTACCGGCCCTCTATACCCACCGTGTTCACAGAACACCTCACTGTAGCGACCACCACACCTACCGGCCCTCTATACCCACCGTGTTCACAGAACACCTCACTGTAGCGACCACAACACCTACCGGCCCTCTATACCCACCGTGTTCACAGAACACCTCACTGTAGCGACCACCACACCTACCGGCCCTCTATACCCACCGTGTTCACAGAACACCTCACTGTAGCGACCACCACACCTACCGGCCCTCTATACCCACCGTGTTCACAGAACACCTCACTGTAGCGACCACCACACCTACCGGCCCTCTATACCCACCGTGTTCACAGAACACCTCACTGTAGCGACCACAACACCTACCGGCTCTCTATACCAACCGTGTTCACAGAACACCTCACTGTAGCGACCACCACACCTACCGGACCTCTATACCCACCGTGTTCACAGAACACCTCACTGTAGCGACCACCACACCTACCGGCCCTCTATACCCACCGTGTTCACAGAACACCTCACTGTAGCGACCACCACACCTACCGGCCCTCTATACCCACCGTGTTCACAGAACACCTAACTATAGCAACCACAGCACCTCATTTTAGCGACCACTGCACCTTACCATGGTGACAAACCCTCACCATAGCGACCATTACACCTCACTATAGCGACAAAACCCCACTATAGCGACCACTATACCTCACCATCGCGACAACACCTCACTATAGCGACCGTATTCACAGAACACCTCGATATAGCGACCAGTTACCCTTCATGGGCGCTATAACATTGCATAACCTCTTCACAAAGCAGTGTCGCATAACTTTGTATCACCCCCCCCACTCCATCCCCACCCACGCACTACCCAAATCACCCCCGTGCTGCCCATAGCACCCCAATCAGAGCGAGAGATCTTGACCTTGACCCTACACGCAGCCTATCACGTGGTACCATCATCAGTGACCAGATCACGCGAGACTATACATCGACAATATATTTCACTGGCAGACAGTCACGAGTCATTGCGTTGTTGGCATACCCAAACCCTCCAGCAGTTTACCGAGCACTATGCATGACAGCGGAGTTTACAAGGAATATGTGGAGTTGCAATTGCCCACGATCTGTTTCTTTACCCACGCACATATCTCTCCCATCGCAGAGGACTCATATGTTCTGTCAAATTCTGTACCAGAATGGTTTGTCCGTCGTACACAAATGTGACAATTAGCGGCAAAAATAATGGGTTACATGTTGCACGCAATTATAACAGTATGGGTTGTCTTTTGTATACATCTATGTTAGTGTGGCCTGTTGTATATATCTACCCCATTGCTATATCTGTACACCTCCATACCATTGCTGTATGCGTGGATCCCATGTCTTTCTTCGTAAAGAGTAGGGGGTTACCCCCGGGGACATGGCTCTACTCTCCCTTCCTTCTCCCATTGACGCGATATGACCAAGAGTGGTTAAAGCGTCCTGAATAACCAAACAACCAACCATTGCTGTGATCTCTGTACACCTCCATACCATTGCTGTGATCTCTGTACACCTCCATACCATTGCTGTGATCTCTGTACACCTCCATACCATTGCTGTGATCTGTGTACACCTCCATACCATTGCTGTGATCCCTGTACACCTCCATACCATTGCTGTGATCTCTGTACACCTCCATACCATTGCTGTGATCTCTGTACACCTCCATACCATTGCTGTGATCTCTGTACACCTCCATACCAATCCTGTGTGATATATTTACATATCTAAACCATTGTGGATCCTTGGTTGTGTAACTCTACACTCGCTGTGCTAACTGCTGCTCGCTCTCCTACTACTGTGGCCTTTCTATAGGATACAACAGTGTCTGCAGCAATTGTGCTTTTCGTTGTAACCGTATACACCATTTTGTGTTATGCTCGGCAACTCTATACCATTGCAGACTATTTCCTCTGCACCTCTATACCATTGCAGACTATTTCCTCTGCACCTCTATACCACTGCAGACTATTTCCTTTGCACCTCTATACCATTGCAGACTATTTCCTCTGCACCTCTATACCATTGCAGACTATTTCCTCTGCACCTCTATACCATTGCAGACTATTTCCTTTGCACCTCTATACCATTGCAGACTATTTCCTGTGCACCTCTATACCATTGCAGACTATTTCCTCTGCACCTCTGTACCATTGCAGACTATTTCCTCTGCACCTCTGTACCATTGCAGACTATTTCCTCTGCACCTCTATACCATTGCAGACTATTTCCTCTGCACCTCTATACCATTGCAGACTATTTCCTCTGCACATATGTACCATTGCAGACTATTTCCTCTGCACATATGTACCATTGCAGACTATTTCCTCTGCACATATGTACCATTGCAGACTATTTCCTCTGCACATCTGTACCATTGCAGACTATTTCCTCTGCACATCTATACCATTGTGGGTTATTTCCTCTGCACCTCTATACCATTGCAGACTATTTCCTCTGCACCTCTGTACCATTGCAGACTATTTCCTCTGCACATCTATACCATTGTGGGTTATTTCCTCTGCACCTCTGTACCATTGCAGACTATTTCCTCTGCACCTCTGTACCATTGCAGACTATTTCCTCTGCACCTCTATACCATTGCAGACTATTTCCTCTGCACATATGTACCATTGCAGACTATTTCCTCTGCACATCTATACCATTGTGGGTTATTTCCTCTGCACCTCTATACCATTGCAGACTATTTCCTCTGCACCTCTGTACCATTGCAGACTATTTCCTCTGCACCTCTATACCATTGCAGACTATTTCCTCTGCACATATGTACCATTGCAGACTATTTCCTCTGCACATCTGTACCATTGCAGACTATTTCCTCTGCACAACTGTACTATTGCAGACTATTTCCTCTGCACATATGTACCATTGCAGACTATTTCCTCTGCACATCTGTACCATTGCAGACTATTTCCTCTGCACATCTATACCATTGTGGGTTATTTCCTCTGCACCTCTATACCATTGCAGACTATTTCCTCTGCACCTCTATACCATTGCAGACTATTTCCTCTGCACAACTGTACTATTGCAGACTATTTCCTCTGCACATCTATACCATTGTGGGTTATTTCCTCTGCACATCTATACCATTGCAGACTATTTCCGCTGCACATCTATACCATTGCAGACTATTTCCTATGCAACTGTATACCATTGTGAGCTATTTATTATGCACTTTTATATCATTGTAGGCTATTTCCATGGTGGCCAATCTGCACATGTAAGCTTAGATCATTCTGCTATGTACATTTTCATCATTGAGCTGGGGGTACGTCCTGTGTTCATTTCTATGAACAGGGTGGGCTGTGTGTTGTGTATACACCACTGTGGGAGTGGCTATCGGCTGTATACCTCCTCCTCACTGCCAGAATCCACCTGGGCCAAGGCTGTGTACTTGGCTATCGCGCCCTTCGACCGCGTCCTCGGGGCGTTTTTTGGTCTCCCTTTGTTCCGCCGTTTCGGGGTCAAGGTCATCAGCTTGGCGTGCAGGAACTTGGCCTTGCCCTCTATCAGTTCTGGAAACAGCAATAAATCTATCAAACACCGCGTGTTTATGGACCGAAATATCACCATATCATCAACACAAAAACCCGAACTGGCCACGCAGCAGATGCTTTCGCGACCCCCAACTACATGTATAAGTCGTATTGCAGCGACACTTAAGTCGCTGAGGACCCTTCCGTATCCCAGAGACCAGATATCTAGATTGACCCGACAGCCAATCGAGTCTCTGAGCGACAGCATGCTCTGCCGTCCACAGTGATCTAGACTTATGGTCGGTTTGGTCGCACGCCTGCATATTCAGGACGCTTTGTCTAGGACGCGATATGACCAATTTTTGTCATATCGCGTCAATGGGAGAAGGAAGGGAGAGCGGAGCCATGTCCCCGGGGATAACCCACCACTCTTTGCAAAGAAAGACATGGGATCTTAATCCTGCGACCACACAAACATGGCCACAGCGGGGCTCGAACCACCGATTCACGTGCCGTTATGTTCTCAGGTGGCCAGATTGCTTAATTCGAGCGCTTTAACCCACTGAGCTATAGGAGCGGCCCTTACTTATTGTCGGAGATCGCAAGAGCATCGGGAGTGCAACGGAAGCTGAGGTCTAACCATTCCAGACATTCAAAATCATCATATGCAAACAGTAGAAGCAGCTGAGGACAAGCCATTCGGCATGAGGAATCTGGCGTTATGAAAATGTATTGGAACAGTGGAAAACACATTGCGGGAGTCAACAGGAGTGCCAACCCGAAACACCGTAGGCCACGTCCTATGGCGGTAGGACTATCGCTATCTGAGACATCGTTGTCATATGTGTGGGACCGCTTTACCCACCTCTAATACTGAGCTTTGGTCTGAAGCGGAATGTGGATGCCTTGTGGACGGCGGTGAGGTGGTCCTGGTCGGGCGCCTCAATGGGCTCCAGCCACTGGTCTCGCTTCTGCCACAGCCGCGTGTAGAACACCAGGGAGAAGAGCAGGATCAGCAGTGACGTCATACAGAAGAACGCCCACAACGCGTCTTTCTGCCTGCAATTACAAGGACTGTCACATGTCATCGGAATGAATAAAGCATAATGTGCAATCTCATGATTTCATTGAACCACTTATTTCGAAAAGAAATATAAGTAACCCGAATACGACAGCATTTATAAAACAAACCGTTGAGGCAAAGTCTTCAAATTTATTGGTTTCTGTTTATCAATTTATTCTATTGCATTTATCCCCCGCCCCCCACCCCCCGCCAAAATGTATCCACGAACTGTACCCGTACGCAACTTAGTGCTTAACGCTTGCCTGGTGGTGTTCCTCCATCTGTCCATGACTGTCATGTTGAACTTGGGCCGGTGGTGGTGGGGTCGGAGGTGGTCTGTCCCGTGCGTAGTGTTCGTCTTGTTGTGTGCGTCACCCTGGCCTGAGGACATAATGACGCCCGATAACGCCAAACCGGCGCTCTCTGCAGGCTGCTCTGGGTCATCTGGCTTATTCTCTGTCCCGGCGCTCTCTGCAGGCTGCTCTGGGTCATCTGGCTTATTCTCTGTCCCGGCGCTCTCTGCAGGCTGCTGTGGGTCATTGGCCTTATTCTCTGTCTCGGCGCTCTCTGCAGGTTGCTGTGGGTCATTGGCCTTATTCTCTGTCTCGGCGCTTTCTGCAGGTTGCTGTTGGTCATTGGCCTTATTCTCTGTCCCGGCGCTCTCTGCAGGCTGCTGTTGGTCATTGGCCTTATTCTCTGTCCCGGCGCTCTCTGCAGGCTGCTGTTGGTCATTGGCCTTATTCTCTGTCCCGGCGCTCTCTGCAGGCTGCTGTTGGTCATTGGCCTTATTCTCTGTCTCGGCGCTCTCTGCAGGCTGCTGTGGGTCATTGGCCTTATTCTCTGTCCCGGCGCTCTCTGCAGGCTGCTGTTGGTCATTGGCCTTATTCTCTGTCCCGGCGCTCTCTGCAGGCTGCTGTTGGTCATTGGCCTTATTCTCTGTCCCGGCGCTCTCTGCAGGCTGCTGTTGGTCATTGGCCTTATTCTCTGTCTCGGCGCTCTCTGCAGGCTGCTGTTGGTCATTGGCCTTATTCTCTGTCCCGGCGCTCTCTGCAGGCTGCTGTTGGTCATTGGCCTTATTCTCTGTCCCGGCGCTCTCTGCAGGCTGCTGTTGGTCATTGGCCTTATTCTCTGTCTCGGCGCTCTCTGCAGGCTGCTGTGGGTCATTGGCCTTATTCTCTGTCCCGGCGCTCTCTGCAGGCTGCTGTTGGTCATTGGCCTTATTCTCTGTCTCGGCGCTCTCTGCAGGTTGCTGTGGGTCATCTGCCTTATTCTCTGTCCCGGCGCTCGGTGGACCTGCCTTGGTCTCTGTCCCGGGTGTTGAATCGATGACTGCGTCCGGCACTTCATTCTTAGAATCTGTTTGCTCTACTTCTTTCTCAGGGGCAGAAGTTTTTGAGCTATCTGCGACTGATTGTAGGCCCCGCTCTACAGTTGGTTTTGCCCCCGCTACAACTGCTCCTCGTGCTACTCCTGACTCTATTGGTGTCTGCAGGACATTGTCATTCTCGGATGGAGAATCTTCACTTTTATCATGCTCAACGTCCACTTCTGATCGCGGATTCACTTCCTCTATTAACCTAGAATTGTTCACAGCAGTTGCGTTGGAAGGTATTGGTGGCTCGACCACCGACGTGGAAACCTCTGAGTTGGGTATGACGGGTGTAGGCCCACCAATGGGAGATATACCAGAATGTTTGTGTTTGAAGTTCCCCCGACTGTTATCCTCAGAGACGGGTGACTTCACATGCCTTACATCCCGTGCCAGTCTCAATTTGACACGGTGTTTTCTTTTAAGTATATCCAACGAGTACTGCCCATTGTCTTCTGATAACTGAGCCTGGTGTACCTCCTGTTCTCTGAGAGTTACTCCAGTGCTTAACAATGCAGTTATAGTCCGCTCGGAATTGGGATATTTGGTACGATGAACTAAGGAAGGGTCTGGTTTTGCATCTTTGTTCTGTCCTGTATCAACATAGTGCTCTTTAGAACCAGCCACAAAGCCCATTAGCTCAATCTGAAAATAATACCAGTAGTAATTATTAAAATACACAAGACAAAAAACTGCATGAAATGATGATTTTATAGTGCCCATGGGGAATAGAAAATGAAGTGTTATAGCAATGAACAGGTACTTTATCAACACATGCCTCTGTTTAGGCTAGGCCCAACGTAAACCATAGATTACCCTATCTATGCCCTGGCCTAGGTAGAAAATAGCTGTATGAGTGGTGTATGGTCAGAACGGCTGTATGGGTTAGGGTGGGCGGAGTGGCAGGCCCTAACGGTGGGGGGTGGGGGGGATGGGTCAATTGACTGGTTATGAGCTGGAGGTGGAGGCAGGGGAGCGTGAAGCGATTAGCGGGCCCTGTGTATAGCTGGGCAGATGCAATGACGTCTTAATTAAGGAATAGGTCAGGTGTTTGATAATAACTCAACCAGAAAAAGACAATTTCTATCATTCATACATGATCATTTACACTATTTAACACTGTACCAGAATAAGTTATCTGGATCATTATCTGTACAACTCCGGGTTTAATACAATTCGATTTTTTACTGACAATTCCAAGCCCTAGCCCTACCTATATGATCATTTTTCAACTATTTACAAATGACTTCCAGATGGTTTTTCGCAATATTTTCATATTTAACATTTTAAACCTCCAAGTGGGGCTTCTTTACTGGAGGCTATCATCCATTTCAGTGTTTTTGATAACTACATTGATTCATAATCGTTGCAATCGACACTGTAGCCCCATGTGACATTGTTGGGAAACAACGCCACATGGCCGGTCCATCAAATCCTGTATGGCATTTTGCCAGCTTTTGTCAAGCCTCTGCTAGGCCGCTAAAGATGGTAACAACCATGCCGCTGAGCATCGTCCACCACCTATCACCTCTCACCAGTACAAAGGGGTAGGGAGAACATACAGCTATGTGTAGTCTAGTGGTAGGATGTATGGACAGAACAGCTGTACTACCAGAAAGGCCGTATGGGTTAAGGTGGGTGGGGTAGCTGTCTATGGGGTGTGGGGAGGGGTGGTATGCGAAGCTAGCAGATGGGTTGATTGGCAGGCTATATGCATACTGTGCAGTGGGGGGGTGGAGGCAGGGGAGGCTCACACTGGGGTGATATTTTATAGACATTTACAAGTCATGCCTTTCTGGTATTGGAGGATTGCAATTCAAAGCTCACACCCCACACCACCTCCTTCCCCGACCCATACGAAGGGGTGGGGAGACCATATACGGCCGTTCTGTCAAAATTACAAAAAAAATTACATAGATCTAAACCTAGAGCTAACTTTAGCTTAGCCTTAGACCACTTCTTCAGATTCCAGATTTTAGGCTAGCCTATTAAAAAGTAACTGATTTATAAGTGATTTTAATATAACAATGGCGCGAGTTAACAGGCGTTAGGTCATTTTATTGGTCTGACATCAAGCGGTAGCAGCCCGCCAATTTTCATTATCATTGATTTTCATTGATCCACCCTCAGCCTCTACGCTGCCCGAGGCCGCGTAGAGGCTGAGGGTGGATAATGAAAATGAAGGGCTGCTACAGCTTGATGAAGGGCCACTAAAATGCCTCACGCCATGCAAAACTCGCGCTATTACTATTATTACGAGTGGAATCAACATTTAAGGCGTTGACTTGTCTTTGCTTCTTTGCACATGCAACAATCAAAGTAAAGCATTTTGGGACTAACTGTTAGCAAATCGCAAGCCTTTCCATATATAGTTGGCCAGTCGCCTTCTTGATACTATATATCATTGCCAAGAAACATGGCACATATAACTAGACAACTGGGCAGGTAAGCGGGCCATTTAAAGCTATAACTATAATTTTTTTATGCATGATGTCATGTTTCATTGTTCTATGCATTGTCGCTATGGCAACGATTGTCCATTACATGAGCAGCAGGGTGGTGCGGGGCAGAATACAGCATTTTAGCCGCCTTCAGATTTAATGCTACTGTACTAAAATCAAAGTCATAAATATTGTAGGGTGTCGTTTCAGCCCATATTTTCCACGAATTTGTCGTGATTGCTCTAAAAATCACTGACGTGAGAAAGCAATACCGTGCAATTTTAATGATACCAGACACTCCATTGGCAGCAAACGCATGTTTCGCAAATATACTAAAGCACACGTCATAAGATGATGTAGTTGCCATGGCGCCAAACATGCTCTAAACAATAGATGTTCTATATTTGTACCAGCCATGCGCGCCATGGCAACTATAGAGCATTTCATTATCTGTGATTTAGTCTATTTGCGACAAAGTGTCTGTTGGCAATGGAGTGTCAGCATGGAGAAATATTATTTCTGTCTTAAAAAAGGATAACCTGGCAGTAGCCCCAAGTCGCCCAATTCTAAGAATAGGGCCACAAGTCCCTCCATGCTAATTTCTGACATCAAATATAAAACTTATGGCGAGAGGTTTCTCATTAGTGGCAAGAGCATATAATAGTATACTACCTGTTTGTCCAGTAACTTTAAACTAAGTTAATTCATGATCTAAAGATACAGAATAAGCAATTTTTCAACTTGAGCTGATCTGATTTAGCAAAACGGAAGCCATGCCTCATTTTGAATCTAAGATTCTAAACACTGAAAATGTGTTGCACACATGAAAAAGTATAGAATGTATAGAATTATGTCAGCACTCGAATTTCAGAGGGGGTGAACTACCACTGTGAAAGATATTCAAACAAAAGAGTTGACTGAAAATGTCACAGATATATTTGAAGAGTGAACTTTTCTTTGTTTCTCTGACCAGGAAATTTAGATCTAGCGCACTCCAGACCACATGATGGTGTGGCTACTCCAGTATTTTTCGGTGTTGATGGCCGCGAGAGAGCGGGAAAAACTTTAGCAAAACGTGACAGAAAGTGAAAATTAGGAGGCTATATCAGCAAGGTGTGCATATTGAGCACAAAATTATATGAAGGCTGTAGCTTCTGACGGGACTCAGTCGCCATTCTCTTTTTAAAATGTGTCCAGAATTTACATGGTTGGCAACGTGACTGTTTTCCCTAGAAAATGTATTACGGGACTAACCTGGCACTAGTGGCAGTACACATGTAAATTTGGCATCATTAAAATTGCATGGTGTTGCTTTCTCACGTCAGTGATTTTTAGAGCATCGTGGCGACAAATTCGTGGAAAATATGGGCCGAAATGACACGCTACAGCATTTACGACTTTAACTTTAGTTAACATGATCACCAACTGATAATATAACTAGGCCTATACTATAGCCTAGGCTATAGTACTATAAGTATAAGTTCCAGACCAGGCAGAGTGCCTCCAACATGTTGATTGTTAAGACTTTGCGCATTAAGCAATGACATGTCATACGTTTAGCGACCGTTCTAAGCCAACAGGGCAGGTCAGTATTTAAAGGGTTATGAAGAACACGCTGGATAATAAGTAAAGCTAGCTTGCTTACGAGAAAAATGATCAACCAAGGTGAAACATTCGTGGCGCAGGAAAAATCCATGATTATCTGTGAAAAGAGAAAAATACGTCAAGTAAGCTGTTTAGGCGTTGAAACGAACAAGCGGAGTTCAAAATGTGCACGGCAGCGTTATGACTAACCTTACAACCAGCGGCTTCATCGCTCACAGACTCGCACCACGGTCATTATGTACCCACTTTTGGTGTTGGAAAGGCAACAGGTCGGTCATCTTCCCTCCTAAAGTATATTGGGCCCGGGGCGGGTGGGGGGGGGGGGCGGCACATAGGTATATATATATACATATCTGCCGCCCAAATGACCCCTTTTTTCTCTCAATCCCCGAAGCTGAAATCTACAATTTCTCTCGATGTGCCCTTCTGAGACTGACTTTTTTTTCTTCAAAATTGCAGTTCTTGACTATGCATATGTGGTCCGGTTGATATCGAAAGTGTTCAAACAATTAACCTCCAGACACTTTATCATGAATGTCCGTGTCTAGTTTAGCGCACCTTTAATTCTCTCGTTCTCCAAATGTTCTCTATAGAATGGGCAGCACACCCCTACCACTGTAGTAATGTAATGGCCCCCCCCCCCCAAACCGGGAAGGGGGGGGGGATACCTTTTCCAACAATTCTTGAGACTCGCGATCAGCTGCTGGCGAATTTGGGGATCATTGTCCGTACAATTCCTGGTTCAACGCGAAGACCCTTTGCCTATTTACCGCGATTATGATTTAAAAGCAGTCTGTGAATTCTTTGATATTCGCAATTTCACCATTAAATTAAGGCGTTTTTTTCGCGCCCAGCTTTAAAATGTCCTAATCTTCGAGATCCGATATTGCTCTTCCTAATTCTCATAGCTAGAGTGTATCCCCCCCCCCCCTCCCCCCTCAGTCAACTTCTTTTTTCTCTCGGATAATCCTCCCGTAACCTCCAATTAACCCCTGATCACGGCTTCGCCCATTGCATGTATCCAGACGCCACTCCTTAACCACCCTCAAAGCGTCCAGAATTCCTCTCCCGCCGCAGACGAACTAGGACAACAGGCCGCAATACCACTATATTACTGCACATGCCCTATTTTTATGTACGGGGGGCGGGGGGGGGGGCTATATATAGTCAAGCAATTCTCAACCAACTATTTCTCCATGTTGTCACTCCATTGACACCAAACGCACTTTCGCATTGTCTGTGATTTAGTCTATTTGCGACAAAGCGTCTGGTGGCCAACCCATAATTTTTAATGTTATCTAATATATTCATGCCATATATCAATAGAAAGGTCTGTTAAAGCCAAAGAAAATAAACTAAAAAATGTACTGATGGCTTGAGTGGTCAGAAATAGTGGCCATTTGAAAATAATGACTAATACAAAGTATACCTGCAGATTTTTTGATTTTTTTTGGCAAATTTAGAATGTCGCTTAACATGATCATGTTAGATATTAAGTAAGTAAGTAAGCATTCATGCCAAAATACATGCATTATTTTAGTACTGTTTAACAGTGATAGGATCTGAGCTATTTAACAGATATTTGTCTTCAATTTTCTTTTACTCTGATCAGCTGATTTACCTTTTAGTAGTTCCTTGCTATATTATTGGAGTTGCTAATTTTAAATGTGCCCATGTACTGCACCATGAATGTAAATGTTACCATGGGCTCATGGCCTGAAGAGTAGGACTAAAGATTATTATCATGAGGAGAAATATTCAAATTTAAAAGCTCTTCATGGACATAACAAATTAATAATAATAAATCTATGTGAGTATCATAGTATTTGGATGAAAAATGTTTCATTTTCCTTTACTCAGATGAGCCTAGCTGACGTCGCACAAAAATTTCAGGTGATGCATTTCATCGAGCCGTGAGGGGACATGGTGATGCCTTATATACATATATATATAAGCAGACTACACAACATGTCAGTTAAATTAATGTCCCATAATTTTGAGGAGCTCTGGGATACTGGGACCCTGGCATACTGGCACATCTATAGAATCACTGCAGCTGAGGTGTGGACCCCCCCCCCCTCCCCCTTTTTTTTTTAGGAAGAACACTATGTGAGGTTGGCGCAAGTGGCGCCAGGCAAGCCCGCTTCTCTAGGGGCACAACGGTAACAATGTTAAAATCCTTCGACGTTAGTAGGGAATCGACTGTAGCTTTTATTATAATGTGGGCGCGTACAATAATAGTGCTTACGTATTCTATATACCTTGTTCTATCTTCTGCCATCAAGAAAGTGTGTCAACACTAGATTGTTGCAGTCATATTTTCGCGAACAAATGTTGGAGCATGCGACTTTTCCCTACCAACCGCCATACGTATGCAGCACCACCTGGCGAATCCCGCCACCATTTGAACCATTTGCAACCAGGGTTCCCAAACTTTGTAACAGTCAATGACCCGTGAAAGAGGGCGCTGCTGTTGTCCTTAAGTTCAAAGCGAGCGACTGACAAGGCCCTCTAGCGGAGAGTCATATGCTAACGGAGAGGAGGAACCAAGTCGCATTCACAGGTGCCGGCATCCGCCAAAAACAAATATGGCGGACGGCTGGTCGGGAACAGTTGTGTGCTCCAACATTTCTTCGCGAAAATATAACCGAAACAACCTAGTGTCGACACACTTTATTGATGTCAGATGATAGAACAAGGTATATAGAATACGTAAACACTATGATTGTTCGAGCACACATTATAATAAAAGCTACAGTCGATTCCCTACTAACGTCGAAGGATTTTAACATTGTTACCGTTGTGCCACTAGAAAAGCGGGCTTGCCTGGGGGCACTTGCGCCAATATGTGAGGCAGCTTTCAGGCAGATTTTCAGGCTAACTCGATCAGTACTGTGACGTTGAGTCATTGTCAACGAGATGTTTTGCGTGCATTATCGCCCAGACGTACATGCGGTCTCTCCATCTTCTCGTGAGCTTTCGATGCTGTTTTGCTTCAACTTTCGATCAAAGCATGGTTCGAATTCGTCTCGGCTTCAGTGTCAATGACGTTAGGCTGTAGCTGATGCAGGAACTTTAGGCGATGAAGGCTGGTTTGATCATACAACTCGTCCTCCGGCTTTGGCGGATGAACACAACACTGTCACTGTCGCTGTGACTTACTCGGTTCTGTGACACCTAACACTGTCAGTGTGGAGTTGGTGCCAGTTCTGTGACTTGTTAGAGATAACTAGGAACACACTCTTGTTTGTGCATCCAAAAGCAATACAGTACACCATTTTCGTGATATGCCAGCACACCAAACTGGTGTTTGTGTCGAAAGACGCAGCGCTGCCAAGCTGACGATTGCGAATAGCGAACGAGTGTCACAAATGACGTCACGCACGGAAATTGCCGGAAAATACTGAACGCGCGCTGGAAAGGTACTCTAGCTAGCAGATGTCACAAAAAGCCTTCAGTAATAAAATTTGAGACCCGAAAAAAAAAAAAAATTATAACCATTATTTTTATGGCACAAGGCTTCTGTAAATTTTGTTTTTGAAAACCTTTGCATGTGATTTTTAACAAAGTATCTATCCACAAGTATCTACATATGTATCAATCCAAAACTAAGCTCAGTTACATCCATTGTAATAGGGCTATACAGTTCTCGCGATCGGGACGCGAGATTGCAGTTTTGGGGACAAACAAACACACGTGCTCCATGTTGAAGTATAGGCAGCTATAAGTCAATTTCTTTCCAGGTTTATTCTAAAGACTATGAGTACCATTTCACTAAACATGGCTATGGAAGATATACGTTAAAATATTTGGAGGCGATGAAGCGCAGAACTTTGGGAATATACAAGGAAAAATCCGTCTTCAAAACACTCGAAAGCTAAAAATAACGTTCTAAATTTAGCCCTGCACCCGGGCTTTCACAAGTTTACCAAACAGCGAGTGACGTCACAGAGCTTCGCGTGCCTCCACGGAAACAAAAATGGCGAGAGCAAGTGATCGACTTAACCATTCCGCTGTCAAAATGTGCAGTGCATAGAGTAACAACACACGGGTGCGTCATTAAACAACATGGTAAAGATAGAATAAGACCAGTTGGATGTTTTCTTATCATTTTTGGATCACGAAAAGAATCCGTGTGACGTCATAATGCCTCGTTTTCGTAGGAAATGCAAAAAAACGTTAGTTTGTCAGTCGTATTGTCCTGTCGTAACAAATATTCGTCATTTTGATGGCGCAAACGAATAAAAAATATGTCATCTATCCGTTTTGTGAAGCTATATTTCTTAAATATTCTTAATCATAACGCTAGGCCTTCCGCAATGGACCCACCCCTCGGCGCCTGGCTTTTGCGCAGGTAATCTGGTTCCCAGTCTCTCTCTTTGCGTAACATACACGTCACCCCTACGTCACAGATAGTCAGGATACCAGTGTGCGCAGAGATTCTAAACTCGTTCCGAACACGTGCTTCGTTTGTTTGTCCCCAAAATGAGTAAACCGGAAGTCTAAGCGAACGAGACTTTATAGCCCTATGGTGCTCCGTTTGTCGTAGAACTGTAAACATCGATGATTTGGCTCAAAATACAACGCTTCCAATGGTCTCATCGAACGGACCACATGTATTATGGAAAGATGAATGTCTTGTCTTTAACTATATTATGATTTTATAGTTAACAATGCCTGGACCAAAGCAAACAAAAAATAGTTTCACACCCACTCGATTCTTTAGGCACAAACCGCGCAGCTGGCGGGTTCGCAACACTAAAACGTTGACTACAATGAGTGCGCGTCACGCAGTTGCAGCAAGGCACCAACGTGATGCGCACTTGTTCTAAGAGCACGTGTTTTTTTGTTGGTCCCCAAAAGACCTAAACCGGAAACAGAACCCGCGAGAACTGTACAGCCCTATAGCCCTATGAGTTTCACGCAAACGAAGCAGACAAGTTTCGCTATATGGCCGTCGCTCTGTTTACCTTGTCATCTGTCATGTCTGTGGGCGATTATATTGCTGGTATTTTGGGCAGCGGGGTTACGTTGTGTCAATGTCAAGCCGTAACTTGAATTAAGCCCACATGCCGTTATAGTTCCTCTCATATATATGAACATTGAAGCTACAAACATACCTTTTGCATTGCTTTTGCTTTGGGAAGCTAAAACTACTGTTAGTATAGAAACTTTGCATGGGCACATAATGCTCTGTCCCCTTGTCTAGTGCCTGATATTAGACTCTTCCGTGGGCTTACTTCTTTTAACCAATAAAACACTGTAATATGACCTTCACCTTACGACGTCATAAAAAGGCAGCTGTCCACACACTTTCGTCTGCTATGCTTTATGCCAGAGACTATTGTGTTGTGCTGTTATTAAACAAGATACACTTTCAAGTAAGTTAAAATCACAAGGGTCTCGTGTAATGGAGCAAATAAATACATAAATCGTGGCTGCAAATGGTGCACGGACCAAAATATTTACGAAAGCGAGGCGGCAGATATTAAACGCGCCGACTATAGACCTACAATACATCATGTGCAAACGTACGTGCTCCTACATTCGCAGAATCTCACATACCGTTATGGTATCCGTTATTTAGATATATTAAATCAGAATGTAAAGATCCGACACGTACAACCGAAGTAATTATAAGTACGTATAGGAATAAATGTATTGCCATTATTAATAAAGGTTGTTTACGTAGCTCGTATACTAATACACTGTACTACACTGCAATGTACAACAGAACCAACATTTAAAGACGTCAATGTACATGCAAAACGTATTTTATTTGTAAAATGCAAAACATCTATGAGGCCATAAACCTGTATCTATATGGCTTGCTGACTTATTTAATACAAGAAGAGACACATTTAAGACGGCAACACGAAGAGAATGCCTTTACAAGTGCACACTTAATACAACCCCGTGGTTGGAGTCTGTCGGAGTGAAGCTTTCATTGAATACTGAAGGGTCGTTGGCCCAATGGTAAATACATGTACAGGAATTTCCATTACATGTGTGTCTTTTCAATAAAAAAAGCTGTACAAGATAGACCAACATTCCGGGGGGAGGGGGGATGCTTAATATATTGCGGGGTTTATCCGCTCTATAGGGGTATCTTTTTCATCACAAATATCCACTCTCTCAGGCATCAAGGCACCCGCGGAACCGCTCCACCAGATTTGTATAATAGTGCCCCCCCCCTCCCCCCCCGGGGGGGCAAATATTTTACCAAGGGATGGATTTCTGAATAACGAAGGTAAATAATCTGGTAAAAACAAGTTGTGGATTATGAATCCGACTACTGCGGACACGAGAGGCTAAGACGAAAAGACAAACTACGTGGATTATAAATACTCAGGGTCGCGCACCACCCTCCTTCACACCCTGCCTGTCTTCTCCCCTCCGCTGTTTTCTCCAGTCTTATCCCGCCCAGCCTTGCACCACCCCTCCCCCTCCCCACCCCCCGGGCGGGAGGCGCTGCCGGGCGGACGGGAGGCACAGCCGGACTTCAGAGATATAATGACCGATTATTCCTTGGCTGCCGACATTATCATCATACCAAGAGCATAATCTTAGCAATATAAATCTAACACTTCCTTTATTTATATGTATATTGATCACGGCGGCCGCAATAATTAGCAAAAAGGAACATTACATCATGTAAAACAAAACATGGCAATTGGATTACGATAACGATATATATAACTACACTGCTATATTTATGTTAATGATAACACAAACTTATGAGAACATGTCAAGGTAGGCAGAGCATCATACATCAATTAATACATCAATAGGTTCGTGCTTATATGGCTATTAGTTACTAAACATCAACATGTCGAAATTAAACATGAGCAGGTTGGTATTAATAGGTCAATTCATGATTAGGCATAAACAGGTCCGTGTTAATTCGCCCATTTGATGCGGGGGAAAGTGGGGCAAAATGGGAACGCTAAGCTGTTTAGGTAACTGGGATAAGTAAAACAGTGGCAAAAGTTACCACACTTTGTTAAAACATTAAACAGTGTCATTTGACGTTATAAGCCGACTGGCATGTCTTACCAATGACAAATTACAAAATTAGAATAAAAACTAAATTAAGCCTTCATTGCCCCGTTTTACCCCATAGATGGGGCAATTTGGGGTCAGATTTGGGCAACATGGGGCCATTGTTTAACGTGAAGCAATTCAAATAGGAGTTTACTTAATGGCCATTCGGTCGTCGCTAGGTTCGCTTAGTCAATAAAACATGTTTCCCATGTCCTTGGGACTTCAAGATCAAGTTGCAAGCATGTTTTGTCATATAGCATCAAGACGAGCTGAGAAATTAGATCAAAGCTGAGAAAAACTAAAAATCTTGGTTCATACTCGCATGTTGTGTCCCCGATTCCCCGCTTCGTGTTGCGCGTGCCAAATGACGCAAGTTGCTGGTATAAAAGTATTGCGCCAGGCGGTACCACGTAACTATAGAGATATCACCCCACCCCGTTATGCCCCGCGTCCCCATTTTGCCCCACTTTCACCTAGACTTGAACAGGTTCTTGTTAAGATGAAACTAAAAAAAAGAACGCATTCCTATCAATCAAAATGAGCTTTTGGTACAGAGCCAACCACCAACATCGTACCTGAGAAAAACGATTGGGACACGAAGGGAATGGATTTTACCTGAAAAAACGACGAAGTTATACGTGACTACACTAGTAACATGTCGTGACGTTGGCAGTGTCTAGGTAGGGGACACGGGACGTTGGCAGGTGTCTATGTAGGGGACATGGGACGTTGACAGTGTCTAGGTAGGGAACACGGGACGTTGACAGGTGTCTAGGTAGGGGACATGGGAAGTTGACAGGTGTCTAGGTAGGGGACATGGGACGTTGACAGTGTCTAGGTAGGGAACACGGGACGTTGACAGGTGTCTAGGTAGGGGACACGGGACGTTGGCAGTGTCTAGGTAGGGAACACGGGACGTTGACAGTGTCTAGGTAGGGGACACGGGACGTTGGCAGCGGTCCATGTAGGGGACACGGACGTTGGCAGGTGTCTATGTAGGGGACACGGGACGTTGACAGTGTCTAGGTAGGGGACACGGGGCGTTGGCAGGTGTCTATGTAGGGGACACGGGACGTTGACGGGTGTCTATGTAGGGGACAAGGGACGTTGGCAGTGTCTAGGTAGGGGACACGGGACGTTGGCAGTGTTTAGGTAGGGGACACGGGAAGTTGGCAGTGCCCATGTAGGGGACACGGGACGTTGACAGTGTCTAGGTAGGGGACACGGGGCGTTGGCAGGTGTCTAAGTAGGTGCATTTATTTGGCAACGACGGTATATCCCAATGTAAACCGAATACACACATTACGCATCGGTATATCGCCCGGCACTTCTTCTACGCGACTCCCGGCCCGGGGTCGAGTGCGCTCACATTCATTCGACATGTCCGATTGTGTCTTGTTCAAAACAGCACGGTACATTTGGGAGAAGATGGCGTCTGAAGTGATTGTCTAGGTTGGTTCCAATGTCCCTAAATGCACCGGACATTAGCGGTGTGAAGATTTCATTGACATACATCGTATACCTATCGGAATGCCCGGAAGACTTTGAGTAAAACGGGCGGCCTACCGGTCCTGCCCCAAAGAAAAGCACCCAGTATGGGGAAAACGTGAAGTTATTAGTCTGGTCTTGGTTGCATTATGAGTTTCAAGCTGGTTGCGTTATGAATCTACACTGGATGCATTTATATTGACGTACTCTTTGCATGTAAATTTACATACTGGTTGCATTTAAATTGACATGCTCGTTGCATTTAAATTGACACACTAGTTGCATTAAAATTGTCAACACTCGTTGCGATTGACAACTCGTTGCATTTAATTGACATACTCATTGCATTTAAATTGACATACTAGTTGCATTAAAATTGTCAACACTCGTTGCGATTGACAACTCGTTGCATTTAATTGACATACTCATTGCATTTAAATTGACATACTAGTTGCATTAAAATTGTCAACACTCGTTGCATTTAAATTGACTAACTCGTTGCCTGTATTTGAAATATGAGTTGAAGTAAGAGTCGCATACTGGTTGCGTTCTAAATGGCGTGCTGGTGGCCTATAAATGTCGCATAGTGTATCATGAGTCGCCATCAACACTATTTTATTTTTCTAAATAGGAATCCTCTCAATATTTAATAATGGATTTGATGTTGGCACTTCAATATTGACCTTGAATTATACATACGACGATAAATAATACACTAAACTGGCATGCATTCCAATTATGTATTAATGTGCTAAAAGCAATAGCATTTCGATGGAAAAACAAGCATATATCTCTATCTATGAGGGGTCTGGGAGGGGTAAATGGCGACACGCGGCACAGGCATATTTGAAAAATCGACATTCCACATTGACCTCCAAATTCCGATAATGATGATCTGAAAAACCAACATCCGCGCAGATGTTGGAAAAAAATGACACTAAATTTAGCCAAAAAGCGACGTCGTGAAAAATCGACATTCGACAGTGAGACTTTAGAAAAACGGGTATTTGGGTCTGCCCCCCCCCCCCCCCCCCTTCTTGCAAACCCCCTCTATCGGGGAAGCACAGGCTAACACCGGCTTTAGGTGACCTGTCTAACCAGAGCTTATATTCTGGCAGGATGCAGATCTCAAATTCTTTATTTCGAACCAGTCCACTCGTCCGCCATTGCTGTAGCGTCTCTCCACGATGACCTTGAGCATCAAAGCCGCGACCTCTGAGGGCGGCTCCACCTCACCCTGGGAATTAAACTGGAAAAAAAGAGATACATAGATATGAAATAATTTATTACACGAAATGTTTTCGCCATAATCGACATCAAACTTTAATTTGTATATATGACAGGGCAAGTTGGCTGCATTCTTGAACGACGTGCTTCAGGTTCTAAGTCTGTACTTGACAGTACAGATATGTGGCAATTCCACTGTCTGAGAGTCATATAATAGGAATATTTATGACATCGATAGGTATATATCGACCCAGTTTTTGCAAGTGTCTTAATGAAACACTGGATCAAGGCATTATCAGATTATCAGGAAAGATAAAACAGGGACACAAAGAACAACGTTTGGCAAAGTATTTATATTGGGATTCAGATGTTCCGTGTGTGGTTGTCTGCTATATCCAGATGTGTGGACCGACATTTACATGCCTGGCTGTCGTTCTGACTAAATGTTAACACCATATACATACGTTGTATATAGCTCTGTGATTGCTATATCTGTCATTCCCGGTTTCATTTCAATGATTTTTAATAAAATGATCCTACGGCGAATCGCTCAAATCGTTATGTGAAATGCTCTACTGTTAGCACTTAACAGCAGATACCAACTATTATGCTCACATATTTTTGCAAGCAGTTAAATCTGTTCTTGGCGCATACGCCAGATGACATTCACTGACCTCTTGTAGGCGCTGATGGAGACCGGGATCCATGGTAACGCTTTTTTTCATCACTAGTGTGGTCATATCCGTGTCAGCTAATCCCGGGTTGAAGTTAAATGCCCAGACCGAGCCCTGGCGGAGGGAGATCCGGACATGGGGTTAATTAAAAGGACCACGAGGCTAGAGTATATACCGGTTACAATGCCCACACTGACCCCTGGCGGAGGGTGATCCGGACATGGGGTTAATTAAAGGGACCACGTGGCTAGAGTATATACCGGTTACAATGCCCACACTGACCCCTGGCGGAGGGTGATCCGGACATGGGGTTAATTAAAAGGAACCACGTGGCTAGAGTATATACCGGTTACAATGCCCACACTGACCCCTGGTGGAGGGAGATCCGGACACGGGGTAAATTAAAAGGAACCACGTGGCTAGAGTATATACCGGTTACAATGCCCACACTGACCCCTGGTGGAGGGAGATCCGGACATGGGGTTAATTAAAAGGACCACGATGCTAGAGTATATGCCGGTTACAATGCCCACACTGACTCCTGGCGGAGGGAGATCCGGACATGGGGTTAATTAAAAGGACCACGAGGCTAGAGTATATACCGGTTACAATGCCCACACTGACCCCTGGCGGAGGGAGATCCGGACATGGGGTTAATTAAAAAGACCACGAGGCTAGAGTATATACCGGTTACAATGCCCACACTGACCCCTGGCGGAGGGTGATCCGGACATGGGGTTAATTAAAAGGAACCACGTGGCTAGAGTATATACCGGTTACAATGCCCACACTGACCCCTGGTGGAGGGAGATCCGGACACGGGGTAAATTAAAAGGAACCACGTGGCTAGAGTATATACCGGTTACAATGCCCACACTGACCCCTGGCGGAGGGAGATCCGGACATGGGGTTAATTAAAAGGACCACGTGGCTAGAGTATATACGGGTTACAATGCCCACACTGACCCCTGGCGGAGGGTGATCCGGACATGGGGTTAATTAAAAGAAACCACGTGGCTAGAGTATATACCGGTTACAATGCCCACACTGACCCCTGGTGGAGAGAGATCCGGACACGGGGTAAATTAAAAGGAACCACGTGGCTAGAGTATATACCGGTTACAATGCCCACACTGACCCCTGGTGGAGGGAGATCCGGACATGGGGTTAATTAAAAGGACCACGATGCTAGAGTATATACCGGTTACAATGCCCACACTGACCCCTGGCGGAGGGAGATCCGGACATGGGGTTAATTAAAAGGACCACGAGGCTAGAGTATATACCGGTTACAATGCCCACACTGACCCCTGGCGGAGGGAGATCCAGACATGGGGTTAATTAAAAGGACCACGAGGCTAGAGTATATACCGGTGGCAATGCCCACACTGACCCCTGGCGGAGGGAGATCCGGACATGGGGTTAATTAAAAGGACCACGAGGCTAGAATATATACCGGTTACAATGCCCACACTGACCCCTGGCGGAGGGAGATCCGGACATGGGGTTAATTAAAAGGAACCACGTGGCTAGAGTATATACCGGTTACAATGCCCACACTGACCCCTGGTGGAGGGAGATTCGGACACGGGGTAAATTAAAAGGAACCACGTGGCTAGAGTATATACCGGTTACAATGCCCACACTGACCCCTGGTGGAGGGAGATCCGGACATGGGGTTAATTAAAAGGACCACGATGCTAGAGTATATACCGGTTACAATGCCCACACTGACCCCTGGCGGAGGGAGATCCGGACATGGGGTTAATTAAAAGGACCACGAGGCTAGAGTATATACCGGTTACAATGCCCACACTGACCCCTGGCGGAGGGAGATCCGGACATGGGGTTAATTAAAAGGACCACGAGGCTAGAGTATATACCGGTTGCAATGCCCACACTGACCCCTGGCGGAGGGAGATCCGGACATGGGGTTAAGTAAAATGACCACGAGGCTAGAATATATACCGGTTACAATGCCCGAACTGACCCCTGGTGGAGGGAGATCCAGACATGGTGTTAATTAAAAGGACCACGTGGTTAGAGTATATACCGGTTACAATGCCCACACTGACCCCTGGCGGAGGGAGATCCAGACATGGGGTTAATTAAAAGGACCACGTGGCTAGAGTATATACCGGTTACAATGCCCACACTGACCCCTGGCGGAGGGAGATCCGGACATGGGGTTAATTAAAAGGACCACGAGGCTAGAGTATATACCGGTTACAATGCCCACACTGACCCCTGGCGGAGGGAGATCCGGACATGGGGTTAATTAAAAGGACCACGAGGCTAGAGTATATACCGGTTACAATGCCCACACTGACCCCTGGCGGAGGGAGATCCGGACATGGGGTTAATTAAAAGGACCACGAGGCTAGAGTATATACCGGTTACAATGCCCACACTGACCCCTGGCGGAGGGAGATCCGGACATGGGGTTAATTAAAAGGACCACGAGGCTAGAGTATATACCGGTTACAATGCCCACACTGACCCCTGGCGGAGGGAGATCCGGACATGGGGTTAATTAAAAGGACCACGTGGCTAGAGTATATACCGGTTACATTGGGTAATGTAACGACAGGCAATAAGGAAAGCTTCTTTCTTCTCCAATAATTATTGGGCGAATGCCATCGGGTGTGTTATAATTGAATGAGTTAAATGTTAAAGTTGCATACCGAGCTGTTTCCCGCCAAAACTAAAGAGGTCAAAATACAAATAAGAATCAGTCCTTGAATCAGTCACGATTTCTTTTGTCTATACTCCACCCGTGCCAGACTGCCAAGTAGTGTTTCTTAGCCTTGCCCGTGATATCAAATTACCAACTTTTCAACTTAATGGTAAACGTCATCAGTTTGTGTGCTTCGCGATGCTTTGTTATAAGTAGCAGAGCCGCGAGTTCTGTGGTGTCTCTGGATAGACACGTTTGCCACATCACAGCCGAAACGGCGATGTTTATCAGGTTTCTGAATTTATAGAACGAAACAGTCGAGTTTTTTGCATATGTTGATATAAATTTCGCCTGGGCTTAGTTTTGGCGGGAAAGAGCTCGATGTGCAACTTTAAGATGTCACCGCGAATATCTGAAGACAAAGCTCGTAATAAAAAGATGCAAAACGCAAATGAGAATGAAATTACGTATGGAAATATAGTTCTATATGGGAACTAAACTTGAGACAGCGTTGCTTTGGCGGCTCACATCGTCGTTGACCATGTCCCGGATGAAGACTTCTCGCGCCGTTTTGCCCATGGCGTAGGCGACGGTGCCCCGGGCAGGCCGGCGGGTGGCGGCCGAGGTGAGGTTGACCAGCAACACCTGGCAATCTGGACGCTTGAAGGTCCTGACGAACCAGGCGCTCAGGGCCACCATGGACACCACGTTCAGACGAAGGTACTTCTGTGGGCACAACCAAAGACGAAGAGATAAAAAAGTAAATGTATGGGTTATCTTTTGTTTTGTGTCCTAAGTAGGTTCTTTTTCTTCTTTTTTTCACTTTTTCCCCTTTTTTTGTTATTATGTTATGATATTATCTTTGTTTCTACTTGTATTTGTTAATATAATAATTTGATAAGATCCAGTAAGGTACGGACTTGTAAATCATGCACCGTGCGTCATCCTGAAACACACATACTGAATGTGCTCCACCATAGGTGGCCTTCATGCCAGCGGCATATTTAATGAGGGTCTCCTCCGTCATATGTAACATATAAAATGTAAAGTATATTAATTCTACATCAATTGGAACTAAAAGGTCTGAATCTGACTCAGGAAACTTATGGCAGATTTCTATGCTAAAACGTGGGGGTACTGTATCTGCGGGCCTGCGGGCCATGGGCGGCGGGCGGTGACCTGTGAGCGGCGAATACCTCGAGTTGGGCTGGGGGTATGTCCCAGGGCAACAGGTACAGCATCGTGCCGGCATTGTTGATGAGCACGGCTTGTTGACAGGCTTTGGGGTCCACATCCTGCAGAGCACGGCTGGTCAGCTCGCCAAAGCGGTCAATCTCGGACAGATCGCAGGAGATCTGGGTAACTGTGAATAGGGAGAATCGGCCTGGGGTATAAGGGTGGATTGAGACATTATGTGCTGGGTAATCCACATCTAATTTGTGTGATCAGTAAGTGTTTATGTTGTCGGCCTCGACCTGGCATTGCATTGCCTATATTTATATATGTATGTAGCTTTCGTTGCTGTAGGAATAAAAAAAATACAAATAGAAATGATCGTTTGGCTGATCCGGAGGCACACTGGGTCTAAGTATCATATTTCCGTGTAGATTAACACATCTGCTATCAAATTCAGCCAAACCATTCAACACATTTTTCACTTGTATATGCCTTTGCAAGACGTTTTACGGGGCACCATCAAGCAAACCGGGCCCCATATTTGTTTTTGTGAGAGAATTCCTGTCACCTGGGACATCGGACTCTGTCTGGATCTGTTGTCTGGTGTCACTCAGGTCAAGGATGTCCAGAAGGACGAGACGGGAAGCCTGAGATTGTCTGTTCTTCTGGATATGTTTAGCGATTGCTACTGCGGTGGCCTGGCCGATCCCCCTGGCGGCGCCCGTGATAACTACGAGGCTCGGCACTTGGAAGGCGTTCTCCATTTCGGGTAACTGTAACCGTCCAAGTAAAAAGCTATATGAAATGTGAACATGTTCTCAAAGTTTTGATTTATCTCGTTATAAATACATGCAATGATGTAGCGACGGTGTTATACACATTATTAGATCAACACTTGTGGGGGACTTGAATGTTACTATGGGTGAGTATGCGAGCGGAGTAGTCGGACTCCGTGGAGTGCATAACCGAACGCGGGGAGATTGTGTTCTGAGAGCGTGGTCACGTGGTACATTTTACTCCCGGACCTTACTCCCCAACCAGAGGAGGATCACGATGATTTCCAACATGGCGTCTAGGCCCAACAAAACGTAAAATAGATATAAAGTAGTATTTGGACCTGCCAAACTCTGCAAATAATATTATAACAACTAGAATACCATAATGAACACAACACGTAACCGTTGACTCGTTTTATGGTAGTGTTACTATTATGATTTATGCAGTTCATCAAGTGCAACATTCACGCGGACCGCGGATTTTGCGTTCAGGTTTATCTTGATCCGCACATGAGCGGAAATATGAGTGCACATGCTACAAATATCGGCGCCGATTACTCCGGTTGCATATCCGAACCCAACCTATGTTACCCTTATAAAGTTATTACGTCATTTTGTGATATCTGGATGAAGGCGATGACTACCATGACGAACCCAAGGTCTGGATGAATCATGGGAGCACTATCCACAAAGGACTCCCTGACACACACACTCACGACCTGTTGCTATGAAGCACCGCCTCAGGTAGTCCCACCCTACCCACTCAATTCAATGTCTAAGTAATTCCACGACACGCTGCGTCAAGCCGATATGAGAAAAAAAAGTGTTAACGGCTTAGCTTGTGGTAACGGGCCTATGTGTTAGTTAATGCCAGTTATCTGTATAACGACACCGCTTATAATAAAATTGACCAATTAATTAATGTAATTAACAAGCTTATTTAAAATCATTTCAATTACATTGCTAATTGGCATCCGTTCGTCTGCGAAAGACGATTGATTTGCAGCTTTTACGTTGGTTTAAGTAGTAAGAATTGTTTCGCGGCATTTGCGCTTATGACTAAATAAGCTTATCTGTGATGGACATAGCTCAGCCCAGTCGTCGCATCGATGACCTGTCTTTGGGTCTAGGTTTATACTCACTGGATGCCTAGATTGGCGTTTCAAATCCAGTTACTCAAATCAAAGCCCGTCCTGGTGGGCAATTCCCTCACGCACAACCCCTCTTTTGAGATGCTAGTTCCTCCCAAGAATATGAATCGATGCCGAAAGCCTTCATGGCACGCGTACAAACATCCTAAAACCTGAGTTTTTGGCCGTCCAGTTAACCTTGTGCCGGCGGCAAGCTCGCCGTAGAGCAAATCCTTTGGAATGCGTTCATTTTGCATAAGATGAACGTTCTACAGCCAACAAAGACGTCTTTGTTTTACAAGAGCAAGAATCCTTGGTAGGCTGGCCCTGGCTAACACTTCAGCATTTGTAACCTTGTCTTGCCAAGATAAGCCTAAAATGTTTCGCAAGCAACGAAAATGAAAATTGTTAAATTTCCGTTCTTTGCCACAATACGTGGTCCACGTTTCACTGCCACACATCAGTCTGCTTAGAACACACGCCCTGCAGAATAGCATTTTGGTGCGTATGGTTAGCTTGAATTTTGTCAGGCCCGTTTGTTCAACCTACCTAAGGTGGTGGCTGCCTTCCCAATGCGTGTTCATTTCCTCGTCCAGGGATAGATTATCCGTGTATGTACTTACTTCCCAGGCAACAAAACTTATTTACCACCTTTACCATTTATTTACCATCTACCATCAAGGCATATTATTCAGGGTAATCCCTGGCGGTGTGATAGCCCCTTGGCTCAGCACGACTGTCTTTTTAACACTTATAGTCAAGGCAAATAAAGCAAACGCATTTGAGAGCCGATCTATGAGTATCTCGTCAGCACTACCTCGTCAGCGAATAGCGAGTTCCTTAATAGGAAGCGCCTCCGCTCGAAATTATAACGACTTTTTTCTTATAACAACCTTGATTTTTGCAACAGTAGTTTAAACAACACTGCTTGTAACAACATGAATTATATCAATACTGATAGTAATAAGATTGCATTTATTTATAACAATACAGATCACAACATTACTTATAACCCTATTACCCATAGCAACGCTAAAATATAGCAATGTTAACTGAAACAACTTTTATTGTAACCTCATTGAATTACTCCCCATTATCATGCAATCCTTTCGACCCTATTATTTGGCCGAGCAATTTAGTGCACCGGTCGTGACTGAACCACTAAGTGAATATAACGATATGGCAGGTGTGACGCGATCGACACCAGGCTCAGTGAGACGGTTCTCAGTGTGGCCTGGAGGTGTTCTGTGTCTGTTGACAGCCAAGTCACGCAACGGCTGTCGTGTCCACGAGACTACAGCGCATATCGTGAGGCAATATCAAATGGTATAACTGTGACGTTGCTCACCTTCATTTACTCTTTTTCATCGGGCAGTTTAGGACTGGATTATCACGACTTGGATCGCGTCTAATTCCCTATGGAATTCGAGGGGTCTGGAAGAGGGGGGGGGTCCAGTGTCGAGTATCTATTATTCAAAATGTTCTGTGTCGAATGTCGATTTCTCACGACTTTCCGAGTCGCTTTTTGGCTCAGTTTAGGGTCGCTTTAAAAGAACAAAATTGTCGATATCGCTTTTTCAGATCCTCAGTGTCGCAATTTGGGGGTCAATATCGAATGTCGATTTTTTCAAATATGCCTGTGTCGCGTGTCGCCATTTACCCCTTCCAGACCACTAACTCGGGGGCCATTCAACATTCCTCACCGCCAGCAAAACGTTGCAGAACAGCCGAGCGGAGTATTCAGGGTTAATGTATATTATGGTAAACAAAGGGGTGCAAATGGGGGGGGGGGGGGGAGGCAAGGAGGGGGGTCGTGTCTCTAACTAACTGTGAATTGTTAATCCTGAAAATCCTCAACGTATTTTTCAAAGTAACATAAAACAAAATACAAAAGGTTATCATTTTTTAGGTTTTACCACGGACACGGTGTCTTAAAAGGGGCGTTCTTCCACGTAAGGGCGAACCATTGTTTCAGCATAGCTCACGTATTACTCACGCCTAACGTTTACTACAATAATACATTTTGTGGGTTCTTACCGGTTCTTATCAGATAATCATATAACCCGTGATCCAATAGCAGAGAAGATATTTGCTACCGGAAAAAAATCATTTGTATTTGATATGTATTTGCAATAAATTAAAAATAATTTTGAGCAGTCGGAATATATAGGTATAAATAAACGCTTAATTCGCGTCATCGCGCCTTTCCCCCCTAACGTCCAATGAACAGGGCGTGGGCACCATCGCACGACTACCACATTGGACGGCTACCTATGCACATACGTACGCGCGTGACCACAGACGATATATAATAACATTATATAATAACATTATCTAATAACATTATATAACAACATGATCATCACAAATAATCACATGATACGAGCAGCACAGAAAGAAGTCAGCCAAGTATCGTTTTGCAATAAACAGCATATAGCCCATACACAATAAAATGATAACAAAAATAAGCCCCGAATATATAAATTTAAAGACGACCTGGAGTTGACCATCCATGAAGAGGAACACATACCGAGTCTTTTGGCTCTCCGTCCCACTCTGCTCTTTCTCCACGCCGATCGGATATTGTCAAGGACTCCCCTGTTAATATGTCCTATATATATGGCCCGTATGTCTATTGTGGCGGATAATATGATGCGGGAACTTCACGGGGAATGACCTCCAGGTAGCCAACACGCCAACTTCATTTGTATGTAAATTTTATGTATCTCGCCACGAATTCATAATAATATGCCGGCTTGCCCGCAGATTACCAAACACATTATCCAAGTATGCAATGACTGAGCTTTTTTTTCGGTATAACTGGATAGGCTGACTACGGTGCCCGGTTCAGGACATCGCGATAGTTAGTGCAGTTACCTACATTTTCTCTCAACTAAATGTGCCCATCTGAGACTGAAACGTTTCATTCGTAAGGCAATAAAATGTTCCATGTTGTCCTCACATGTTTCGGAGGTCCCCATTCTCGGCTATCTGCATCAGCTCAGTCCCCAATATACGTTGCATTTCTGCCATTGGATACCAATTTGTCTCACCAAAATATGGTCTCTCCCTGACCACAAATCGCGCACTCTTCTCTCACTCTCAATATGCCATGGGCGGCACACCCACACCACTGTAGTAAGGTAGTGCCACCCCTCCCCATTTCCGTGGGGAAGGCTCGGTAATTAGGTCACATTGCTCCATGCGGTTGTTAACCAGCTACGAAATGGCTGGACACATGCAGTCATGGCTAAATTTGAAGTCAACCCGACTGCCGCCAAAACAACGGGAGAGTGTTTACACAGCGATCCGTTCATAGAGTGAAAAACTTTTTTTTATAGTACAAAAATTACTCGTTTTGTCACACTGGAACGTCGGAGGGGAGATTTTCGATACTGGTTATTGGCAACTTTAAATTTACAATACAAATTATCTTCTTCTTCCCTCTCTAAAAAATCGGTCACTTTCTTCCAACTGGCTTGTAAAACTCAATACAGTTTGTTCCGCTTTGACGAGGACGTTAGAACGATACTTATTAAAAGTTATATGATTTTCGTAGGCCTGCTTTGTGGCATCCAGGTCACAAAAGAATTAATACATTTCGACAGACCGCGCCGAACGTTTTGCCGTCTGCCAATTTAGCTACCACCCATCACACCTTGTCTTTCATAAGTTATCACTGATAATATAATTACTAACGATTCGTTATGGTTTTTATATACCAAAGAGAATGCTGTTTTTTTTGTATTGCCACAGTGCGTCCAATATTTGAAAGGCTGTATGTTGCCTCTAAACTTGATATTCATTTGCATAAGAGGGGGTTAAAACCCCTAAACGTGACATCCGCTTGCGTGAAGGTAGGTTACCCCCCCCCCCACCCTTTGCTTCTCTACTAAGCCCCCACCAAGGATGGTATTATCTGACCGTTTGAGAGAAGATCACTATTAACTGAAAATATTACCAAGACGAGCCATGGTTCCAAGCAAATCATGTTGAAAAGATGACAGCGGTGTAGTTGGAAGACGGAGTTCAGGAAAGGGAGGTATCAGAAAGGTGACAGCGGTGTAACTACAAGGCAGGATTCAGGAAGGGGTGGTACCGAAATAGTTAAAGCGGCGTAGTCATAGACAAGGCGCTCAGAGGGAAGGTACCGAGAAGGTAACAGCGGTGAAGTTAGAATGGAGGGCGCAGAAAGGGGAGGTACCGGAAAGGTGACAGCGGTGAAGTTAGAATGGAGGGCGCAGAAAGAAGATTTACCGGAAAAAGTGACAGCGGTGTACTTTGAAGACTGTGTGCAGGAAGGGGAGGTACCGCAAAGGTGACAGCGGTGTACCTGGAGACAAGGCGCAAGAAGCGGAGGTACCGCAAAGGTGACAGCGGTGTAGCTGGAGACAAGGCGCAGGAAAGTGAGGTGCCAGAAAGGTGACAGCGGTGTAGCTGGAGACAAGGCGCAGGAAAGTGAGGTGCCAGAAAGGTGACAGCGGTGTAGCTGGAGACAAGGCGCAGGAAAGTGAGGTGCCAGAAAGGTGACAGCGGTGTAGCTGGAGACAAGGCGCAGGAAAGTGAGGTGCCAGAAAGGTGACAGCGGTGTAGCTGGAGACAAGGCGCAGGAAAGTGAGGTGCCAGAAAGGTGACAGCGGTGTAGCTGGAGACAAGGCGCAGGAAAGTGAGGTGCCAGAAAGGTGACAGCGGTGTAGCTGGAGACAAGGCGCAGGAAAGTGAGGTGCCAGAAAGGTGACAGCGGTGTAGCTGGAGACAAGGCGCAGGAAAGTGAGGTACCAGAATGGTGACAGCGGTGTAGCTGGACACTGCATGCTAGAAGGGGAGGTACGGGAAAAGTGATAGCGGTGTTGCTGGAGACAAGGTGCAGGAATGGGAGGTACCGGAAAGGTGACAGAGAAGTAATAGGAAGACAGGGTGCATTAAGGGGAGGTACCGGAAATGTGAAATGTGACAGCGGTGTAGTTAAAGACAAGACACAGAAAGAGAAGGTACTTAAACAGTGATAGCGGTGAAGCTAGAATGGACCGCGCAGGAAGGGAAGGTACCGTAAAGGTGACAGCGGTGTAGTTTGAAGACTGTGTGCAGGAAGGGGAAGTAGCGGAAAAATTACAGCGGTGTAGCTGGAGACCAGGCGAGGAATGGGAGGTACCAGAAAGGTAACCGCGATGTAGTTTGAAGATTGTGAATATCAGGGCTACAGCCCGCCGATGTTTGCCGATGTTTACCGAGGTCTGCTCAAAATCGCCGAGGCTCATTATGGGTGGCTTACCTGTAGCCCTGATATTTTAAGCAGTCTTAATGAAACAAAGCACGAATAAAACACAGCAAAAGAAGTGGTGACATAGGTAAAATAAATAGAACATCGTATAATAAGCTTCGGCGATTTAGAGAAGACCTCGGTAAACATCGACAAACATCGGCGGGTGTCAGTGAAAGTGGAATCCCTAACTCGTTACGTCATTCACAGGGAATCCCCAATTCGTGACGTCATTCACAGGGTATTTCCCCGAGAATGGCTCTTCGTGATAAATTCCGATTATTCAAGAAAAAAACATGGAGAAAACGTGCAAATAGTTCAGAAAACATTCGTGTAGATCATAATTATATCGGAGACCATTATATATAGCCAGATTTATTAAAATGTGAGCACAAGGCGTAAATTACTGATAATTGGTGTGAAATAAGCTGCTCCAAAAAATATTTCTGAAATAACATTTTCAAATTAAGGCGTGTTTCTCGGAAAATTTGCACGGCTACCAATATTTTTCTTTATTTTTATTACAAGAACTATGTTTTTAGAAGTTTTTAAACGTGATTTGGTGCCAAGATTTTCATTTTTGATGAAATTATAGCCAATTTTGTGAAGGTGGTGACTTCGAATTTTGGCAAAAACGGTCCTGTTTTTGCATAACTGCACTATATTATTGCCATTCTGTTTTGTTTTGTGGCTACTATTTACATTGTGGAATATCATTCCTGTATTGCACTAGGTTTAAGCTTTCCAAAAAGCTATTACTGATGATAATGACTTAATATTGAGCTGAATTGTAGCAAAATTATATATTCGTGGTAGGTGTCAAGTTTTGGTCATTTTGTGAAATGGGGGTATACTTGGCAAATGGAGAATATTTTTTAAACGGGACGGTAAAGTATCCTAAAAATTCACCAGAAAGTGTGTAATTGGGTATACTTTCATAAAATAATCACAAATACAGAGTTCTTTTACCTTGCTATTATGGGTGGCTTACCTTAAGTAGTGCGCTTGACATGAGCGCTCTGGAACTGAGAGCCTAACGGTACGCGAGTCGCGAGCCCTTGGTAAGGGGCGGGGGGGGGGGGGGGGTAAGCCCTACCCGGGCGACTCCCAGCATAATGGCGGCATTGCGGCGACACCTCCCCTCCACTTTCTCTTTCTCTCTCTCCATCCCCGTGTCCCCACGTACCCCGCTTCCCACCTCCTTGTTTTAAAAAATTCAACATTTGATGACTTTTGCAGTTTTCATCATTAAGTTATAATAGAGACTTCGGTTGGTTTGCTATTATTAAATTGTAATTTAATAATAGCAATAGTGAAGGAAGGACAGATGTGAACTTCAGCATAAAATATGCCGAGACCCGGTGGCGGGGGGGGGGGGGTTCATTTAAGTGTAATATGACCTTATTTAAGTTGCCCCATACTTGTTCCATTATGATTATGCGATGATTTTTTGTATTTGACGATTGCATGCATTCGATTGAATTGAATGGGTTGGGGGGAGGGGGTCTGCGGTAAAGCTCCCCCTCCTTTTTTACCACCAAAATCCGCTCTGTCGGGGCGTTTTACCACCAAAATCCGCTCTGTCGGGGCGTTTTACCACCAAAATCGGCTCGATCGGGGCGTTTTACCACCAACATCCGCTCTGTCGGGGCGCTTTACCGCTAACGTCAGCTCGTACGGGGTATTTATTCCCGGCAACCCGCTCCATGAACGTACATTTTCAGATCCCCCCCCCTCCCCCATGGTCGCAAGTTTTAAAACATCCGCTTTATAGGGGTATCTCTTTCATCCTAAATGTTCGCTCTCCTATGCATCAAGGAGCATACGATGGATTGAATCATAGAAGATCCTGATTTAATCCATCGTATCAGTATTTGACTATGATCATCTCCAATAGACCTCTAGGATCCCAATTGGATCCCCAGGATCCGAACTGATTCTTAGAAGCCCAATTTACACCTTAGATCCAGAGCGGATTCTTCACAATTCGATTAGGATTGACCCTTCTGATCCATATTTGTGCCCTCAGACCCGGATTTGACCTCTTAGATCCATATTTTACCCCTTAGATCCAAATTGACCCTTCTGATCCAGATTTGACCTCTTAAATCCAGATTGAACCATCAGATCTAGATTGACCCCTCAGATCCAGATTTGGCCCTCAGATCCAGATTTTACCTCTCAGATCCAGATTTGACCCTTCAGAGCCAGATTGAACCCGCAGATCCAGATTTGACCTCTCAGATCCAGATTTGACCCTTCAGATGTAGATGTGACCTCTTAAGTCCAGATTTTGACCCTTCAGATCCAGATGTGACCCTTCAGATCCAGATTGACCCATCAGATCTAGATTGACCTCTCAGATCGAGATTGACCCCTAAGATCTAGATTTGACCCCTCAGATCCAGATGTGACCTCTGAAATCCAGATGTGACCTCTGAAATCCAGATTTGACCTCTCAGATCCAGGTTTGACCCCACATATCCGTATTTGACCTATGAGATCCAGATTGACCCTTCAGATCCAGATTTGACCTCTTAGGTCCACATTATACCCCTCAGATACAAATTGACCCTTCCGATCCAGATTTGACCTCTTAAATCCAGATTGAACCATCAAATCCCGATTGACCCCTCAGATCCAGATTGACCTTTCAGATCCAGATTTGACCTCTTAAATCCAGATTGAACCATCAAATCCCGATTGACCCCTCAGATCCAGATTGAGCTTCCACATCCAGATTGACTCTTTATATCGAGATTTGACCCTCAGACCCAGATGTGACCCCTCAGATTCCTCCCCCGTCAATGCTCACTCATACAAGAAGGTTTGAGCAGTCCCCACGGTAACCTTCCTCAGAATTATTGGCCCCATCTGCCAATGATTAAGGACAGAATACAAATATTGTGACCTTGAGCTTTGACCTACATACCCCGCTAATGAACTTGACCGAGCCATGTCGGTGACACGCAGACGCACACACACACACATACACCTGTAGACAAACAGACAAACTGATATATGTCGGAAACATCGAAGATTTTCCGTCATAACAACTCAGAACGACATATGACATTTGGATAATAACAGAACACACCGAGATTAGACTTAGAGATTAGAACCAACCGACATACGGGCGGACATTTTGCAACGACGAATTGAGTTTTGGGCGGAAATAATGCAACGATATTTGCCGGGCGGACATTTTGCAACGGGCGGACATTTTGCAACGTAACACACATCCCTTCCCATCAAGAGGTGTGTCCACACATGCTGGTACTCTAAATAGGTCGCCCTGGCCGTATGATGCGGGCTTTGATTTGTTTAATAACTCAGCATGATTCATGTCAGCCAAAGAGTTGCCTGGGCTTACCGCATTTGTCAAACCATGCGGGCCAGCGCTGGGGACTGGCTGCGTGGGCAGGAGTTCTGTGTTGGTTTCACATAGATACGAATTCGATTTCCGAATGCGTTGGTTAAATCGATAACAGTTGACTGAAAAGTCGACTTGTAGACGTCAATGTGGTCCATTGTATGCCGTTTTACCAAAGAAGCTATCGATGATTGTCCCGGTTTCAGTTACTTTACCTAAATCAAAAAAACTATTTTGTATGAAAAGAAAAGACAAGAAACGATAACTCTTCACAAATTTTTACGAATTTATCGATTTATTTATATAAAAGAAGCAAACGGCGAAACTTAAATTGTATATACAGTCAGACCCCGTTTATCCGACACCCGTTAATCCGGAAACCCCGCTATCGGAAACAGTTCGGCCTGTAACGGATTTCCACAATGCTAATTGCCCTCTTTAATCCGACATTCGCTTTCCGACACCGACACCGCTTTTCTGCAACCAAAGTGCCCATTTCTCTCGTTTATCCGACCAATTACTCAGATAGCATGGCCACGTTGGGCCAACGCTGGTCCATGGTTGCCTAAGTTGGCGAATGGGCCAACACCCTGAGTGCCGATTGAACGTTGACAAAAAAAAAAAAAAGTTATCGTTGTAACGCAATGGGCAGGTATGAATGTTTTTGTTATCGTTGTAGCGCAATGGGCAGGTATGAATGTTTCTGTTATCGTTGTAACGCAATGGGCAGGTATGAATGTTTTTGTTATCGTTGTAGCGCAATGGGCAGGTATGAATGTTTCTGTTATCGTTGTAACGCAATGGGCAGGTATGAATGTTTCTGTTATCGTTGTAACGCAATGGGCAGGTATGAATGTTTCTGTTATCGTTGTAACGCAATGGGCAGGTATGAATGCTTCTGTTATCGTTGTAACGCAATGGGCAGGTATGAATGTTTCTGTTATCGTTGTAACGCAATGGGCAGGTATGAATGTTTCTGTTATCGTTGTAACGCAATGGGCAGGTATGAATGTTTCTGTTATCGTTGTAACGCAATGGGCAGGTATGAATGTTTTTGTTATCGTTGTAACGCAATGGGCAGGTATGAATGTTTCTGTTATCGTTGTAACGCAATGGGCAGGTATGAATGTTTCTGTTATCGTTGTAACGCAATGGGCAGGTATGAATGTTTCTGTTATCGTTGTAACGCAATGGGCAGGTATGAATGTTTCTGTTATCGTTGTAACGCAATGGGCAGGTATGAATGTTTCTGTTATCGTTGTAACGCAATGGGCAGGTATGAATGTTTCTGCTATCGCTGTAACGTAATGGGCAGGTATGAATGTTTCTGTTATCGTTGTAACGCAATGGGCAGGTATGAATGTTTCTGTTATCGTTGTAACGCAATGGGCAGGTATGAATGTTTCTGTTATCGTTGTAATGCAATGGGCATGTATGGATGTTTCTGTTTCTCTGGCAGCTAGGCTCTCTTTTTTTGGGTCTGTACGACTGCCCCAAAGATTCTAATTGAAAATGGGTCCAATGAGTTAAACTTATGTCTTAACAAATTCATTGATCGTTTAATAATCACGGACCTAGGGTACTTATTATTATTCTACAGCTAATTATTCAGTAACCTCAGGGCTGCCCGGCTCCGCCCACCCACAGGGGGGTACTTAATACATTGCTGGGTGTGAGGGTTTTATCGCCCAAATCCGCTCGGTCAGAGCGTTTTACCGCCAAGGTCCGCTCGGAAGGGGTATTTCTTCCCCGGAGTGCGGGGGGGGGGGGCGATGTTATGCAAATCTGATAGGGGGATTCCGCGGATGCCACTTGATGCCTAAAGGAGCGGACATTTATGATGAAAAAAAACACCATATAGAGCGGATATTTGAAAACTTGCGATGGAGGGGGTGGGGGGAGGGGCTCTGAAATATGCGTTCACACAGCGGGTTGCCGCAAAAGAAAAACCCTGCCGTGCCGATTTTGGTGGTGAAAAAGAGGCTGCTTTACCACGGACCTACCTTCCCCCACCCACAGCAATGTATTAAGTACCCCCCCCCCCTGATTTCTTCGCCGTATGAACGCACAGTTTTAAAGCCCCCCCCCCGCTCCCTTCCCTAATGGTCGCAAGTTTTCAAATATCCTCTCCATAGGGGTCGTTTTTACATCCTAAATATCCGGTTGACAAGGGTATCTTTTTTGTCCGCTCTCTCAGGCATAAAGAGACCAGCGGAATCCCCCTACCAGGTTTGTATGATAGTGCCGCTCTCGGGCCGCCCACCCCCTATCACGTTCAACGTTTTTTTGCGCGGCCCCTAGCGGAGTGAGTCAAAGGGGGAGAGTGCGGAGACTGTGAGCATGGGTACCAGCTTATTGTTCGGACAATTCGCTTCCAACCAGGGTTGAGTTGCGGAGTACGGTCGACCGCGATTGACCGCCTCAGCGAGAGTAGTCCCGCATCATAATATTCAATTCTGGACGACGATTCTTCTGAAATACGTGGGGTAACCCGTAAATAGCGATGCATAATTATCATCCTTAATTTATCAATATTTTACACTATTTAGAGTGTGCTTTCATTTCCAAATTAGGGTTAATTATTTAGTGGATATAGGGTCTGTAAGTGACGTCACAGACAGCGCGCGCTCACCTCTAGAAACAACCATTCTGGGTACAACGCGTCAGCGGGTCCCTATACTTTACTATGGGCCTCGAACTAGACTCACTGATGTTTGAGATATGAATGCAATGTTAGATTTGAAAACCATATGGAATAAATTTTTGGGGGTGTACCTTCATACTCGTACTAGTTTTAAATCGCAAGACGCTGGTTTTCTGTGCGTTTCACGCCATTAGAAAGAGCTCCCTATGCTTTGTATATGGGGCGGTGAAGCGTCATGTACCCAAAACCGGATTCGCTGGAGGTGAACGCGCGCTGTCTGTGATGTCACTTACAGACCCTATTCCCGCAACAAATTGTTCGCGGCGGTCGATCGTGCTCCGCAACTCAACCCTGGTTCCCCGGAATCACTCACGTGACCGAATCACGTAAAGCGCGGTATGAGTGTGAGCGTGAGAGGTGCCTGTAATCTATATTCTAAACTATTCGAGCAAAGACACGGGAACAGTTTGTACAAAATCATGGTTTTTCAATATAAGGACATTAAGCTCCCATTTAAAACGTTTAGATAAATCTCTAAGTAGTTGAATGTCTTTTAATGAGATTAATGCGTTTCCCTGACGTTGGCGCAGTCATAGGTCATGACTGTGGGTGATAACAAGATTTTTTACAAATAGACCTGTTTCAATCGATCTGTCTTCTGTTTTATCCTATTCTGCCACTTTGCGAGTCTAATGCTGATGTCTGAAAAATTAAACCAAGAAAAACTATCCATAGCCTAAACCAATATAGGTCAATAGACTAGTATAGTCATAGGCCTATCAGTCAATCTCATTCTTACTCTTACTCTTAGCCTAGGTCAGATCAAATGTTTCCTTAGAAACTATTGATTCAATTAAATTAATTAAGCTTATCTTGTGCCGTGCAAAATCATATCTCCTGTATTTACGCTTATAATATAATATCATATCGCATTTAATAATGAGTGAAAACCCATCTTACTGGACTAAAAGGCGGAAAATAACAGCTCAGGTGGAACAGCATATTCCTGACATTGATTGTGAGCGATCCCAGACATGTTTTAACGAGACTATTTCACAGGAAGCAAGTCTACAAAATAACAACATCGATCAGAATCCTGAAGAACAAGAGCTTTTGATTAATGCATTAGAAAGAGATGATGCCATTCAGGAACGGTTTGGTTCACTGTCTGATAATTATGCTTCTGATCTGGAAGATGGTAATCTTGAAGATAGTAATCTGGAAGAATACCAGGCAAACCGACCGCAGACGAAGCCGGCCGCCGTCCGAAAACAGACGGTGGGAGAGGGTGGGTAATGGGGGGGGGGTGTCTTTGTCTCGGCGGTGTCTGGCAGCCGGATTAGTGTAAGGGGGTGGGTGGGGCGGGGGGGAAGTTCTGCTTGAATTCGGAGACAATAACAATTGGTCTTTGTCTCGGCGGTGTCTGGCTGCCGGATCAGTGTTCGCGCCTAGTTGGCTGAGTGCACCGGGACCACACCACTCCTACCAGTTGTTGACTGAACAACGAGATTAACATATTAACATGATCAAGTGCTGAAATGGGCTTTCGGGTCGGGTTGTTGAAATCAACTAACAAAAATATGTATATATTAACATCTTTATTAACGGCAATAAGCGCTGTAGGGGACTACTGTTCCTGGGCGGGTTGCTCTGGGGCAAATCAGCCTCCCAGTAGGTGACGAGCGGGCGGCTCTGTAGCGGACTACTGTTCCTGGGCGGGCGGCGAGCAGGTCTCGAGGAGTGTTTCTCCCGGCTCCTCCCAGTAGGTGACGAGCGGGCGGCGCTGTAGCGGACTACTGTTCCTGGGCGGGCGGCGAGCAGGTCTCGAGGAGTGTTTCTCCCGGCTCCTCCCAGTAGGTGACGAGCGGGCGGCGCTGTAGGGGACTACTGTTCCTTGGCGGGCGGCGCTGTAGGGGACTACTGTTCCTTGGCGGGCGGCGTGCAGGTCTCGAGGAGTGTTTCTCCAGGCTCCTCCCAGTAGGTGACGAGCGGGCGGCGCTGTAATATTGCATATTGTAATTAATCGTGAACACTGATGAATATTCAGTACGTCGCCGCAGGCAGGGAAGTTCGGCCAACTTCTCTTCACCGGAAACTGTTAGTGACAGTGTGTAAACTGGCCACTTCGACGGAATCTTCAACCTGTCCGGAATTATCTGACCAGCAACAGGATAACCGAAAGGGAAAGTGATACAGACAGTGAAGCTGAAGGTGTCAACAAGGTTAATGTGCTATTAGAGACCATGACAGGGGCAAAGCGGGGACTGACAAAGCGAGACAGCCACAAAGTAGCAAGAGCTGGGCCTGGGCTCGAGCCAGGACTGGCTTGCAAGCGACACTTCAATATACACACTTCTTCATTCTTCAATTAATTGACCCTCAATCAAAATTGCCCAAAGCAGGTTACCCAGCTGACGTTGTTAGTAGTATGCATTGGCTTACTGGGGGGGGGGAGGGTACCATAGTAAATCAGTGTAGGGGTGTGCATGGTGATGTGCCGTCATACTTTTGTTTATCAGCGACATATCAATATGTGCATTAATTAGGCCGGTCTGATTCAGGAAAGATAGGGTGAATGCCAGTTTTTGAACACAATATAACAAAGAATAAACCAATGTTTATTTAGCAACTTTATTTATCAACTAAAATGTTATCTTATCGTAATTCACCCAAATTATATGAATCAACTAATTTAATAATAATCTTGTGAACAATTTAAATTAAATCCGTATGGGTCTGGAAGGGGGCGTCCAGTGTCCAGTCTCAATTTTTCAAAATTCGCAGTGTCATGTCGACTTTTCAAAATTCGCAGTGTCAAATGTCGATTTTTCAAAATTTGCAGTGTCAAATGTCAAAAGCGTCACTTTTTTCATTTTTATTTTTTTTTTAAATGCCACTAACCGTGTGGATGTTTTTTTTTTAAGTCCTCGGTGTTGGAATTTGAGGGTCAATGACAAACGTCGATTTTTCAAATATGCCTGCATGTGTCGCGTGTCGCCATTCGACCCTGCCAGACCCTTGGCTATATATGCAGCAACGAGTGGATCTAGCGAATACCGGATAAAAAACGGGGGGGGGGGGATTCATTGCTATGACGTAACAGGCACAATTTCAGCGGACAGTCAGCTCTTTCCAGGAATCTGCTGCTCGCCGATACCTTGACTGTATCACCTGCCTTCACTTTCATGTGATTTTTTTGCGCCTGAATTTTCCAGATAAGAAAACGTTCTTTAAACGGCAGAAAAAACATTTTGAAATACGAACCTAAAAGTATTACACCTCCATTTACGTTTTAACGTATTTATATGGTAATAAAACCGTTATGATTTATTATAACCAAATAAGAACCAAAAAAAAGTTCTAAAAAGGTTTTAAAAACGTGTTAGCTGGGAAAGACTTGGTGATGCAAATTTCCGAAAACAACGCACCGAAACGTTTACGTTTACTGTTTCCGCCCGCATGCAGATATCTGTTTGAATATTCATAAGAAACTGCATAATCACGGAACCGGAAGCGCCAACCGGCTGTGAATTACAAAAACGCGGGCCGGTTGTTCCTCTGGTCTGGGGCAAATCAGCCTACTGCCGGCGGCGAGCAGGTCCAGAGGACTGCGGCGCCCCTAGCGGTACTCCTCCCAGTAAGTGACGAGCCGAGCGTTCCATGCTTTCGATCCTGCTTTCGTACAGTTCCTGTTCGGATGTACACCAAAATAACAGCTCAGGTGGAACAGCATATTGCTGACATTAATTGTGAGCGATCCCAGACATGTTTTGAAGAGACGATTTCACAGGAAGCAGTCTACAAAATAACAACATTGATCAGAATCCTGAAGAACAAGAGCTTTTGAATAATGCATTAGAAAGAGATGATGCCATTCAGGAACAGTTTGGTTCACTGTCTGATAATTATGCTTCTGATCTGGAAGATGGTAATCTGGAAGATAGATCTAGTAGTGATCTGGAAGATAGATCTAGTAGTGATCTGGAAGATAGATCTAGTGGTGATCTGGAAGATAGATCTAGTAGTGATCTGGAAGATAGATCTAGTAGTGATCTGGAAGATAGATCTAGTAGTGATCTGGAAGATAGATCTAGTAGTGATCTGGAAGATAGATTTAGTAGTGATCTGGAAGATAGACCCAGTAGTGATTTGGAAGATAGATCTGGTAGTGATCTGGAAGACAGATCTAGTAGTGGTCTGAAAGATAGATCTAGTAGTGATCTGGAAGATAGATTTAGTAGTGATCTGGAAGATAGTGTAGCGTCTTTGTCTGATGATACTGCTGATACTGTCAGTGATTCTGAAGAACTAGAAGGTGAAGGCTTGAAATATGAGCTATCAACTTGGGCAGTTAAGAATCAATTACGTTGTCCTCCCTTGCAGAATTGCTTGGACTGCTAAAACCTTTCTTCCCCACTTTGTCAAAAGACCCTAGGACGTTGCTGGGTACAGCAACTGTTTATGACATCAATAATGTTGCTGGTGGTCAGTACTATCACTTTGGGATTGAGTCCAGTGTAAAAATATAACTTGATAAAAACCTTAGATATGCAACTGAAAATAGGAATCTTCCTTTGCAAGTAAACATAGATGGACTTCCCCTTTTCAAAAGTACAAGTTTGCAGTTTTGGCCTATACTCGGTCTTCTGAAGGACTGTCCGGGCGAATCTCCGTTCATCATTGGTTTATATTCTGGAACATCAAAGCCTACAGATGTTTCTGGGTATCTTGAAGATTTTGTGCAGGAGATCAATCTACTTCACAATAATGGTTTTGAACACAAGGATCGTCATTATGAAATTCTTGTATCATCTGTTATTTGTGAAACACCGGCCCGTGCCTATATCAAACAAACAAAGGGACACAGTGGCTATTCAGCATGTGATAAATGCACACAGGAAGGCCAGTGGGTGGGGAAAATGACTTTTCCGGAAGTTGATGCTCCACTGCGCACAGATGTAGCTTTTGACGAGATGGTTGATGAAGGCCATCATGTGGGCCGTTCTCCAATAATAGACACCGGCATTGGCATGGTATCTCAATTTGCAATAGATTACATGCCGTGTGTTCGCTTGGGTGTAATAAGACGTATACTCAATCTGTGGATGAAAGGCCCCTTGAACTATAGATTAGGGACTATATGCTAAACAACCAATTTCTGATTCATTAGTTGGTCTAAAGAACTGTCTTCCAAGGGAATTTTCCAGGAGGCCACGCTCCCTCAAAGAAGTAGACCGGTGGAAAGCAACAGAATTTCGACAGTTTTTATTATACACAGGACCAGTGGTATTGCTCAACAGAATAGATGATGCCATTTACAAAAATGTCATGTTGCTTTTTAGCGCTATCCATATCCTTTTGAAGCCATCACGGTGTGACTTGTACACAGATTATGCTGGAGTTCTCTTGGTTCACTCTGTTCAACATTTTGGAGAACTATACGGTGTGAATATGCTTGTATATAATGTACATGCATTAATTCATTTAGTACAAGTTGTGAAAAACTTATGATGTCTGGATCACTTTTCATCATTCCCCTTTGAAAATTTTTTGCACCAAGTTAAGAGAATGGTGAGGAAACCAGATCATCCTTTGCAGCAGATTGTGCGTAGGATTTCAGAGCGAAAAGAAATATCTTTTCCTGTAAGAAATAAGCCAACATTTAAAAAAGAGCATCACAATGACCCAACACCTGATGGCTTTCCATTCAGCAAACAATATAAGGAGGTCCATATGAGAAAGTACTGCATCAGTGTTGGACAACGAGATAATTGTATAAGAGCTAGGGATGAAATTGGTCTTGTGTGGAACATCCTTCTGTGGGAAAATGAGATATACATAGTGTATGAACAATTTCATACCATAAATGATTTCTTTGCATATCCACTGAAATTTCATTTACTTGGCATTCACAAAGTCTCTGATCTACAAGGTGACTTGCGTACTGTCAAATTGCGAGATGTTAGTGTAAAATGTGCTTTGTTACCCTATGGGAATGCATATGTTGTCATTCCTGTGACTCGGGTAGTTTGGTAAAGAATGCTGGGAAATGTGATTGGAGATGAAGAGCATTACAGTTAAAATCGAGGAGCTTTATAAATTATTTAAATTAAACTCGACATTATGGTCTACAAACTAAATGAATCCATGACTTTGTTTCAGTTGTTAAAAAATTCCTTGCTAAATACTGGATGTCCTCATTCAGCAACTAGGTTTTTGCGGGGTGGAATTTGAAGAGGACCAAACTGTTGATGTGGTGCCAATTGGTTGGTTGAATAACAAACAGGATACCTGCATGTGGCCTGCACACAGGTCCATGTCAAAAGTGGTCAGAGATGTACAGTCAAGTAAGGTGCCATATCACCATGATGAAATCCAATGAAATATCAACGGTGTACGCCACAGTTTTACGTTGTTTGGGTTATATTTACTAGACACATGTAAAAAGCACCTAACGCTTTTGGAAGAAATAAGAGCTCAGATGGTGCAGAACACCAAGCTCTTGACGTTGATCCACTGGCGACTTGACGCTGAAACAGCCGGTGATACACGTGACGAGAGATCGACCGAAGCACCTGAAGGAACGTCCCTACCTCTGATGGATCTGAAAATGCTTCAAGCTATTGAAGCCCAACTCGAGAATGCTCGTATAGTATGTACCTGACAGAGTATGAAATTGCTGTAGGCCGTTTTTGCTATCCTTGAACCAAAACATTATTTAAACGTTATTTATTAACATTCTTTATCATCCCATATTGCCGGTAGGTCTGGACTGTTTATTCTTTATTGAAGCGTAGGATATAAAATGAACAAATGCGTATTACGTGCAGAGAATCGAGTGGGGGACGGGCCTGTTGTAATTACACTCTTATTGATATGCATAGAATGTGTTATAGCTATATCTCAAGCATAGCGTATAGGTTCAAACTTATGTACCCCCTCCCCCCCTCCGTGAGACCTTTCCGGCTTGGTGAATTTGAGCGGTCCAAACGAATAATTAAAAAAACAAGGGTCTTATTGTATTATCTACTCCTAATGGTGAAATTGTGAAATCTACTCATAAAATACGAACGCACCAATTACCCAATATTAACATTTCGTTTACATCTCACTTTACATTTAACTTATGCCTTTATCAGCTACGATCTAATTAATGTGATGGTTTAACTTCAGGAGCTGTGCGCAGGAATAGAGGGACGAAGGCCGAGGTTGAGAAATGCGTAAAGGACTGGCTGCGCTAGGCCTGCGACCGGGATGGTGGGCGGAAGAGGCGAGCATTGGCGAAGGCTGCCCACGATCCTTAGGCCGCCCACGATCCTTAGGCCGGCGCCCACGATCCTTAGGCCGTCCACGATCCTTAGGCCGGCGCCCACGATCCTTAGGCCGGCGCCCACGATCCTTAGGCCGGCGCCCACGATCCTTAGGCCCCCCACGATCCTTAGGCCGGCGCCCACGATCCTTAGACCGCCCACGATCCTTAGGCCGTCCACGATCCTTAGGCCGCCCACGATCCTTAGGCCGGCGCCCACGATCCTTAGGCCGCCCACGATCCTTAGGCCGTCCACGATCCTTAGGCCGCCCACGATCCTTAGGCCGGCGCCCACGATCCTTAGGCCGCCCACGATCCTTAGGCCGGCGCCTACGATCCTTAGGCCGGCGCCCACGATCCTTAGGCCGGCGCCCACGATCCTTAGGCCGCCCACGATCCTTAGGCCGCCCACGATCCTTAGGCCGCCCACGATCCTTAGGCCGCCCACGATCCTTAGGCCGCCCACGATCCTTAGGCCGCCCACGATCCTTAGGCCGTCCACGATCCTTAGGCCGCCCACGATCCTTAGGCCGGCGCCCACGATCCTTAGGCCGGCGCCCACGATCCTTAGGCCGCCCACGATCCTTAGGCCGCCCACGATCCTTAGGCCGGCGCCCACGATCCTTAGGCCGGCGCCCACGATCCTTAGGCCGCCCACGATCCTTAGACCGCCCACGATCCTTAGGCCGTCCACGATCCTTAGGCCGCCCACGATCCTTAGGCCGGCGCCCACGATCCTTAGGCCGCCCACGATCCTTAGGCCGGCGCCCACGATCCTTAGGCCGCCCACGATCCTTAGGCCGGCGCCCACGATCCTTAGGCCGCCCACGATCCTTAGGCCGCCCACGATCCTTAGGCCGCCCACGATCCTTAGACCGGCGCCCACGATCCTTAGACGGCCCACGATCCTTAGGCCGTCCACGATCCTTAGGCCGCCCACGATCCTTAGACCGCCCACGATCCTTAGGCCGCTCACGATCCTTAGATTTGCAGATCTGCAAATGACCTTTATTATGTTGAAAATTATCTTATCTTTAAGTGTTTAATGAATAAATATGCATTCCATTTCATTTTTATTTCATGGTAGGTGCATTTTTACAACTGCATCAATAGTAATATCACGCACATAGCGGACCAGCCACGGCCGATTAGTTTAATCGTTGCGGATCAACGTTTTAGTCCAGCGGCGATTCCTTCAGGCGCTAACGGTGGCCCAACAATGACCCGATGAGCAGATTCGCGGCAGACCAACGTTGGCCCAACGGTTGTTCGTTCAAGCGCTAACAGTGGCCCAACTATGGTCCAACGTAGAAGGCCAACAATGACCCGATGAGCAGAATCACGGTGGGCCAACGTTGGCTGCCGACGTTGGGCCATCTCTGCAACCAACTGTCAGCCGCCGTTGGCCCAACTATCCTTGCTATCTGCGTTGGCCGTGAAGCCGCGCCGCGTTGATTGCTTTCACCGCATTCTTTTGCAGTGGCCTGCTGACTGTTAACACACACGTAGGATTAACACTGACGGTTATCACTTTCAAACATCGACACATATGACTAGGTGGGATGTCTTTGTGTACGCTACGCATACTCCAAAGAGCCTTCAGGCTGTATTACCAAATGACAGGGTCTTGTGAAGTTATTAAGTGCATATTTATAAGGTCACGTCACATTTCTCATTGTACAGTCAGCACATCAAACCATGCCCAATCAATCCAAATGATAACTACAGGTAGCGCTCTCTATAAAACATTAATGTTACAACCATTCCTTGTGACAGCAAGTCGGCTCCACTGTTGACAATGTTATGTCAGCACAGGCGTAAGTCGCTATAGATGACGCTATTAAAACCATTGATGCTTTGGCATTCCGACGTTCTCGCACTCGCCTCCCTGACAACGGAACAGAGGGACAGGCCTGGAGCGATGATGACGACGATTCACCAGCTGATGTCAAACCCCGCCATAAAGAGGCACGGATGGCAGTCAAGTAGGCCTACTGCGTTAGATTTCGTGGAGTGTCATGCAAACTTGTGTGTCAAAAGTAAACACGTGGAACATACCGCAGATTTGCTAAAATACTTACAGAAGTATTCTGCCAATACCGTGTGCTTTGGATCCTTTCTTAAAAAATGTAGTTTACCCACAAACGTTCAGTGGCCCAAGTTACCGTTGCCGCATGTACGCAAAGACTACACAAACAATCGGCCATTGCCCAAGGGTCATGCAAGTCACACCGCAGATAACGACCAATGAAATCGCTCGATTCCAGGACCCTCAGATGCTCGTCTTTCCGCCAGTCATCATTTCTTTTTCGTTTACCCCTACCTCCCATCTCTAATCCCTCCGCCACCCCCCACCACCCATCCACTTCTCTCCGCCATCCCCTACCTCCCATCTCTATTCCCTCCGCCACCCCCCACCACCTATCCACTTCTTTCCGCCATCCCCTACCTCCCATCTCTATTCCCTCCGCCACCCCCCACCACCCATCCACTTCTCTCCGCCACCCCCTACTTCCCATCTCTATTCCCTCCGCCACCCCCCACCACCCATCCACTTCTCTCCGCCAATCCTTACCTCCCATCTCTATTCCCTCCGCCACCCCCACCACCCATCTACTTCTCTTCGCCATCCCCTACCTCCCATCTCTATTCCCTCCGCCACCCCCCACCACCCATCCACTTCTCTCCGCCATCCCCTACCTTCCTTCTCTATTCCCTCCGCCACCCCCACCACCCATCTACTTCTCTCCGCCATCCCCTACCTCCCATCTCTGTTCCCTCCGCCACCCCCACCACCCATCCACTTTTCTCCGCCATCCCCTACCTCCCATCTCTATTCCCTCCGCCACCCCCGACCACCCATCCACTTCTCTCCGCCATCCCCTACCTCCCATCTCTATTCCCTCCGCCACCCCCCACCACCCATCCACTTCTCTCCGCCATCCCCTACCTCCCATCTCTAATCCCTCCGCCAACCCCCACTACCCATCCTCTTCTCTCCACCATCCCCTACCTCGCATCTCTATTCCCTCCGCCACCCCCTACCGCCCATCCACTTCTCTCCGCCATCCCCTACCTCCCATCTCTATTCCCTCGCCACCCCCCACCACCCATCCACTTCTCTCCGCCATCCCCTACCTCCCATCTCTATTCCCTCCGCCACCCCCACCACCCATCCACTTCTCTCCGCCAGCCCCTACCTCCCATCTCTAATCCCTCCGCCAACACCCACCATCCATCCACTTCTCTCCACCATCCCCTACCTCCCATCTCTATTCCCTCCGCCACCCCCCACCACCCATCCACTTCTCTCCGCCATCCCCTACCTCCCATCTCTATTCCCTCCACCACCGCCACCACCCATCCACTTCTCTCCGCCATCCTCTACCTCCCATCTCAATTCCCTCGCCACCCCCCACCACCCATCCACTTCTTTCCGCCATCCCCTACCCCCATCTCTATTCCCTCCGCCACCCCCACCACCCATCTACTTCTCTTTGCCATCCCCTACCTCCCATCTCTATTCTCTCCTCCACTCTCCACCACCCATCCACTTCTCTCCACCATCCAATACCTCCCATCTCTATTCCCTCCGCCACCCCCCACCACCCATCCACTTCTCTCCGCCACCCCCTACCTCCTATCACTATTCCCTCCGCCTCCCCCCACCACCCATCCACTTCTCTCCGCCAATCCTTACCTTCCATCTCTATTCTCTCCGCCACCCCCCACCACCCATCCACTTCTCTCCGCCAATCCTTACCTCCCATCTCCATTCCCTCCGCCACCCCCCACCACCCATCCACTTCTCTCCGCCAATCCTTACCTCCCATCTCTATTCCCTCCGCCACCCCCACCACCCATCTACTTCTCTTCGCCATCCCCTACCTCCCATCTCTATTCCCTCCGCCACCCCCCACCACCCATCCACTTCTCTCCGCCATCCCCTACCTTCCTTCTCTATTCCCTCCGCCACCCCCACCACCCATCTACTTCTCTCCGCCATCCCCTACCTCCCATCTCTGTTCCCTCCGCCACCCCCACCACCCATCCACTTCTCTCCGCCATCCCCTACCTCCCATCTCTATTCCCTCCGCCACCCCCCACCACCCATCCACTTCTCTCCGCCATCCCCTACCTCCCATCTCTATTCCCTCCGCCACCCCCCACCACCCATCCACTTCTCTCCGCCATCCCCTACCTCCCATCTCTAATCCCTCCGCCAACCCCCACTACCCATCCTCTTCTCTCCACCATCCCCTACCTCGCATCTCTATTCCCTCCGCCACCCCCTACCGCCCATCCACTTCTCTCCGCCATCCCCTACCTCCCATCTCTATTCCCTCGCCACCCCCCACCACCCATCCACTTCTCTCCGCCATCCCCTACCTCCCATCTCTATTCCCTCCGCCACCCCCACCACCCATCCACTTCTCTCCGCCAGCCCCTACCTCCCATCTCTAATCCCTCCGCCAACACCCACCATCCATCCACTTCTCTCCACCATCCCCTACCTCCCATCTCTATTCCCTCCGCCACCCCCCACCACCCATCCACTTCTCTCCGCCATCCCCTACCTCCCATCTCTATTCCCTCCACCACCGCCACCACCCATCCACTTCTCTCCGCCATCCTCTACCTCCCATCTCAATTCCCTCGCCACCCCCCACCACCCATCCACTTCTTTCCGCCATCCCCTACCCCCATCTCTATTCCCTCCGCCACCCCCACCACCCATCTACTTCTCTTTGCCATCCCCTACATCCCATCTCTATTCTCTCCTCCACTCTCCACCACCCATCCACTTCTCTCCACCATCCAATACCTCCCATCTCTATTCCCTCCGCCACCCCCCACCACCCATCCACTTCTCTCCGCCACCCCCTACCTCCTATCACTATTCCCTCCGCCTCCCCCCACCACCCATCCACTTCTCTCCGCCAATCCTTACCTTCCATCTCTATTCTCTCCGCCACCCCCCACCACCCATCCACTTCTCTCCGCCAATCCTTACCTCCCGTCTCCATTCCCTCCGCCACCCCCCACCACCCATCCACTTTTCTCCGCCATTCCCCACCCTCCCATCTCCATTCCATTCCACCAATCCCTTTGTTTCGTTTTATTGTTCCACCGTTTGGGATGGGCCTTGCGTGGCCCCACCTTCACACGGCTTGCTTCTTAGTTAATAATTCCTACTTACAGGCCAATAAAGTCATTATCTTATGTTTAGGCCTATACCTTATGTACATATCTGCGTCCTCGCTAACGCTTGAAGCGTAGGGGAGACAGCGGCTGCTTCGGCCAGTTTTCACTCAAGTTGATCTGTCGGCAGTTATTTCCTAGCTAGGAAGGCATGCTACATCTGATATAACAGGTACATATCTTGGCAAAGTTACTGGCATTACTTTACAGTTGTGGTCTATTTACTAACACTATAATTTTGTTATGTTCACTCGGGCTGTTGGATCTTCAATTGATCGTCATACTTTCCATGTCGCCTGGATCATATACGGACGCTCGCCACTGCAGTCTTACTGTAGAGATCCGACCCCCCTCGAAACCACCCTGGCCCTTCCTGCCCCACCCGACAAATAACCAGACATAACCAATTAAGCTGGCTGGGGGTGCCACATTCTAATCCCCTCATTATCGTGTTTGCATTGGATAGCTAGAAATAGTCCAGAGCGACTTAGGGGTCTATATGTTGGGAGCAGGTAGGTGGGTGGGGGCTCCGATGGGTAGGTAGGTAGGTGGGGGCTGTGATGGGAGGGTGGTAGATGCTTGTGTTATTGTTCTCTATATAGATTGGTTGGAAGAGGTGTTGTTATAAAACGAACTCGATTCGGTCAGGACTGGTGCACGGCGATGTATGGTGTGGTGGCTGGACTAGATTCCCTTGTGTCATATATCTGTGTGGCTTCCTTTAGTTCCATGGTATTTAACATAGAGGTAATACGTTTTTACGGGGGACCCCTCTCTCTCCGGCGAGAATCCTAAAGTTCGAAAGTTTAAATGAATCCAGCAAGATAGAGGTGCGATTATCCGTCAGTGTTGTGTTTTTTATTTTAATTACTTCGAAAAACAGTCCATGTAATCACGATTGTAATCATGATTACCTTGAATGTAATCGTAATCGTTATGGATTACTTTCATATTTCCTGTAATCTTAATCGTAATCGTAATCGTAATCGATTACATTTACAATGTAATCACCCCATGCCTGCACCAGATATGTAACAAATTCAACAAAGTCTACGAACGAAAAACTTTACTTACGCAGTCTGATTTCAAGTATTTGCTTCCGGTAGCGAGATAGTTTATCTGATCGCCACGGTTTTCTCCACGCACGCGCGGAACGAATCATGTAACCGGCTGGTGTCAGCTGATCGAACATGATGTAGCCGAGTAAAATGATAATCGAGGTGGCCCGACTTACCCCGCGAGCGAACTTTGTCTTACTGTACATGTACATACGGGTTCTGTAATGTAATGAATGGCCGTTACGACCCCCGGCCGGTGTTTTGCATTATGTGGGTGTGATCCACCGAATCTCTCTTCTACCCACTCCAGCCACCACCATAAATATATGGTTGGGGGGGGGGGGGGGTGGAGAGCAAGGGGGGGGGGGTCGTGTTCCCAGATCACGAAGAATAAATTTCGTTATTCCCAGGTCACGACGAATTAAAAGCAGAACTCTCCACATGCAATGGAAGGGCGGATACACGATACTAAATTGACGATTTCCCGATTCATCGTTATTTATTATTAAAATTCCCAGTTCACGATTAATGAAAATCCTTGATCATGACGGTCGGCTAATACCCCATTCCCAGTTCACGAAGAATTATTTCCTCATTCCCAGTTCACGGTGAAATGAAAAGCCCAATGCCGAGGAACGCAAATACCCCTTGCCCCCCCCTCTCCCCGCCCCCCCACCTCCCATGTATAGGTATATACATTCATGTATTATATCTGAGTCATTACGAAAATGGTAAAAATTCTGTATTATAAGCTTTAAGTTGAACATCAATGCTTAAGCTGCTTATTCTTGGTAAAGTCATGCGCCTTGTTCTATGAATAATCGATGCACCAAGCAACACGTGTGTTCTCTCCGCTTGAAGTCATGCAGTGTTTAGTTTCGCACGCGTCTGCGTCTGTAACTTAACCCGACCACATATGGTGTCAGGGGATATGCCTTACTGTAAGGAACGGGCGTGGCAGTGATAATATGCAAATAATATATCTGTAACATCTGGTGCAGATCTATAATACTTCATTGATTGTGTCCTTCACCAGGGTGAAGTAAACGACGTTGCATATGGTAACTACTGCACACCGATATCTTGCAATCAGGGTGACTGAATGTTGTTGTTTTGTTTTTTGTTTTTTTGGAGGGGGGGGGGGGGTATTTGCTCCTGTCATGAAGAAACCTTAAAAATGCAATGCCGTACGACGTCTTTGTACTTAAGGCTTATATAGCATTACGCTTATCGGACGTCAGAGGATCATAATGTGGAGTGAATTGACCTGCAAATCTGTAGTTTCGATTGGTCTGAATCTTGCTTATCTTGTCACAGTGTGCGACAATCTGGTGATATGGCTAGCTAGATGCAAGTCGATGTGCTCAATCTCGGCCTCTGTTTGATAACGTGATAACTATTTCAATGGCCTTTTGGTCTATAGCATGGGATGTAGACTCCTTATTCCACATTCCACCATGTACACTCTTTTACATGCGGACATGGGTCCGGCTCGATAGCTCAGTGAGTTAGATCGCTCGCATTCAGCCCTCTGGCCGTCTAACGGCACGTGGATCGGTGGTACGAGCCCCTCTGTGGTCATGTCTGTGTGGTCGCAGGATAAAGATCTCATGTGCTTTTTCGCAAAGAGTAGGGGGTTACCCCAGGGGACGTGGCTCCACTTCCCCATCCATTTTTCATTGACGCGATATGACCAAAAGCGTTTAAATCGTCCTGAATATACAACCAATCAACTCCCACTGCTACAACCAATGCCAAGTCTACAGAAGCAAAAGTTAACGACGATAGTAATGTTGGTTGCTATTCAACGGCGAGAAAAAAACCGACTTTAAATGGAAGATAAAACTTCAGACCAGCATATCTGCGTGTAATTAGAATGTGTGTACGTATATATGTGTGCACCTGCATGTGTACAGCTATGGGTGTGAGTGTGTTCATGCATACATACCCGTATGTCTGGGTGTACATGTATATATAGTATGTAAGTTCGCGGCATACAAGACATACATGGCGTCTGTTACATGCAGTCTAGTAATAGTCAGTATGCCTACTCACTGCAGACGTCCATGTAACCTGCTGTATCGTGTCATGGATCCTATAACCAGGGTGGCCAAATATGCAGTATCCGCAACGTAAAATGACCCAGGGTTGCAGTTTCAGCTTCATGGATCGAAAATGTGTACACGCTTAAGGGGCAAACTAAGGCATTGGAAGTTTGCTTTGTTAACCTATGCAAGAACAAATCATTCCAATTGTAGTATCGTAACAATTGCATCCAATAGTTGTTTCCCACATTCTTCCAAACATAAACTTGGAACATTCATGTTGTAGTAAAGTTGGCTGGTGGTTTTTAAGATGTGTATCGCATATTAATCATTATTACGCGATTGTTATCAGTCGTTTTGTCATTTCCGTAGACAGTTATATTAGGATCCTTTTTAGAAGACATTTGAACCCCTGATGGGAAACAGTGACCAAGGTAAGGTTTCACTAAAATTAATACGTACATTTTGCTCGTTACCTCTTTCAAGCGTTATTTTGAATTGTCTGTCAAGAATAAATGGCATGGAGACGGCTTCGCACCTGCTTACATCTGCTTATTATCTATAGTCGTTGTATTCTGGCTATTAACTCTGCGTGATACAGATACCCTGGATCTGTCCATTCCGCCTTTTGTCATCAGTTCCGTTCTAAACCGCGCACTGGAATTACTAACTGGCAGCATGCGACGCATGTGCAAATAAAAGCTGCCTTAAAAATACAGCATCACGACGCGTGTTGGCAAAATTCGTAATATCTGTATATCTGTATCATATAGAGTCTGACCGGACACGTGCCGACATGGAGACATATGCTGACAAGTGTCTGAGTCCCACTTAACCCGCCCCTGCATGGACTAGAAGGCAGTAAAAAAAGACAGACAGCCAGCAAGGTAGACGTCGTAACAGGTACGTTGCATATCGCCGTCATGATGGCCGCCGCAGGTATGGTCAGGGGTCCCGCTGTGGGTGTGCACGCTATAGCGGCCCATGCGCGTGGCTCGGGTGACACCTACAAATGACTACATGCCGACTATCAGCGGTATCCCATATCGTCGTGATCCTCAGCGCTACAGGTTAGCTGTTAGCACCAGTTCACGCATAACGTATCTAGGCTGCTAAACGCCTTGCTTGACGTCCAATTAGGAGTGTGACAGGCAAGCCATATATTATATATCATATATATGTACCATGGGCTTTGTGCCTAAAGTACTTAATAAACATTTTAACAATTAGGAGTGTGGGGATATTCCGTTAGCCTTCGTCGCCGTTTTGTTTATCTTTAATTACCCTGTTATTATCAACTACAAGAATACTGCGCTGAATGCATGTTATCACCAAGAACGAATTAAATATAGTTATCAATTTACTGGTGTCGAATGTTAGTAATCAACGCTTAATTAAATCTAATTCCGCGAGAGGAAACACGTGCATTACGCATTAGCACATACTGGGTATACGGTACAGCCAGATGGTGTAACGATGACGTGTGAGAGAAAGAATATCGAAAAGCAAAACACGCTTTTTGTCGTGTGTTTTGACTGTATGTTCATTGCTGCGCGAGCAGGCGAATCTACCCTAGCGGCTGATCGGGACTGCCATGTACAATATCTTTCCAATCGATTGCCATGTCGAGTTCAATATATGAATATATTTTGTGCACTGGGATATATTTGACGTTTCGGTACAGCGAAATATTGATTGATGGTAAACCGGTCAGTTTCGCTTTAGGGAGGTATATACCAACGATTGTGTTTTTGACCTTGGCTTCCCATGGAGTCAGTGGGTGGGGTGGGGGGGGGGTAGCGTGGCGATGCGGGCGACGAAGGCTCGCACTGAACGAGTTCATCGTGAGTCGCTAGTTTGGTTTGTTCAAGTGAAGCATCTGGACATGTCAACAACAACTGATGCGCGTCGCTTCCCACTACAGCTGTACCGTACATGCGACCCCCCCTCCCCCCCCCCCCCCCCCATCCCCGCTACCAACCCCCACCTCCCAAAGCACGTAACCCAGACGGGTGATCGCAGCCTATCGGAATCCACCCGCATGTGGGGGGGGGGGGTGTGGGGTGAAGTGATGAGGGCGATGGAGTTGCGGGGTGTTTTTTGATACGCATTGTTATACGCCGGGGCTATGCGGGGTGTGAGGGTACGAACCCGGTTGGATGTAGGAGGGGTGGGGCTGGAGAGTAGGGCGGGTGGGCGGGCGGGGTCTCACAGCTGGTCGTATTCACAGCCGCGCTGGATCCTATTGGATGAATAGCATAAGTTGGCTCTCTGCATAGTTATGAGTACGTGGTACGGGAATCTATGCCTCCAGGCCGTCCGTGACAAGTGAGGAGCCACCAGCCACAGGTGGAAAGGCCATCACGATGCTCTACATATTACTTACCCACTGGCTGGACTAACCCTCTCAACGACCAGTCAAGGCGCCATGACAGATGACGTGAACTGGGAAAAGTCCTTTGTTATCGGCGCGCCAGTTTCGGAATTCATACACGGAGCACACGTGGTGCAATAAGGGAGAGATCCCCGAATCTTATTGGTGTATAAGTCAGATACGTCAGATACAGAGGGCGTGGCGAGATTGGGAGACACACCAGAGACAGGGAGGGGTGAGACAGAGAGACGGAGGGAGGGACGGAGACGCCGGCGCCGGCTGAGCGCCTACGTAAGAGCGGTGGGGTGTAAAAGTGACTGATGCAACAACGTCAGCCAGTAACCACACCTCAACGATTAAAGTCAGTTTTCTGTAAATCGATTTTGTCCGCGGGGAAATGCATGCACGACGCTACGGAAAACCTGCACGGAGTCTTGTGTTAAAGCGCATTGCCGGCGGCGATGGCGTGATCGTCGCTTAACTGCTCATCGGGTCGAATTTTATATAGCAGATAACGAAGACGTTTGAAGAAATACTATTATTATTATTAGTATCGATAGGTGAGCATAGTCGCGTTTAGCCTATAGGCGGGCCAGCCAGAGGTCTAGTGCGGCAGTTGGCCAGGCTCTGAGAGTGCTTCAGAACACTTATGGTTGTGCGCGCACCGATGACATACGGAGCCAGTCCGTATATATATAGCCGGACAGAAGCCTTGCATCGTGGAAGATACGCACCACGTGACTGGTAGTATATTAATGGCGCTGCGCTGCTAACCCTGCAGGAGGATGAACAAGATCTTAGGACTCCTCTTCGGCATCAAGGACGTCAAGTTCCGTTGCGATGACGACTTCGTGGACCGCCTCAGTCGGCGGTATAGCGTTGGCCTCCTGCTTGTCTTCTCCCTCATCGTTACCACGGGAACCTACGTCGGGGACCGGATCAACTGCTGGTGTCCGGCGCAGTTCACGGGCACTCACGTGGCCTACACCAACGGGATCTGCTGGATCAAGAACACGTACTACGTGCCTCTGGATTACAACGTGGACCTCCCGAAGGACGACCACAACAAGATCATGATCAACTACTACCAGTGGGTGCCTATCATCCTGCTGTGCCAGGCTTTGATATGCTACGTGCCCAGCGTCGTCTGGAGGGTGTGCTGCCGGCGATCCGGGCTCAACGTCGCCTCAATCATGGACGCGGCCATCGCGGGGCAGAGGACGACGTACGCCGACATCCGGGAGAAGACCATCCGGTACATGGTCCTGCAGCTTGATCGCTACTTGATCACCCGGATGCACGAACGCCGCGGGTGCTGGTCCCGGGTCAAGTACGCCTCGGCCAAGTACTGTTGCCTCGTGTACGGCAAGCTGTACGGCAACTTCCTCACCGTCTCCTACATGTGTATCAAGCTGCTATATCTGCTCAACGCCATCGGGCAGCTGTATTTACTGGACGCCTTTCTGGGGGTCAACTACCATTTCTTCGGGATCGAGGTGATGAATCGACTCCTGCGAGGTAAGGAGTGGACCTTCTCAGAGCGCTTCCCACGGGTCACCATGTGCGACTTCCAGATCCGACACATGAACCAGATTCACCGTTACGTCGTCCAGTGCGTCCTGCCCATCAACCTCTTCAACGAGAAGATCTTCATCTTCGTGTGGTTCTGGCTGCTGCTGGTGTCCCTCATCACGCTGATCAGCTTCTTCTCGTGGATGTTCAAGGCGTCGTTCTGGCCCGGCCAGGTCATCTGGGTGAAGCGTCACCTCAAGCCATTCAATGAATCTAAGATTCAGCGAGAGGTCATCAAGAGATTCACCGAGAACTACTTGCGCCGCGACGGTATGTTCGTCTTGCGGCTGGTCAGCTGTAACGTAGGTAACATCGCCGCCAGTGAGGTGCTGGCCGGGCTGTGGGACAACTACGGCCCCGAGCGACGCTACGCAGTCGACAACGTCACCGGCCCCAACGACCGGGACGTCACCCTGCCGGCCCGGGCCCGGCGGGCGGGCGGGCGGCCCAACCCCGTCAAGCCCCCGACGGCCCCCCACCCTCCGTACCCGCCTCACCCGCCCCGCCGTGATATGGAGATGTCGCGACTGCACCGCGTGGACAGCGTCTGAAAACGGCGACGCACGGCGCATGATCACACTGGGTGTGACGTCATCATAAGTCGGGTACCTTGGTATTGGTATCGCTTGCTGGCGGGCTTCTGATTGCAATGCTGTGCCAATGGTCACCGGACGTGACGTCATTGCCAAAATACCGCGACGCTCGGTACACGTGCACCGAGCGTCGCGAGAGGAACCGGAAACCGGAAGCGGACAAAGATGGAGGTGACAACATGTCTACTTCTGGTATAACGGGATGAGACAGACGGCCAATGGTCAAGGAAGGACTCCGCTACTCTCGAAGAGATGAAAAGGTCTTGGCGTCTGGAGAAGGTACCAGACTTGATATCAGGAGCCAATCGGTTTATGAGCAGGTCATGGCTGTAGTCGTATTACTGAAAGGCCCGTGGCCTATTTGCGCTGCTTCCCGTTCCCGGCACTGGATGCAACAACATATTCACCGTCCCCCGGATGTCGACGTTGTGGTTACCCACAAGTCCCGGGATTGGGGCGTTGTGGTTACCCACAAGTCCCGGGATTGGGGCGTTGTGGTTACCCACAATCCCGGGATTGGGGCGTTGTGGTTACCCACAAGTCCCGGGATTCGGGCGTTGTTGTTACCCACAAGTCCCGGGATTGGGGCGTTGTTGTTACCCACAAGTCCCAGGGAACACAAGCGCCGGGGACGACAGGGACTTCCAAGAAACGGGAGCCGTAGGGTCAGTAGTGACTTTGACACCGAAAAAGCTGACTATTCAATAGTTAATACGAGATTTAGTAGAACTGTGCAACCAATAGTTACCCTCTGATTCGGAACGCCGTAGAACTGATAGTTTCTAACACACCCGGAAAGCTGTGGAACAGCTATTTGCCAAGAGAACCGGGAACCTTAGGCACAATGCACTACGGCTTGGTGAGTCATAATGACCATAAGTAGCCAATATCATGTCTCGCAGGACTGACTGATACCTATGTTTCGTTTCTGACAGCATGAGTGATGTAGCCCGAACAGCTTGTCCTTACTGCCGATGGCCTCTGTGGCCTCTACGTGGACAGAAGGGTGATCGACACAGACAGCGGTGGAAGCCATAGTCATGTGCTGTCCTTAGCTCGGAACGATAATTTCCTCATGTAAACGATCATTGTCCGGAAAATCGTTTTCCTCCGACCGATAACATTATTTCCCGGACAATAATTCCGCTCGACCAATAATTCCCCGGACAATCATTATTCCCGGACCATAATTCCTCGGACAATTATCTGCCTAAGAAAATTTTTTCACTCGGACATTTTATTTATTTTAATACGGAAAATGATTCCCCAGCCGGGACGATAATATTCATCATGAACAATCATTGTATTCCGTTAGTAATAGTAATTTGAAGTTTAGTTTCGCAATGCATAAGACAGGTGAGTTTAATCCGGCCATGTAACACACCGCTACGCACAGTGTTGTGTCATCAGATATAAGGGCTTTGGGTGTGGCTGTGATGGTCAGGGTAGCATACTGTATACGTGCTGGGTGCGACTGTCACGGCGACATACAAACCCAGGCACGCTGTGATGTTTTTATAAGCTGCAGTGGCGCTAGTGTTCAGGTATTACGGTAGAGTTCAAAAAAATAGATACATGGTTTTACGAGGCTCAATTTCACGTAGTTATATATATATAGTAAAGCTATACAGACATTCAATACTTGTCTCTTATCATTTGCCCTGCGTCACAAGTGTTTTTGTTACGTTTTCTAAAAAATATAATTATATATCGAGTGAATTATTCGATGGCAGTACGTGCGACACACTAGATGTATTTCATACTCGTTTCTGGTATCGCCGGCCCCGCTTAATCGAAACCCTCCTTATATCATAGACTGCTATGGGCCTCACGGATGCCAGTGAACAATGAAGTAATGCGATGTAGGTGATGATAAGGCACACGGGCATATTGTATAGGCAGCGCCCTCTATGTGGAGAGTTAGCATGCCCGCTGCGGGACCCAGTCTGTATGTATTAACGATTAACGTCATTTATCCACGACTCAGACGCTATACATATATATCCGACCAGTCGAGTGGGGGAACCAGCTCTTTAAATGTCAGCCGGACTGTCGGTACGCCAGCTGGTGTGGACCACCTATATTGGGAAAACCACCTCATACCTTTGCATGCTCGACCCCCCCCCCCCCTCTCTCACACGCCCCCGCCACCACCACCCCTTCATGCATCCATCCCCCCACACCCCCACAACACCCCCACAACACCCCTAGCCCGCACTTAAATCCAATAGCGTTCGACCCGCACACGCCATATCTATATACTGAAATTCCTGCGTTATGGGCCCGACGTGCGCGCTGGGAAACTCAAAAATCGATAACTTCATATTTCGATCCGTGTGTGGTGAAATAATTTAACTGTACTGTTCTCCAATAGAGGGCGCCTGTCTCGGTATGCCGCCCGTCGTTGGCTGATGATATCCTGCAGGTTATCGCTTGTGGACTATCGATGTTCGATTCAGCGTTTTTATGCGCCCATCGGCTGTGCAAATCGGGATGGGTGACGTCAGAAATAGATCGTCAGGAAATACTGCTATTCAAACTTTGACTTTTAATTGTCCATTTGGGTCTGTTGTCAAAGCGACTTCGACATGTTTATAAAAGTAAACGAGTTTGTTTTGTACTCTGGTTAATCCCATGTTGCCTGATATAGCCACGTGCCTCATCAGCAAATATATCAAGGTGACCTACTTGAGCGGTTGATTGGCTGCAGAAAACTTATCCGTGTTTGCTCTAATAAACCTTACTTATCCCCTGTTAAATTAATTAATATATAGGCCAAAAACGCTCTAAACATGGTAGACGTGGCGCGATATAAAACGTTACTTTGTCTGCAGGGATCGCAGTATTACGAAATTTGAAAAAGACAAATGTCGATGGGGTATGGTGTTGCACATGATACTCGCCTCCGGATATATCACGCCGGGAGATAAGCACACAGGCCCAAGCTATAAGCTCAGCGGACCGGGAGGTGTTTGCTGACATGCGTATAATACTAGGCTGAATTCATGGTATGATGATGCTGAACTTTCAGTTCCTCGACGTTCCGAGCAGTCATACATGGTTATATGGTGGAGCATCCTGCTGATCACTGCCTACTGTTTACACCACAGGTGTCCGTTCGTGCTTCAGTGCTGCCAGTCTCGGTTACTGCTTCGTGTGGCATGATTAAGAGTATTCAATTGTAACACAAGTGTCTGCTAATACTTGATTTACATTTGTTTATAGTAAATTTATGATACCGTTAACTGTTATTTTATCCTTTGTGATATGTGTAATTATAGAATTGATGATGGAAGACTCGATCATTGTTGTCTATTCTCAAATCATTTCTGTTATGCAGAAGCGCTTTTTTTGTTGTTTTTTCGTTTTAATTATTCGGTTTTATTGTTTGTTTCCGGTCATTAGTATACTCTCATGTAATCACGACGATAAGTAATTAATGGCGTTAAGTGTTAAGCGCGGAGCCCCACTCACTGTGATATTGTGTGCCATTGGCCAATGTTACACGGGGATCAGTTATCATATGAGAGCGAGCATTGCACATTGCACATGACCGAGGTAACTATGCTCTTCAATCTCCCCCCTCGTACCTCAATAAATACGGTTGTGACAATCCAAACCCGTGTTTCATTAAGTGTTTAACTGCATCTCTTATGCAGATTACTGAATTAACTAACTGAATTGACTGACGGCGAGAGGTGAAGGATGTCATGGCAACTGAAAAAGTTATTTATTGAGACTGGTGACCTCACTGATGGAGACGGGTGACCTAACTGATGGAGACTGTTGACCTAACCGTTAGACTGGTAGACTAACTGACAGATAATTGTGAAGTAACTGATGGTCACTGTTTGTCAAACTAGTGGAGTCTTGATTTAACTGATGGAGACTTGATTAACTGATTGAGATTGATGACGTAACTGATGGAGACTGGTGACCTAATGGATGGAAACTGGTGACCTAACTGATGGAGACTGGTGGCCCAACTGACGGAGACGGGTGACCTAGCGGATGGAGACTGGTGACCTAACGGATAGAGAATTATATCCTAACGGATGGAGACTGGTCACCTTGCCGACGCCATGCCTGATGTGTGACACGTGTTAATGCTTATCTTTGCCCGGTAACAGCAGAAAGACAAACCTCGGAGAGTTCTCGTCGTTCAAACACACAGACACAACATTAACTACAGCTGGCCGAGAGATTAGACAGCGCCAGGTAAATAGCATCCTTCCGAAGGTCAAACCTCCATTGATTGATTGAGCGGGGACACGGTGCAGACGAATGGCATAAAACTGTATTCATGACTCTCACATCTATACATTTGCATGCAAACCAGCCACACCGCGATAAACCAAAACAATCTCTCTGCAGGGGCGGATCTAGGAACTGCACTTTATCCTAGGCTGGGAAAGGTTAAGGGTAAACGATGTTCAGACGCTTGTGTAACAGATCACACAATTGATGGTCGGAATAATAAGATCATCCGTTAGACATTTTAGTGGTCTCTTATCCAAAACCCGCAGTGAGTATGATAAAGCCCAGCATCGATCAGACTAGAGTAATGATGGCATTAAGCTTGGGCCAGGCAATGACGTCGTGTACATTTCACCAATAGTCGTGGCACGTTGAAAAACGTTTTCTTTTCACGAAGTCGATTAAAGTTACATTCAATACTTTGGATGGGTGTAATGTGAACAACATAATTGAGCCCTCTGTGTTGTGCACTGGACACGCGTATCGGGTGTGCGAAAGGGGCGAGGATGCGTGCGCGAGTGAGGGGGGGGGGGGGGGGGTGGGGGGGGGTGCGGGGTAATGCACATCCATCTTTCTTCTGACGGTGTATTAATTCCCACAGACCAACCAAGCAAGCCTCTCCTGTAACTGTGTAAAATTATCGGGTAGTTTTAATGTTTTGGGTAGACCTTCCGCGTGTTCTCCACGTCAAATCAAGAGGCTCTGACTGCAAGTAATCAAACTCATTCTAATTCTCAGGCGTGGATCTGGGAAGTGAAGGGGGAGGGAAGCACTTGGGGTTCAAAATTCTACCGGGTAGGGATACGAGAAAAATATTACGACCGAGGGGAGAGGGTGGGGGGTCCATAATATCATATGAGTGTTCCAGTATAAAGGAAAGGGGGGGGGGGCGGCTAAAGGATCAATTAATAGGATTAACCAGTATAACTTAACTGATGTCAATCCGATCGTATAGTGGTTGATTTTATAGTTGATTGGAACTTTATCTTTGGGCCTCTTAACAGAGGCGGATCCAGAAAGTCTGGATAGGGGAGGCCGATTGCAGGGTCGGATCCAGGTATGCCGGATAGGGGGGGCGGTATCGGTTTTCATAGGTTAAATGATATAAATTTCGGCTCTAAAAGGGGGGGCCGGGGCCGGTTCCACCCCCCCCACTTTGGATTCGCCCCTGCTTAAGGCCTTTTACTGTTGCGATGTATGCATAGATTAGATATAAACTATATACAACGAACCTTTCAGAGATCTTGAACCTTGAAATCTTGAGACAAGATCTAGAGCAAATAAAACCTCACAATATACAGATGAAAGAACTCTAATTCTCCAAGACATCGCTTATGCATTACGGAAATCGAACGATTGTCAATGTATGCCGAACAGTATGGAAGACGGCGAAAACTTACGGGGACCAACCCATACGCGTCTTGGGCCTGTATATGGGACATAACAAGGAACATTGCTATTCTCTATACTGGGAAAGCAAATTCAAAATCTATGGAAATCATGCTTTCCAGTTGCAAAAGGAGAAAAAGCAATTCCTCGGAAATATAACCATATTAGGAAAAAATATCAAAAATCAGTGAAAACAGTGAAAAATATGTTTGACGATTGCATCTCTCTTATGGCATGGCGAATTAAATATGGCACAGATTGAACCTTACCTTAAATCCATATAAGCAGCGTGGCTGACGATAACATTTCCAGAGGCAGAAATGTTTGCCTTGATTAAACAAGATCCGTGAATTTTACAGAGAGGTTGTTATATCTTTTAATCAGGCCCACTCTCTTGAGCTGACGACATGAGAAAAAAACGCAATAAGACAATACATATGGATTAACTAACATAACATAAGGGGTTTTTTTTTTATCAAAGGAGGAAATGCCAACAGTGTCTGTTCGTCAAATTTTATGGTATAAAGATACACGCTAAAGGCAGCTACAAGAAAGCGCTTACCGTAATTGGGAATCTCGATCGAGTAAAGCAGCACAGACAAACAGTAATGCCAAAGCTAGATCGTTTAGTATGAAAAGATTACACCCCACACTGTAATAATAACGACACTAACTGCCGAATCGAAGTTGAAAATCATTTTCCAAGATGACAACTGAAAGAATGTTCGGGATGTGTTTGACAAGAAAATCGCTGAGTTTAACTTGTTTTTCGTGATATCCTAGCATGTAAATCAAACATTTGTCTATGGAAATTGATCCCATCCGCGCGATATAATGAATGCGGCAATAGTTATGACGTTAAGCACGTCCTATATCTTATATAAGCACATCTTCTATGTTCCCGTGTATTTTTATCTATTTAATATCGTATTATTATCTATTTAATGTCGTATTAGTATCTATTTGATATCGTATTAGTATCTATTTAATATTGTATTAGTATCTATTTAATATTGTATTAGTATCTATTTAATATCGTATTATTATCTATTTACTATCGTATTACATGTATTATCTATTTACTATCGTATTTCATGTATTATGTATTTACTATCGTATTACATGTATTATCTATTTACTATCGTATTTCATGTATTATCTATTTACTATCGTATTACATTATTATCTATTTACTATCGTATTACATGTATTATCTATTTACTATCGTATTACATTATTATCTATTTACTATCGTATTACATGTATTATCTATTTACTATCGTATTACATGTATTATCTATTTACTATCGTATTACATGTATTATCTATTTACTATCGTATTACATGTATTATCTATTTACTATCGTATTACATGTATTATCTATTTACTATCGTGTTACATGTATTATCTATTTACTATCGTATTACATTATTATCTATTGACTATCGTATTACATTATTATCTATTTACTAACGTATTACATGTATTATCTATTTACTATCGTATTACATGTATTATCTATTTAATATCTTATCATGTTTTATTTTATTTTATATAACGAATTTGTCAAACAGCGCGAAGCAACTGAGCAACGAAGCAACGAAAATATCGTCTTACAATTTTGCCATTTATTATCTCTCTTTTGACTTCAATGTATGTTACACTATTACTGTGATAATACTTTCTGTAGCATGTATTATATATTGTCTGGAAATCGTTGATTCGCTGAATGAAGCATTCTATTTTTAAAAGGATATAACAAGGCGGGACCATACCTTGGATGGCGTACAGTTACAATTGAAAGAGACAGAGCGTTGGGTCCAAGTCGAGACCCCCCCCCCCCCACCCTCCCCTCCCCCAACACACACACACAACCCAACACGCAGTTTTATACCAATTAAGTCGAATCTCCACTGCTATGCAGTTGGCTCTCTTCAAGATGTGAGGTATTTCCGCCAATAAGTAAGGTATTTATCATCGGGGCGTCGTCGTTGGCACACACTTCATGTTTACAGCATCATATATAGTTGTGAGGGCGTTCACATATCTGATTACAGTGAAGAAAATTGATCCAAAGGGAATATAGAAACAGACTATAGTGTGTAAAGAGTAATAACTTTATTAACGAATGATCCTGATCTCCGGGACAGCTGGGGGTCGAGAGGCCTGCACTAAACTAACGATATATATAACGCCAAAGGAGGGCAATGCGACTATAGCTATACCTCATATGCTAGAGGTGGAAACGTTATATCAAACATATTGGTGTACTAATACCTTTGATTATACACATAAATACGACCATACAGTTAAAACTGAGTGGTTAGCCAGAATCTGCATTGTGTCGTCTACGGCTATTTGAGAACATAGCTCCGCACGGAAGCACAATGGTCACTTGAAGTCAACCATAGGGCTATACAGTTCTCGTGATCGAGCCGCGAGACTTCAGTTTTGGGGATAAACAAACACACGTGCTCCATGTTGAAGTATAGGCAGCTATAAGTCAGTTTCTTTCCAGTTTTATTCTAAAAACTATGAGTACCATATCACTAAACTTGGCTATGGGAGGTATACGTTAAAATATTTGGAGGCAATAAAACGCAGAATTTTGGGAATATACAAGGAAAAATCCGTCTTCAAAACACTCGAAAGCTAAAAATAGCGTTCTAAATTTAGCCGCGCACCAGCGCTTTCGCGAGTTCTCCAAACAGCGAGTGACGTCACAGTTTCCGAGCCTCCGCGGTAACAAAAATGGCGAGAGCAAGTGATCGACTTAACCATTCCGCTGTCAAAATGTGCACTGCATGGAGTAACAACACACGGATGCGTCATTAAACCACATGGTAAAGGTAAAAATAAGACCAGTTGGATGTTTTGTATGACTTTTGGATCACGAAAAGACAATGTTTCTTAATTCTTGTAAGTGTTCTGTTTGAAGCGCTGCGCCAACGTTGTCACCGGAGAGAATCCGTGTGACGTCATAATGCCTCGTTTTCATAAGAAATGCAAAAAAAACGTTAGTTTCTCAGCCGTGTTGTCCCGTCGTAACAAATATTCGTCATTGTGATGGCGCAAATGAATGAAAAATATGTCGTCTATCCGCTTTGTGCAGCTATATTTCTTAATTATATCGCTAGGCCTTCCGCAATGAACCCACCCCTCGGCGCCTAGCTCTTCCCAGTCCCCAGTCTCTCTCACTGCGTAACATACACGTCACGCCTACGTCACATATAGTCAGGATACCAGTGTGCGCAGAGATTCTAAACTCGTTCCGAACACGTGCTTCGTTTGTTTGTCCCCAAAATGAGTAAACCGGAAGTATAAGCGAACGAGACGTTATAGCCCTAGTATGGTGAACACCATGTGAAATAGATGTTAATGTTAGCTGGGCTAACGCCTCCTATGATTGGACTGCGGGAGGGGTTTGCGAATTTCCCCCTACCCCAATGAGACCATATAAGGGTTTTTATTTTTCATGATTTTCTCTTCAATTAGAGAAGAACTAAGTCGTAAATGTGACATAGATGTCTTATTTCATAACATGTTACGTATTACATCCATACGTGGTTTCCAATGAGGATGTGACGCCGAAGGTGGGACGTCTGAATTAAGACCACATTGCGACCAGACTAAATTGGTCTTGACCTGTCTTCAGGTGGTCTTCGACCGACCGACCAATATGAGACGTCTTCTCGACCGTGACAAGTGCTGTGGAACAGTGTGGAACAATGCGCGACGATTGCGTTATGACAAGGGACACCTTCCTCCACTCACTCGTGGACTCTCCCAGCGGCAGATGTCGCTGGTGATCCACTGGACACTTACTCTGGCGGCACATCGCGGCTTCGGATTCCAACTCACTGACAGACGCGTAGCTAGGCGTACGCACGTACGCAAGTGCGTACACATTAGGCTGTGCAGGAACGTACTTTTATATAAGTCTTTCGCCTCGAAACCATCTAAATGTATGCATGAGGTCCATCGGTTCGTCTCACGCGAGACCATTGTGCATTGATGTGTCTGTCGTTTTGACAATATTGCCTAACACGCATTCGGCTCGCACGTAATGTATTTGGCTCCAATTGACTTATAGATCAACCAGGGCTAGGTGAGGCGGATGTCATTGTGTGCATTTCTTTGGGCCAGAGTCGGTATATTGACCCCAACGGTCCTGGGGTCACGAATGGTTTTAGAGGGTTTTCCAGATTTAGTATTGAATTTTCGATGCAAAATTTAAAAAAATTTACACATTCCGTTGTCGAAGGATCACAATGAAAGAGTTAAGCAAGAAAATATTTCAAAATAAGACGGGGTCAAAGTTCAAAACGCTTCACGCCTTTGACCTCGACCGCACTCGAAAATATAGTTCGAAAGTAACATGACTCAAATGCATTCGTTAGGTAGGGTACCAGTGGCACAGTAAATGCTAAACAGTGGTGTATATGATGCCAAACTGCGAATTTATCTTCGATTAGATTCATTTCAATTTTCGCGTATGAAGAATAATTCTGATGGTTAAATTTGACGTGGGGCAGAGGGACTATGGCGCAAGCGTAACGCCCTCTGCCGGGAGATCGGTGAGGCAGAGGTGATGTGAGGAACCAGCTCCCTCTGCTGGAGATTGAACGTCTTGATCACAGTATTTCGTTGGCGAGAATTCAAAAACTAGCCTGTTGGTTTTTAAAACAGACTCTACCAACTTTAGAGGACAAAAAACACTTTTGCATGAAGCGTGAAATTATTTGTTGCCAGGGAAACCCAGACGATTGGCATTCCAGTCGTTCGGGAGTACCTTCTATTCCATCTGCAGCAGGTGCGTTCACCCGGGGGTTAGGGGTCGTAATACATTGCTGGGTTTGGGGGGTCCCGGGTAAAGACCCTCTGTTTCACCTTCAAAACCCTCTCGCAAGGGGCGTTTCATCTCGAAAATCCGCTCGAAATGAGCGTTTTACCACCAAAATCCGCTGCGAAGGGGTATTTGTTTTCCGTAGACCCCGTCCTATGTCGCAGTTCCATGCAGACCCGCTCGGTAAATCTTTTTTCACGGCAAACCCTCTCGGTTTACTCTTTTTTTACGCCAAACCCGCTCTGTGAAAGAAAATTTTCAAAAAATGTACCCCCGATCGCAAGTGTTACAAATATTTGCTATATAGGGATGTCTGTTTCATCATAAATGTCCGCTCTATAGGGGTATCTTTTCCACCACAAATGTCCGCTCTCTCAGGCATCAATGAGCACCCATGGAATCCCCACCAGATTGGTACAACAGTGACCCCACAAATTAGTATAACAGTGCCCCCCCCCCCACCACTCCCAGATTTGAATAACAGTGCCCCAGCCCCGCGAGTGCGTACACTAGTTTGCGCAATTCGATGCCTACGCCCCTAACTGACTTCTCATCTGTGCATTCGTCAGCACGGCCGGGAAGCCCTCCGTCATAACGTCTGTTACAGTGTCGATGGCTCTTCATCATGTTCCAACGACCGACAGACCTGATCCGGAAACATACTTAACACTAACACGCAGAATAACTCCAAAACTGACAATTTAAACAATTTTCAAGAGCAGCTCATTGGCCCTAATATTTTCCTGATCTTGGCAATCCGGAAACATACTTAACACTAGTATCGCAAGCCGTTTTAATAAAAAATCACCAATTCAAGATATCTTGAATTCAATTTCAGATATCTTGAATTCAATTTCAGATATCTTGAATTCAATTTCAGATATCTTGAATTCAATTTCAGATATCTTCAAATCATTTTAAGATATCTTCAAATCATTTTAAGATATCTTGAATTCAATTTCAGATATCTGAAATTACTTACTACTTATCCCAATTTCAATTGTATTCCAGATATCTTAAATTGAATTCAAGATATCTTAAAATGATTTGAAGATATCTTGAAATCACACCTATTTTTTATGGGAAAAAATAGATGTGTCACATATCCATAATTGAATTGCAGATATCTTGAAATCACACCTATTTTTTATGACGAAAAATAGATGTGTCACATATCCATAATTGAATTGAAAATATCTTGAAATCACACCTATTCATGTTAAGATATGTTGAATTTCAATTCAAGATATCTTAAAATCATCCCTATTTTTTACGAGAAAAAATAGATGTGTCACATATCCATAATTGAATTTAAGATATCTCGAATTCAATTTCAGATATCTTGAAATCATTTTAAGATATCTTGAATTCAATTCAAGATATCTTGAAATCACACCTAATTTTTATGAGAAAAGATAGATGTGTCACATATCTATAATTGGATTTAAGATATCTGGAAAGAGGGCGCTGTTTTGAACACGGAGACCCATCTCACGTGATGACAATGGCTGCGCCTAACACGAGTTCGGTGAAGGATCGAATCTTGCGATCGCTCCGTGAGGCTGAGCTCGTTTTGATCAATGGTGATAACCAAAGGGCTTATAAGTCTTAATATGTTGTCCGCAATACTAAATAGTGTTGATCGTATTTCGTCCTATTTCGACGAAGCCGCCTACGCGGAAGCGCCCGGAGCCATCGATGGGCTCCTCGCCCTTTGTCAAACTCCTGACAATTCGAATACGTAAGTGGATGGACAACAAAAGTAGGACGGTATAGCCTTCCATGCTGTAGCTAGGCAAACCGCTAAGGATTCAACAATATAACCTAGCTAACACTCTGTGTCGCCGTTCGAACGAAGATTCTAAATCTTCTAACTGCACCTCGCTCCAGTGTATTATCAACAGCAACACGTGTGCTGAAGCCAGTGACATCAAAGACCTGGCTATGATAAATCTTTTGTGACATACATACCGCAACTGACCTCCATGAATATTTTGGAAAGCCTTACAAAGTTATGTACAAAATAGCATGTATACACTCAAAATTTATCTCTGATTGTATGTATCAATTCATTTACATGACCCGGCGAGAGAGGGAGACCCCGTCTGGACATTTCGAAGCAGCAGCTAGAAGCATTTTCAGAAAATGGATATACTGCCCCTCGCATGGCCCGGCATTTCGGCCGCTTTGTCGCCATATTGATTGTGCCTGGTTCCTGGCCAATAACGTATCGTATAGAAACCTCCGGAAAGTGGGACGTTGGTGCTCCCTCTGGCGAAGATTACCTCATGCGTGTTACGTCATCAGCACATTAACGTCACTCTACACAAGTGTTTTCCCCGCCAGTTTTGGATCACAATGAATGTTTATTTTTTGTTAAAATAGTAACTTTCATCTTACGACACTCGATCGATGGAGAGTATAATTCCGGTCTTTTGACGGGTATTAAAGTTATATTGAATTGAATTAAAGATATCTTAAATTCAATTATGGATATGTGACGCATCTATTTTTTCTCATAAAAAATAGGTGTGAGTTTAAGATATCTTGAATTGAATTCAAGATATCTTAAATTCAATTAACAGATATGTGACGCATCTATTTTTTCTCATTGAAAATAGGTGTGATTTTGAGATATCTTGAATTCAATTATGGATATGAGACGCATCTATTTTTTCTCATAAAAAATAGGTGTGATTTTAAGATATCTTGAATTGAATTCAAGATATCTTAAATTCAATTATGGATATGTGACGCATCTATTTTTTCTCATAAAAAATAGGTGTGATTTTAAGATATGTTGAATTGAATTCAAGATATCTTGAATAGAATTCAAGATATCTTAAATTCAATTATGGATATGTGACACATCTATCTTTTCTCATAAAAATTAGGTGTGATTTCAAGATATCTTGAATTGAATTCAAGATATCTTAAAATGATTTCAAGATATCTGAAATTGAATTCGAGATATCTTAAATTCAATTATGGATATGTGACACATCTATTTTTTCTCGTAAAAAATAGGGATGATTTTAAGATATCTTGAATTGAAATTCAACATATCTTAAAATGATTTCAAGATATCTGAAATTTAATTCAAGATATCTTGAAATCACACCCATTTTTTATGAGAAAAAATAGATGTGTCACATATCCGTAATTGAATTTTAGATATCTTGAATTTAATTCAAGATATCTTAAATTGCATTCAAGATATCTTAAATTGATTTCAAGATATCTGCAATTGATTTCAAGATATCTGAAATTGATTTCAAGATATCTGAAATTGAATTCAAGATATCTTGAAATCACACCTATTTTTGATGAGAAAAAATAGATGTGTCACATATCTTGAATTTAATTTAAGATATCTTGAATTAAATGCAAGATATTTTGAAATAATTCAAGATATCTTGAATTGGTGATTTATTATTAAAACGGCTTGCGATACACTCTCCAATTTGTTTTACATCAGAAGGAAAAACCATTACAACCTGTTCGTAGTCCATTTAACTACCACTGGCAGCCGCAAGTAAAACAAGCGTTTTTTGGTAATTAACAACATGGGTCGTAATTTAACGTACACGGAACACGCATGTACCTCCAGAACAGGACGTGCTGGGTACAAATGAACGGACAGTGACAAGAAGTGGAATACTCACGTGTATACATACCTTCAAAACAAATTTTGTTTAATTTTCGAAAAGGAAAATGTTCACATGCATGGTTGTTAACTCGTGTGTTACGGCCAGGGACGGGAACGAGATCTCACCGAATTACTGCTCAGCGAGAAGTCACAGACCTTTACCTTCGTGATCACTCCACGAAACCAGCATCATTAGCTTTTGACAAAAAGCGCTATCAACTGTAGCATGCACTGAGGGCAGTATACTGTGCTTAGCGGCTTGCCGTGGGCACAAAAGGTTAACGTAGGTTTCAACCTCTGATATTTGACTCTCATGGATCGTTAATCGCCATATGAATCGACGTCGAGAGATTATGTTTATTGATGACAAACAGGCGTGTCGTGAAAGCACTGCGACTATAAACACATTTGACCCTAACAAATGTAAAAACATGTGATCCTAACAAGTGGCGCATCGGAAATGTGAAAACTATTGTCGTCCGAAATGTCGTCTATTCGTGGTACTAACGAATGACAGTCATACATTGGATTGGTCCTGACAAGTTTCACATTATGAATGGGGGTGATAGTGTGCTCCTAAAGAGTCACATTATTTTTTTAAATATCAGAACCTGTGTGGTCATAAATTAACATAAATTTAATACAATAAGTTAATTTTATACATATTTACTTGCCATGTTCGTCTTGTACTTTTCTTAACGTGACATTTTTCTATGAAAAAAAAAAGTTATTTAATGACATTTAGGAACAGCTAATATAATGTATAACTATATAGACACATTATATATCCTTCAATATAAACCAGTATCCCAAGTGACCCCATCATTAAAGTGGCCGATGTGTGGGTATATTTGTCGACGTCACAATGGTATAAGCTTACATAGATCCTAATCACCGAAAGACCTGACAAACATGGCAAGGGTGATGTTACTCGCACCGCCCGCATCAGGTAAATATTTCATGTAACAGGAAGACCCTTTCACAACATTTCCATTGAGGCCACCCTATAGGCCATTGTAGCAGTACATCATCTGCATAGACTACCAGAACCGCGATCGATTTTAATGAAAAGCCCTGCCACCACGCCACGTGACTTCAGCTGATGTCCATCACAGACTCGACCCGGTTGTCGTCTGCCGCGCGGCGTCATGGCGGGAAGCGAGGGACGACTGTAGCCGTGCGCGGTGTGGTAGCTAGCAGCCCCGCCAGCGCCAAACTCGACTCATCTCAGACCGGAGCCACGTCCATGAGGGCAGCCACAACGGGAGTCGGCAGAAGTCAGTCCTCGGGGCTGTTTTTCGTCGGTGTTTCGCTTTGATACCGCACAGGCCACGCGTGAGTTGATTGAAACCGGCCCTGTTCAGATACATTTGAATGCCAAGTTCTGGGTTGTTCAGTCCGTATAGTGCGTAGCCTGCATAGTGGCTGCACGCATCAGGTGATGTGCGGGATGGCTGGTAGCCGCCAGCCGGGGGATGAGGTGCGGAGTAACAACACTCTGCTGTTACCTTGGTAGGCCATCGCCCCTGTTATGCTGCCGGTAGGTGCAATGCTGTCAAAGTGAAGAACCGTAAGAGAAAGGAATAAATGAACAGATAAAGCAACCTGTTCAGCTTTGAAAGGCATTGCTCTTTGGCATCCGTACGAGAAACGCTCGAGCCGGTGGCTCATGTTGATGATTTACACATTCACGGTGGTATAGCAAATATATAATTAACTCTGTCGTATAATATATGAACCTACACTATACGATACGAAGAAAGGTTGGTGTGATGTGTAATGTTTTAGCTTTATCAAGTGAGGAGAACATTCCAAAATAGTACTTTTTTTCACATAAATATGTGCAGCATATATTTTATACATGTTCTCTACATAAGCACCTGAATTCTGTTCATTAAGTATTCTGTTGCCCCGCGCATGGAAATGGTAATCAAGGAGTTTGACATGTTTTGCCATATTACCAGGAATACTAACCCAAGTTCATTATAAACATCGTAATAAAACTCAAATGATGTCAAAAGAATTGTTTCCAGCTAAATTTTATCTTGGTTTGGGAAATAAATTGCTTCAGTAACGGAAAGGAAAATGACATAAACCATGCAGAAATGAAAGAAACATTCATATCCCTGGTTTAAAAGAAATGTTCCGGATAGCTGAAGTTGAATGTGGTTGATATAACGGAACCTTTGGTAAAAATGTAACGTCAGAACGTAGGGTGATCATAGAACAAGGCCTGGTACGATTATAGTCAGTCGCTGTTTCATCAACGCGATGAAAGGCTCATCAGTTCCCAGACTCACACTTTCCTGTCCCAAACACGTGGGCGGAATCGGGTGAGATGGCGGGGGTGGGGGTGGGGGCGGGCTATCGATGGCCACAGATACGCCACCTCTCGGCGACCGCGCACACTAACGAGGGTAATATCAACACAGGTGATTACCCATCGCGGGAGGCCCAAAATGGATGTATTGGGTGTCAGCGCTGACATATGACACCCGGGGCGGCTAGGTGAAGGCCTTGGACGCCTCTAGTCTCTCCCCCCCCCCCCCCTCAACCCCTGACCATAAACGACCGCAGCAGCTGACTCTCTCCTTTCTGCTCGCCAACACAACAGCGGAAAAATAGTGGTAGAAAGCCAAGTTTCGCAAGCAGCGACCCGCGTTAAATCGATAGCGAGGCTGCATCAGGACGTATATATGCGCTATATATATATATATATATAAGATCTCCAGCAAGTTATCCCCACACACCGGCTGACATTACTAACGATGGACTTTTGCTCGGTTTAAAGCTTCTGAGAGAGCGCGAAGAGAGCGCTGTCTCGCCGCCTTAAGCATCGCCTGAGCAGACAAAGGATGAGTCCACAAGTGCCTCCTCAGAGGTATGTAGCTGTACAATGTTGACGATGTATGGGACATCATAACTGTTCTTAGTAGTTTCTACGAAGTGAATTCCCTTGTATACCTCGTCGATATAATTGTCTTTATGTACAGTATGTAATTCATGCACTTATCTTGAGAACGCGTATAAATACTATACGCCATTACCAGGGTAGAACGTACGCTCGCCTCGCATTGGCCACTATACAGCACACTAACCCTGTGTCTAGGTTCGCATCGGACGGGTTGAGATACAATATCGACGGTAGTTATACGGGTTGTAATAAATTATTGATTATTTTTCCAAATCCCGTTCTGTATTCGAGATATTACAATGGGGAATAGTTTTATGTGTATATAATGAATATATTTGGCCGCAATATTTATCGTTGTTGATGTCACTGATATCTATATAACTTTTATCTATTTCAGATGATCTATTTCTATTAATTCGCCTCATTAATAGTTTTCTGAACGTGTGTAGTTTATAAGTATCGTATAATCCACTCCGCGAAAAATGTGCTATCAACACCCAGCGAGAGCGGTAGGTGGTGCCGATACCACCACCACGAACAACCAGCCCTCGGCACCGGTCATAGAACACTGGCCAATCGGGAGCACGATGACGTCAGGCCAACAACCCACGTGGTGCCGGTCATAGAACTCTGGCCAATCGGGAGCAAGATGACATCAGGCCGACAACCCACGTGGTGCGCAACGTAACTGGACCGCGAATATGACGGAAACCCCCGTCCAGGGGACTCCCGAGGTGACGACATCGAGTCCCGATGACGTCACTCCAGGTGCCTTCTGGGACGACCCCATGGTTCAGTCGTTCGGGATCGTGCTGATCCTGTTCTTAGTCACGCTCGTCGTGGGAATGATCAACTTCTGCATCTGGCTGTCGGAGCGGCGGAAGGGGATTTTCCGGTGTGGGGGTGGGGAGTTGGGGGGTGAAGGGCCAGGCGGCAAGGCAACCAACATGGCCTTCGCCATGGGGGGTAAGAGCCGCAGCACGGTCGGCCACTTCACATGATGCGTACAATCCGCTGCTCATCGCTACTCGGGCACGGTTATTGCATGGTCCATCTGCCATGCTGGAGCCCACGAATTGGATTTACATTGTAGTAAATGGTAAACGTGAGCTATGCTAAAACAATTGGAAGAACGAGTCCTTTATCATGACACCCACGCTTCGTCTCTGGCCGTGTGTGTATTCAGGATTCAGCCTCGGGTCCGTTTAAAATCCACGTTAGTAATATCACACACGGGCGGTGGCGATTGTGGGGCTTGGAGACACTGTGGAGACATTGGGCGACTGCACCGATGCGAAATCCACAACTAGAACACGGATACTCAGGCCTGTAAAGTAATGGTAGACTTACCCCAGCCGCCGACCGTAGCGTAGCGCAGACGAGTTGTCCAAGAGACAAACTCGTGTTGCGCTCAGGCTTATCATCAAAAGAACTAGATTTTACAGACCTAAACCCATACTGGGTAAGGAATTTGATAAGTGTCCCCTCGTATTTATGTCAAGGTCATTTTGAAGTAAGTATGTGGAAAGGTTTGTTATTAGAATGATAGGGAAATCTCCCTTTTGACTCCTTGAATGTATTGCATGGTGCCTTCTGGGAGCTTCACTTTAGATGTCATTATTGACAATACGGCTGGTTGACTGAAGTGCCGAAGGTGTCAACTTAAGCCATGATACAAATACGAAAAGGAGAAGATCTTGAGTGCTGCAAGATCTTTCTACAAGGAAAACCGTGGCGATCCAACCGGCGTTTCGCAGGATTTCAGCGAGGCAGTTAGGGACACACGACGTCAGTTGGAGCCATTTCTGCTTGCACAACGAGCCCAGAATCCTACGACGCCGGTGTACCTACGCTGCGACAGACTGATCGTCGGCCAACAAGCGTTCGGGCTGAACCCAAGTAGAGATGACATAGTGCCACTGGGGGCCAACCGTTTCGGCTAAGGGTCCGGCAGACGCCTGTGGTCAAGCCAATCCCACTCTGATCGAAAGGTGAGTGTCCTGTCATGGAACATTGAAGGGCTTAGGGGTAAGGTGACGAACCATTTTCAGGATATATCTGACATTGTGAAGGATGTGGATATTGTAACATTTATCGATTGGACTGGACTATGGCACAGAAAACCCTGGCTCTACAAGGAAATAGGACAGTTGCCTTTATATTGCAAGTTGCAAGGCAGGTACAAAAAATTGATATTGAGTTATTGGAGGCCTTTTGCTAAAATGGTTATTCCTTTATTAACATATGGTAGTGAAATATGGTGTGGCTCAACAAGCGTGGCTAAGTGAATTAACCGAGTCCAGTAAACTTGATATGTTAGCGCAATTTAAATCCTTGCTAGAACCAGAACTTTATTTAAAGGATATCACTAATGTGAGTCACAGAAAAGCTCGAGCAAGGTTGAGATAGAGAGAGGGAGACACAAGAAATTAGAGAAGACAGGTGTTGCAAATATTGTGCTAAAACTGATTTGTATATGAAGCCAGCGCACAGAGACTCGCAAGTTTAGAAAACTTGTGATGCACGTATGTATTTGCACATATTTTTGTAAACTGTATGTATGTACCATGGGCGTTGTGCCTAAAGTACTTCAAGAAACTATTATTATGATACAAATACAGTTTAACTGCCATTTCTGTTTGGGATAGAACTCATAAAATATATTTACCATATAGTGAGACTGATATCAAATATTCAGATATAATTCACAATCCTTCTAATGAATAACACTTTTCCATATTTACTTGCAAATGAACTCGACCGCGTGACGATGGACCGCTAATCAAAACCCTTTATACCTTGTATGAGGTTTGATGTTAAAGGTACAAAAGAAGTACACTGCAGAAAAATCTGTATATATATGCAGAACTAAATTGTTAAAAGTACATGTTGAAGGTACATTAAGTGCTTTCTACTTGGTTTGCCAAGGTGGTAGTTTGTATTTGGCACTGATTTGAGACTTAACCGCTAAGGATACATGTATCTGTTCGCTTCATCAAGATTGTGGTGTCTGGAGGTTCCACTGTATAGTTATATTGCTTACCATTACAATGACAGCTGAAATAAACGATCGCACTGATGATATCATGCATAGCTTGACGTTCTTTCTATGTTTGACAGAAACACGGACCAAGAATGCGTCCATCTGCAAGAAATCGCAAATTACTTTACATAATATAAGGGCTCATAATTATAGAACATGTGAGCCAATGGAAAAGCTTTACAAAAAATAGATGGATAATAGTTAAGGCATATATTTCACCAGTTGAGCTCCACCTTGGCCATGATTCTTGCCAGTACTATAAATGACAAATAACCATTGTTACAGCGGCGTCACAGTATTCTGTTTTAGGTCTCGATGTCCCCAGTACTTTTGTTCTTCCAATAATCTGCATGGACCGCTTCTCAAATCTTACATATCGGACGTCCGGCCCTGGTTACATTGACGGAACAAGACTCCGCCTCAACTTCCTGTAGCAACTTCTGATGGACTGATGGCCAGGTCACGTGACAAAGAATGTCACTTCATTGGCGGGCGATAAAACGTGTTTTAGCTCGTTCGTTTAGCTCAGTCCGTTCGAGCGCTCTCCTCGAGTGCTCTGGCCACCCGAGAGCCTAACGGCACGTGGATCGATGGTTCCAGCCCCGCTGTGGCCATGTCTGTGTGGTCGCATAATTAAGATCCCATGTCTTTCGTCGCAAAGAGTAGAAGGTTACCCCAGGGGGCATGGCTCCACTCTGCCTTACCTCTCCCATTGACGCAATATGACCAAATGTGGTTAAAGCGTCCTGCATATATAACCAACCCGAGCCTAGTTGACAATAGCCGAACGCGTTATCTACTATATTACAGCGCGACCCAGTACAATGCACATGCTGGTGTGCCGATTGTATATCGTTGAACGATCTGTAAGTTTGCCACAAGCAAGTGATAAATAACATATGATATGCCGACAGTATTTTTATCATATGCGGGACCCGTTGTGTTATTGACAATAAACGACCTATATTGGTTAGTTCATAATGGAGTTAAGCGCATCATTGGATGCCATTCCTGAAATCTCCACTCGTTCTGCATTCCTCTCTCAATCATCGTCTCGACTACTCTTCCGTTATGCGTAAGACAGCGATACAAGAGACCAATGTATGAATAATCCATTTAAAACAGATAGGGGTCTGGAAGGGTTAAATGGTGACACGCGACACCGGCTTATTTGAAAAATCGACATTCGACATTGACGCTCAAATTCCGACACTGATGATCTGATAATGCGACATCGACACTGATGACGTGAAAATGCGACATCGACACTGATGATGTGAAAATGCGACATCGACAATGATGATCTGAAAATGCGACAACGACACTGATGATGTGAAAATGCGACATCGACACTGATGATCTGAAAATGCGACATCGACACTGATGATGTGAAAATGCGACATCGACACTGATGATGTGAAAATGCGACATCGACACTGATGATATGAAAATGCGACGTCGACACAGATTTTCTGAAAAAGCGACAAGGAACGTCGTGAAAAACCGACATTTGACACTGGACCCTCTTTTCCAGACCCCTACAGACGGGAGAATACATAATCCAGGAATAAATAGGGAAGTCAACTGGTCGATATTTTTAACAACAAAAAATTCAGTATAGGGTTGTTGGAGTAGGGCATGCATGACATGGCAGCACACGTAACAATTCAAACCAGTAAAAATAAGAATTCATATGCAGAGCGGACAAGAAGTATAAGGCCCCGCGGCATCTCCCCCGCCAGGTGGCGGGCGTGGCCCGCGGGCCGAGGCATAGCAGGGGGCGCCACCTGGCATCAGCCCAGGAGACGCTGTGAATAAGGCATGAGACGCGCTAGCGTGATTTCCCAGAGGGTCTCAGACAAAATGGGGGTCGACCCTTTAAGTGCCGGGACCGGCGACATTTGATCATGGTTAAGTGGGCGGGAAACCTGGCTGCTCCCGTCTCTTCCACTTTGAAGTCGGGACAGATTGGCGGCGATAGTCTTCAAGGCTGGTGGATTCTAGGATTTTTCTATAGGTTTTCGTTCGAGCTGATAGATCAATACCTCTCTCAAATATTCTGAATAATTTAGTCTTTGACGCTTTGATGATGATCTGCTGCTCTGAACGTCTGCGTTCTATTAATTATGGAAACGTATAATGAATTCCTTGAATTTAAATCTCCAATCATGCCTTATTACTGCTGCAACGTGTGAGTTCGAATTACTGGTTAATAGACATCCTGGAGATTTAACACTCGATATGGGATAAATAAGCTTTATTAAGTTACAGAACAACTTTGCAACAGCTGGTTTGTATGACGCGATATTACCAAAAGTGGTTAAAGCGTGATGAATATACAACCAACCAACCAATCGAATCAGTATACCTATATTAAAGTAAAGATCGCATTATGGCAATTTTAAAATAATACTTACTTTGAGAACATCGGTCACCTGTAGAAATGGTGGAGTCTGCCAGCGTACAGACGTAAAATAATGCCAAGCCCTGTACCACCCCAAACACTATGTAAGAACTCCATAGTGAAAGTTATATGTGGTTGTGGCGATATGAAGGTTTACTTCTACAGGGGTCGGCCATTTTGGAAAATGTTCCTAAGCCGCATCTGGGGCGGCAGTAAGAAGCAGAACGTTTCACTAGAACTAGTGATTGGTGCCATATACATACTATTAGAGGTGAGAGTAGCGAAATAGCTGAGAGCGTCACCGACCTCGATCATTCCCGCGCTGATGATCATAATGTTTATGTTACACACTTTGACCACGTTATGACGACGTTAACTGCCGCCATATCTGTTGCCATCGTTATCATATCTCTTAGGTATAAGGTAGAATGTTACAGTTCGAGTGTTAATAGCTATGACTTGAGCAAAATATCATGGGTAAGTACGATCACATGTGTAGTCCAGGGAATAGACCAATCGAGGCTGTCAATCATTCACTGTTGGTTTTAATATCCAATCATGTGGTGATAAAGGTCTGTTACTTGCGATATGTACGACAAACAAGTCCGACAAACAATGCAGGATGTCACTTTCTTGTCAATTTCGGACATGAATACTTTTCCCTTGTACTTGTCGGTCTATTTGGTTCAGGAAGGGCGGATGTGTTTTTGCAAAATGTCACCTGCCGCGTACTCCTCTCCCTCATTGGGCGGATTTCTTTGGGCCATGTTCGGTATCCTGCCCGGGACCCGCAACACGTGACAGGGAACTTCCGGGTGTGCCGACAGGGATATGCCTATTCCATTGAAATGCACACACCGTTCACATCCGGTGCACGTAGGGGGCACTCAGGAAGTACTCATCTCTAAAGACTGAAAAGAAAGTGACACGCTGCTTTGTTTGTCGGACATGACGCAAGTGGAAGACCTTTTTTCGCCACATGATTCGAAAAAAAGCCACGGAGACATCTATTTTAATGGCTTCGGGGGTGCACCCTGCCCTAAGTACGCGACTTTGTTAGACCTGCCATGGTTGCATTATGACGCCTTGGCCAGAACCGGTGTGATATGCGGAAATATCCCCCCATGCGCACCATGCACACCAGCCGTCCCCCTCATATAAAATACAAGATATTGCGACCCTCTCAGTTCCATGTGTTCTACCCTGTTCGATAATATTTCGGAAATAATCACGACTCCCCCAAACCTGCATAACCTGGAAACTATATTGCGCTATGGGTGCATTGATTTGTCAGCGAGAAAAAAAACTATTCTTATGTTATCAGGTCCAGCGTTTTATCCATGATTCTGGTCGGTTTAATGTCTATCAATTATCATAGTAATATTATTATTAGTGTACCATTTTCTTGTATGATCGTATTACTCAATATAACAAATTATCATCTTGAATTTTATCTACTTAAATCTATCATCTACAACGATCGCAACACAGAGGTAAAACATGTATTTCATATTATTTTATGTTGATTTATTTACTGTTATATTTGTTGAGGTGACCCTGCCAGATGGCAATCCCTTTCAGGGAAACCTCGTTAAATAACTGATATTTAAAAAATGTAAATGTTTTTTTTTAATGTGTTTGTACGGTGCCATTATGATAGATAAAGGGCGGGGGAGTGGCATCTCCGCATGGGGAACAATCCCACATGCCACACCGGCCACGCTGACAGATATAACCTCCTTACCCTCACAAGCGGTTCAAGTTGAGTGTATCGCCCTAGTTCAAATCAACGCCAAGTGTGAACTGTCATCGAGATGTCGGTGACAAATGCCCATATATCTCGCACGCAGTTCCACCCTGATCGATCATGCTGGTGTGTGGTGGTACTCTGTTCCGTGTTATAGTACCAGAAGTCGCACGCAGTTCCACCCTGATCGATCATGCTGGTGTGTGGTGGTACTCTGTTCCGTGTTATAGTATCAGAAGTCGCACGCAGTTCCACCCTGGTCGATCATGCTGGTATGTGATGGTACTCTGTTCCGTGTTATAGTATCAGAAGTCATTATTACATTGCTAACAGGCACCTGCTCTGCTCAAAGCAAGAAAAACCACTATACATCTACCTTCATGCTCTATGTTTTCCACTTGCCAGTGGCACGCAAGCCGGCGTACGGCGATATATAAAAGGACACCAAAATATAAATATATATATATCACATATATATATGTGTATCGAGGGTAGCGTTATTAATCAATACCGGACCCACATAGGCTCCACAGGCGCACAGACGTACATCACCATAGCCAACAACGGGGCCGGCGCGATAGCTCAGTGGTTTAGAACGCTCGCATTGAGTGCTCTGGCCACCTGAGAGCCTAACGGCACGTGGATCAGTGGTTCGAACCCTGCTGTGGCCATGTCTGTGTTGTCGCAGGATAAAGTCTTTCTTCGTAAAGAGTATGGGGTTACCCCCGGGGGACATGGCTCCACTCTCCCTTCCTTCTTCCATTGACGCGATATGACCAAAAGTGGTTAAAGCGTCCTGAATAAGCAACCAATCAATCATACGCAAGTGCACAAAATCCTATAGCCAACAGCTATCTCGGGCAACGCCACGCCCTTGCCGATGTTATCATGTGGCTGACCGGCTGAAGTTTATAACACAAACTGACTGTCAGTACGATGATATATACGTCTATACATAAGATGATAGCGATAATAGGTTTGGTTAGGCCAGGACGTGACCTTCGGATATTGATAAACACTCCAGTATTCCGTTCTGAGAAATTTAATAGCGATGCATGTCAGATGGTGATGCATAGTGAAACATTGAATGGCGATCAATATAAACTATATAACGCTGCAAGCCCTATGTTTAGTTTAAAGATAATGCCGCTACTAGTATGTAACAATATGCGTCTCAATATTGATTGACCCTAGTGCGCAACGAATGGTACACATAACACGACACGACCTATATCCAACGAGGAGTCCGCGCACATAGGTCTGCTTACATCACGCCATAGTGGTGAAACAAACCAATTCCCCTTTGTGACGTAACAACTCATGACGTCACACAACTATACGGAAATGGTCGTATCACATATTATTATTTTCGGCTGTGATAAACATCGGGCAAATAGCATTTTTTTAAATATTCCACAGCATAGCGGTTTCACTCATAAACTCTTAAATTGTCAGTTGTGAAAAGCTGAGATCTAGATACCTAACAGAGATGCACAGTTACTGCGGGAGCTGCCACAAGACTTCACAGAACAAGGACACTTATGCCCTATGTTGATGCTATCTTATATTATGTGCTGCGTAGGTTTCTGTGGTTGTTTGACTTCACTCTCGTCAGACCAGACCAGAACTAAAGCTATCCATAGATGGAACATGAACAAAGGCATTTATTGCGTGTGTGAGAACTGTAAACTTTAACGCAGTAGGTTGATCTAACATATGAGCGGTTGGACAGTTGATGAATCCGAACGTGACTGTTTCTGGAGTGGCAGTGTGAGGAGAGCTGTCCGTCACGCAGTTGTAAGGGAGGGTTGGTCCCTACTATCTTTGGTACCCGAATCACCTCCCCAGAAATATAATCCTATGGGACTGTGCAGCCCTATGGCGACTTACAAAATCAATATCAATATTTCTAAATGGGATTAGTGGCTCTGATTGTGCCGGCGCAATGTATATGGGAGAACGACTACAGGTGGAGACCACGAGGTCAGTCACAACCCCACCACAGTGGTCACCTTTTAGACCTCTTGAAGTCACCCCTCATGACACTTTGGTTGTGGTGAACGACTGTTGGTCGTGATCACAGGGCCAGTCACTCACACCCCTACCACAGTGGTCACTTCTTAAAGTCACCCCTCATTACACTTTGGCTGTGCTGAACGACTACAGATGGAGACCACACGGTCACGACCGTGGTCACCTTTTGAAGTCACCCCTCATGACACTTTGGTTGTGGTGAACGACTATTGGTCGTGATCACAGGGCCAGTCACTCACACCTCCACCTAAATTATCACCTCTTGAAGTCACCCTTAATGCCACTTTGGCTTTGATAAACGACTACAGACGGAGACCACACGGTCACGACACTGGTCACCGCTTGGAGTGACCCCTCATTACGATGGGTATGGAGTAGTGAGTCTTTGACGGTGCCGGCCCCGCGTCCATCGATACCCTCCCAGACGGTCGCCGTAAGCTGTCACTTCCCACCGCCACCATCGTGTGCGCGCGCCGTTCCTGCAACATGGCCCGCTTCCGCTCAATCCCGGATATGACGTAATAGGCGAGAAGTGCGAGAAGCGCTACGAACCCGAAAGCGGCGGTCACGGTGAAGTATCGCGCCATCGGCGTCGCGAGAATCCCGTACGACGTGGGCGGCTGGACGGTCGTCATGTTGATACCCTGTGAGTCGTCGTGCGTCGTGTTGTCCAGGCCGGGCAAGTCGGAAGGCATGAGGACGTCGGGGGTTTTAGCGGTCTCTGTCGACAGGTTCACAACACCCGGCATCGTTCATCTCGACAACGACTCACGCCTTGGCCGCCATTTTCTCCCCCACGCGATGTCATTCCGATCTATTCACCAGATGGCGACACTGTTCAGTGCCAGAACAGCCCGCATACAGTACCGCCATCTAGTGAGTCTTTTTTGTCGTAGTTAACTGATGAAGTGTGCGTCCATCTAGTGGGCCATGTGGCACTAAAATTGTAGCGGTGCAACGAGAAGATACCGTCTGGTGCATAGAGCAGATGAGCAGTAATCAAATGTCTCTGGGAATGTTAACCGCGAGATTTCATTAGGCACAAAATGGCAAGTTCTCTCCACGAGTAACTTAGTTACCATGGCGACGGAAATCCAACCCCGCGCGGCCGCAGGTTACTAATCTTCACCGCGCGCTATTGGTGACGGTCTCTCTCCCCATCTCGCTGAAGTCTCGCGACTGCTGATGAGAGCGATGGACACCTGCGTCTACGGGAGTTGAGGATTACGCCCCTTCTGTCCTCGAGGGAGGGCGCCACCTGAGGCAGAGCCCCCTGCAGGCGGGTCCAGTTGCATGAGACGGACCGCTCGAGCGACTTCGCGCGGCATCGAAACAAAGTCGGCCGGCTAATTCCATTCATCGCACGTGGTCAGATGTCCCGGCATACCACGCGCCGACTGTCTCCGATAGCAATCAGCTGGGTTGTTGTTTTGATTCGCCACGGGTTTCTCCTTTCCCCCTACAGACTGGGCCCTTAGCGGGACCGTACTTTAGAAACAAGATGGCCGCCAGTAGGAGTGACACACTGTCAGGTGACAGCAGGATAGTATAGTGATCTCATAGGGATAGCATGGTGACGTCATCAAGATAGCCTGGTGACTTCATCAGTAAAGCATAGTGACGTGATCAAGATAGCATTGTGACGTCATCAGAATAGCATAGTGACGTCATCAAGTTAGTATAGTGACGCATAGCAAAGTCACCAAATAGTCGATACGTCTCCAGCCTCTTCACTTCCTTGTCCTAGTTATTCACACATCACGGAGACAATTAAACAGGAAAATACCCAGTTACTCGAGCTTATGACAACCCACAATTACATAGCTTCAGGTAGTTACCGATTCATGTAGACATTCTATCCATCTCTCATCCCATCCCATCCCATCCGACCGCCGCGCCGGTTCATGCACACTGAACAGAACAACTCTCAGCGCACATGTCATCCCGGAGTGGAGGCTTCAAATCAATCGATATTCCAAAAGCAAATCAACGGAAGCCCAAGGAAGAAGGTAAACGCCAGGTTATTATTGAGCCAGAAGGGCAGGTTATCTTGGTGCCGGATCAGCAAAGGTGGTGTCTGATGAACTAAGCCTGTACCGATGGCTGCAGGGAGATACGGCGCAATCCACGGAGCAAACTACGTGTGTGTCAGCAGCGGGCCGGGTGAGCGGGAACCAGCGGAACTGAGAAGAGCGTTTTCTCGTTCTCTCTGTTCACGGTCGGACACCACGCCGTGTCAGAAATTTGCCCAACACTGGCGAGTTGATTGATTGGTATACGATGGGGCCTTAAACTGCCTGCATATGATTAAACAGCTGCCCGCACGAAACTTTTTACGCCAGAAAAACCAAAAATCCAATATGGCGCATGACACGCAGTGGTATCGCCTATGTTGTGCAACGTTTAGTTGTCTCTAGCATGTTACAGGCGTAGCCCTGAGATGTCACAAATATATAAATTTACAGTTCCTTGACAAGGGCGTAGTACGTGCACGCCTGAGCAAACATTTCAAGATGGCGGAACCGATAATGTACGGCCTTTGTATTTGCCTGTCCATCAACAACAATTTTTTTCAGTATTTCGATCGCATAACAAAACAACCACAGCGACAACAGTATGCGATTAATCCCCGTCAACCGTGTTCATGGGTTACAGTTATATCCACAAGTAGAAATCAATTCAGGCATCTGTCAATTTGATAGCTTTAGCATTTTCTTCTTTGAAATTCCCGGATATGTCTCCACATACACCCAATATTAGGGTTTTCCATTCACTTCGTGGCTCCTTCCACTAATGGATATACATCCAGTGAAAACACCCGATAGAGTCGAATCAATAGATGGCGCGGTGCATTATGGACATGCAAATCTACACTCTGTTACTCCACACAGCTGTGGCGTGACATCTGATACCAGAAGTCAGTCAGGAAATGATATCTAGGCAACCTTTCGGCTCCATGGTCAGCCGATAGGGATATATAGAAGCCGAGAACCCAAGGTCGATACCTCAACACCAACACGGTCAATAGACGACTTCGCAAATCATCAGTTCAGATTATTCCACTGTGAGGCGCCATTGCATGTGCAATGCATTTTGGGTATTATAATGTCATTTGCGAGATGTCAAGATGGCGTCATCGCATGACAACGTGTTTTGTAGACTCTTAAACATGCAATAGTGTCATGTATTAAACGGAAAAGTTACATAATCTGGATGTATGTTAGACATGCTCATTAATTTTACACATGCCTTGCCAACAACCTGGACCTACTTGGTATTTATCTCCATAGAAACAATCAAGATAACATCCGAATATTTCCCAGAAATCTTTGCGCCAGTCACGTTTTTTTCAAGATGGCGTATAATTGCGAAGTTGCGAATGCTCGATCATAAAATCATAGCCTAAGGAGTTATACACAAGTATGGTTGTTTTAGATATGATTCCTTCCTGTCTTTACATAGAGAAAGCCTGTATCGGAAATGCACTTAGGACATCTTCATTCTTCCATTCTGTGACGTCATTGTACGGGATAAAATATATTATTTTATATTTTATAGGTATACTCTACTACTGCGGCCAAATAATGTTAATCCGTCTTTTCCCCTTGCGGTCCCGGCCTATGAGGGTGGGGGATATTTGAACATTTACAATTTCTTTGCGCCTCCCCCCCCCCCCCCCCCCAATACATACATACAGTTATATATATAAATACCTATCTTTCACCCACTCTAATTCTTCGCCGGCAATTCCAGTGAATGTCAGCTCCCCCCCCCCCCACCACCCCCACCGCCCCCCCCCCCTAACCCTCAACCCCCCCGCCAACCCGTGATGTGGCCTACGTGACTTAAGTCACGTAGGCCGTACAACTCCCCGGGCAAGATTAATCGAGTACATGCGCCTCATTAAACTGCCTTTGAACGATCCACCCGGCAAATCTGCTACGTCTAATTAATAAAGTCCGTCCACTCATCGGTGGGTACTGGTGGAGGGGGGGGGGGGACGGGTGAGGGAGTGGGCTCTTCGCGAAGGAATCCTTTCATATTGATGCTATTTATGTAACCAAAAGAGAGATTTATATTTCCTAAGCATGTTCTGTTTAAAAATTTGATATGTCGACTTGTTATGTCGTTGCCATGGGCGTAATGGGGTCGGTCCCTCATCCCTTTGATCTGCGGCCTCTCTGAGCATCTGTCCCCCACAGACACGGTAACTCAGAGACAGGAGGGACTGCGTCACCGACGTGTCACGACATGTAACACATTGAGTTCCCTCTGCAATTCGGGGGACCGCCTCGATAGTTCAGTGGGTTAGCGCGCTCACATGGAGCGCTCTGGCCCACTGAAAGCCTAACGGCACGTGGATCGGTGGTTCGAGCCCCGTCTGTGGCCATGTCTGTGTGGTCGCAGGATAAAGATCTCATGTCATGTCCTTCTTCGAAAAGAGTAGGGGGAACCCACTGGCACTTGGCTCCGCTCTTCCATTCCTTCTCCCATTCACGCGATATAACCGTAAGTGGTTAAAGCGTCCTGAATATACAACCAACCAACGATGTGGAATTCGATGCAGCAGATCCAAGAGGCGTAAATATGCAACATATATATCATCACTGACCTTAACTCAAACCTCAAACTATTATTAGCGAGCAGAAACCAAGACCTGTCGACAGGTCACCGATACGACGACTGCAGTGAGCGCTGTCGGTCACAGATATGCTTACTCAGTCGCAAATGCCGCGATGCAAATCGTATAACTTAAACCAAGGCAAAGCTGCAAATCCATCGTCTTTTGTAGAGGGACGGATGCCAACCAAATGTGTGCACGTGACCTTCATCCCCAGGTGGCATCACTCGCGAACTCCCTCATCCCGGGTCAGCAGCGTGGCCGCAGTTGTGCGGGCAATAACAATATGGAAAACTAACGAAGCATTACTGTAACAATAAATGTCAGTAATATCACGTCTGTGTAAGTGTAAAAGGCTCATGTCATCATTGCGTCGTTACACTGACAGCTTGCTGGCTCGTAAAGCGGTGATCATCACGGCGGGAGCGTGTGACAGAATGGCGCAGATTAAAGCAATATATTCCGTACTTGTTTGTCTTGCCAACCTCTTCCCCATGTCAAATAAGTATATTCTGTCTTGAATTTAAATCCTGAACGCCGGTGGGCTATCCGGAGAGAAGCAATTTGGTCACCGGAGCAGAAGTTGGTGGCCGGCTTTATATCCCTGCGCGCCTGTTCGCTGTTATGGTATTCTGTGTGATGTCGACCGCGGCTCGCTATCACGTCCGCGCTATGGAAGGCCAACCTATGCATAAACGTCGAAGAACCAACACGTACAAAAACCAACACGTAGGTCTGTAACACGTTACCGTTTTAGCCTATCACAGCGCTGGATTTGATACACGAAGCAAATGTACACGTCAATCAGCTACGTGTTAATTTACTACGCCGAGGTTGAACCATTAATACGGTTACGTCGAAGTTCGACGTACTATTTTAACGTCGAACTTCGACGTAGTTTTCAGACGTCGAACTTCGACGTACTTTTTGGACGTCGAACTTGTGTACATTTGCTTCGTGTATCAAATCCAGCGCTGTGATAGGCTAAAACAGTAACGTGTTACAGACCTACGTGTTGGTTTTGTACGTGTTGGTTCTTCGACGTTTATGCATAGGTTGGCCTTCCATACCGCGCGCGATAAAACTAAACCGCGCAGTTTTATGTTGAAATTGTTGTTTTACAGACTCAGAGATATAAAACATATATGCATCATAATTTTCAGATACTTTTAGTCTTGATTCTAAAGTGTAAAAAATCTAAGATGGCGCATGTAAGTATATTGCGTTAAAGACAACACGTGGAATCTACGTCACTGCAGCGTGTTTAACGGGTTGTGGCTCATCGTGTTGTCAACATTAGTGGTTGCCAGATTCTTCATCTCTCACAGAACGAGACCTTGGCGAGATGTAAGCACCATATGTTCATGTAGATGAACGTATTTGTTTTACGTTTATAAAGGGACACAGGCCTTTGACGGTGACATGAAGTCGGGCGCCTGTGACACACTCTTTTGGTCGTCTAGGTAACAGACACTATACTTCACACGTATCCCCCATGGCCGGTTTAATATCGGCGGGATCTGAGGGTGTCGGGGTGTGACTCGCTTGGTTGTTTGGTTGTATATTCAGGACCCTTTCACCACTTTTGGTCTTATCGCGTCAATGGGAGAATGAACGAAAGAGTGGAGCCATGTCCCCGGGGGTAACATCCTACACTTTTGCAAAGAAAGACATGGGATCTTTATTCTGCGACCACACAGACATGGCCACCGCGGGACTGGAACCATCGATCCTCGTTCCGTTAGGCTCTCAGGTGACCTGTGACTCGTGAAGAAACGTCTCGAAAAGTGGTCCATATATTCTTTGTTGCGGCTTGCGGGGAGTAATCCCGACCTACACACCGTATAATGCAGTAGCGTCCCTGACACATTGCGAATGCAGTGTCAATATATATGGTCTGGAGGCTGCGGCCCTTGTGTCTGCAGGCGAAAGCAATCTACACATGATATATGCTGTCGCCCGGTCGCCATTCTTTGTCGGCCATCATCAGTAGGGGTTTGGATAGGGTTTGGGGTGGATGGCCACACCCGACCCAGGCATATTTGAAAATCGACATTTGACATTGACCCCCGAATTCATATGACACATATTTTTTTTTTAAACGGCACTGAACTTAGCCGGAAAGTGACACTGAATGTCCTGAAAAATCGACAGTCGACCCTGCGAATTGTGAAAAATCGACGCTGGACACTGGACCCCCCCTTCCAGACCCCTATCAGTGTTCACAGGGTTCATGATATATAATGAATCCACTGCAGGGTTCATTATATATGTTCGGACCCTTGGTTGTAATATAAATGTGCTATTGACCGGTCGTTTTTTCATGCTGGGGTAAAAATGTGGCTCAGCATAGCTCACGTGTGACTCACGCCTATCATTTTACAACAATACACTATGTCTTGAGCTCTACCATTGAAGAAGGACCCAATGACCTGATCTGCCGTTAAATTAGGTGCCAGCATGGGACTCGGTACAATATATTACTCCATATATATTATATATGGAAACAATTAAGTTGCCTCTAATGCGTTAATGACAAAATTGCTGTGTCAGCGGTCGCCGCAATTTGCCATTAAAGCGTTTACAAGCAATTACCCGGATGCGGATATTGTCCGGTGAGGGTTTAGCCAACAACAGTGGTCTGTATTCACGACCTCCTGCCAGTGGGGAACCCAATGCTTATCAATCATGGAACGAAGTGTACAGTAATGCCCGTAAGGCCCTCTCCGCCCTCCGCTTTTGCGACATTCAAACGCAACGGCCCAGGCGAAATGTCACGTGGTAATGAAAGTATGACGTGATCATAAGTCTGCGTCGCCATGGCAATCCCGCTCCCCGGAGACCAAAGCTCTCCTCTCGCCTGGCGCGAGAACGAGAACGCGGACGAGATTGAAATAGTCTCACAGACATAGCCAAAGAAAAAAAACACAAGGCTTATCAGTGTGGGAGTGCCTATATTACAGGGTATGGCTTAAAATCCAGGCCACGGCTCTCTCTACTCTCCGATACGCCCACCACAGACAATAAAAAGTGAGCTAACATAGTCTCTAGATGTCGGTATTTGCATCCATCTTCTGCCTGAGGAGGCAACACACGTGGCGGAATGGTAATCGCTCTCCCATACACTTGCCGGGGGGCTGTACCGTGGGAGACAGCCCCCCGCCCCCCCCCCCCCCGCCGCCAGCGGCCTCAGTGTCTTCCGCATCCGGCGTCCGTAACGCTTCCTCGTCGTTAAGGGGAGAGGTCCATGAGAGGTAAACGGGCAAGGTCGTAGCAAGGTCAAAGGGAGATGTAAATCAGGGAGACCTGGAAAGTTTAGCCTAAGAGAGCCTAATCAAAGAGGTCACTTGGAGCCTAATCAAAGAGGTCACTTGGATCCTAATCAAAGAGGTCACTTGGATCCTAATCAAAGAGGTCACTTAGAGCCTAATCAAAGAGGTCACTTGGATCCTAATCAAAGAGGTCACTTAGAGCCTAATCAAAGAGATCACTTGGAGCCTAATCACAGAGGTCACTTAGAGCCTAATCAAAGAGGTCACTTAGAGCCTAATCAAAGAGGTCACTCGGAGCCTAATCAAAGAGGTCACTTAGAGCCTAATCAAAGAGGTCACTTAGAGCCTAATCAAAGAGGTCACTTGGATCGTAATCAAAGAGGTCACTTGGAGCCTAATCAAAGAAGTCACATTAGAGCCTAATCAAAGAGGTCACTTGGATCCTAATCAAAGAGGTTACTTGGAGCCTAATCACAGAGGTTACTTAGAGCCTAATCAAAGAGGTCACTTAGAGCCTAATCAAAGTGGTCACTTAGAGCCTAATCAAAGAGGTCACTTGGAGCCTAATCACAGAGGTCACTTGGAGCCTAATCAAAGAGGTCACTTAGAGCCTAATCAAAGAGGTCATTTAGAGCCTAATCAAAGATGTCACTTAGAGCCTAATCAAAGAGGTTACTTGGAGCCTAATCAAAGAGGTCACTTGGATCCTAATCACAGAGGTTACTTAGAGCCTAATCAAAGAGGTCACTTAGAGCCTAATCAAAGAGGTCTCTAAGAGCCTAATCAAAGAGGTCACTTGGAGTCTAATCAAAGAGGTCACTTAGAGCCTAATCAAAGAGGTCACTTAGAGCCTAATCAAAGAGGTCACTTGGAGCCTAATCAAAAAGGTCACTTAGAGCCTAATCAAAGAGGTCACTTAGAGCCTTATCAAAGAGGTCACTTAGAGCCTAATCAAAGAGGTCACTTGGAGCCTAATCAAAGAGGTCACTTAGAGCCTAATCAAAGAGGTCACTTAGAGCCTAATCAAAGAGGTCACTTAGAGCCTAATCACAGAGGTCACTTTGAGCCTAATCAAAGAGGTCACTTGGAGCCTAATCAAAGATGTCACTTAAAGCCTAATCAAAGAGGTCATCTAGAGCTTAATCAAAAAGGTCACTTAGAGGTTAATCGCAGAGGGCAGAGGGCCTAATTGGTCTTATAAAGAGGTCAACCAAGGGGTTTAGGGGAGAGGTCGATGCGAGAGGTCATGGATAGAGGTCCAGGGAGAGGCCAACGGGAAAGGTCAGCCAGTGAGAATACTGGGAGGGTGATGATAGCATAGGGAAAGGTCATGGAGGAAGGTCAAAGAAGCTGTCAATGAGAGAGGTCACGAGATGGGTCAATGGTAGAGGCCATGATACTTGAGCTAGGTCAAAGTTAGGAGTCGTGATACTTGAGCTAGGTCAATGGTAGAGACCATGATGTTTGAGCAAGGTCAATGGTACAGACCATGATACTTGAGCAAGGTCAATGGTACAGACTATGATACTTGAGCAAGGTCAATGGTAGAGGCCATGATACTTGAGCTTGGTCAATGGGAACCCAAAGAGAAATGTCAAAGATAAAGGGAATAGGTCAATAAATGCCTGGCCCAATGAAGGGTGAATATAGGGACCGGTCACTTAGCTTGGCGCACCCATGCGAACACTGTAGCTGCGAATATTGTTGTTGTGGTTACCGTATTTTAGTTGTTGCTGTTGTAGTGGTTGTAGTAGCAGTAGCTGTGGCTGTGGCTGTAGATCTAGCTATGAATATTGCTATGGTTGTGGCTGTAGATCTAGCTGTAGATCTATCTGTAGCTATGGCTATGGCTGTGGCTGTGGCTGTGGCTGTGGCTGTGGCTGTGGCTGTGGCTGTGGCTGTCGCTATGGCTGTAGATCTAGCTGTAGATCTATCTGTAGCTATGGCTGTGGCTGTGGCTGTGGCTGTGGCTGTGGCTGTCGCTATGGCTGTAGATCTAGCTGTAGATCTATCTGTAGCTATGGCTGTGGCTGTGGCTGTGGCTATGGCTGTGGCTGTGGCTGTGGCTGTGGCTGTGGCTGTAGATCTAGCTATGAATATTGCTATGGTTGTGGCTGTAGATCTAGCTGTAGATCTATCTGTAGCTATGGCTATGGCTGTGGCTGTGGCTGTGGCTGTGGCTGTGGCTGTGGCTGTCGCTATGGCTGTAGATCTAGCTGTAGATCTATCTGTAGCTGTGGCTGTGGCTGTGGCTGTGGCTGTGGCTGTGGCTGTGGCTGTCGCTATGGCTGCAGATCTAGCTGTAGATCTATCTGTAGCTATGGCTGTGGCTGTGGCTGTGGCTGTGGCTGTGGCTGTGGCTGCCGCTATGGCTGTAGATCTAGTTGTAGATCTATCTGTAGCTGTGGCTGTGGCTGTGGCTGTGGCTGTGGCTGTGGCTGTGGCTGTCGCTATGGCTGTAGATCTAGCTGTAGATCTATCTGTAGCTATGGCTGTGGCTGTGGCTGTGGCTGTGGCTGTGGCTGTCGCTATGGCTGTAGATCTAGCTGTAGATCTATCTGTAGCTATGGCTGTGGCTGTGGCTGTGGCTGTGGCTGTGGCTGTAGATCTAGCTATGAATATTGCTATGGTTGTGGCTGTAGATCTAGCTGTAGATCTATCTGTAGCTATGGCTGTGGCTGTGGCTGTGGCTGTGGCTGTGGCTGTCGCTATGGCTGTAGATCCAGCTGTAGATCTATCTGTAGCTATGGCTGTGGCTGTGGCTGTGGCTGTGGCAGTGGCTGTCGTTATGGCTGTAGATCTAGCTGTAGATCTATCTGTAGCTATGGCTGTGGCTGTGGCTGTGGCTGTCGCTATGGCTGTAGATCTAGCTGTAGATTTATCTGTAGCTATGGCTGTGGCTGTAGCTGTGGCTGTGGCTGTGGCTGTGGTTGTGGCTGTGGCTGTAGCTGTGGCTGTGGCTGTGGCTGTGGCTGTGGCTGTGGCTGTCGCTATGGCTGTAGATCTAGCTGTAGATCTATCTGTAGCTGTGGCTGTGGCTGTGGCTGTGGCTGTGGCTGTGGCTGTGGCTGTCGCTATGGCTGTAGATCTAGCTGTAGATCTATCTGTAGCTGTGGCTGTGGCTGTGGCTGTGGCTGTGGCTGTGGCTGTGGCTGTGGCTATGGCTGTAGATCTAGCTGTAGATCTATCTGTAGCTGTGGCTGTGGCTGTGGCTATGGCTGTAGATCTAGCTGTAGATCTACCTGTAGCTATGGCTGTGGCTGTGGCTGTGGCTGTGGCTATGGCTGTAGATCTAGCTGTAGATCTATCTGTAGCTATGGCTGTGGCTGTGGCTGTGGCTGTGGCTGTGGCTGTGGCTATGGCTGTGGCTGTAGATCTAGCTGTAGATCTATCTGTAGCTATGGCTGTGGCTGTGGCTGTGGCTGTGGCTATGGCTGTAGATCTAGCTGTAGATCTATCTGTAGCTATGGCTGTGGCTGTGGCTGTGGCTGTGGCTGTGGCTGTGGCTATGGCTGTGGCTGTAGATCTAGCTGTAGATCTATCTGTAGCTATGGCTGTGGCTGTGGCTGTGGCTGTGGCTGTCGCTATGGCTGTAGATCTAGCTGTAGATCTATCTGTGGCTGTGGCTGTGGCTGTGGCTGTGGCTGTGGCTGTGGCTGTGGCTGTGGCTGTGGCTGTGGCTGTGGCTGTGGCTGTGGCTGTGGCTATGGCTGTAGATCTAGCTGTAGATCTATCTGTAGCTGTGGCTGTGGCTGTGGCTGTGGCTGTGGCTATGGCTGTAGATCTAGCTGTAGATCTACCTGTAACTATGGCTGTGGCTGTGGCTGTGGCTGTGGCTATGGCTGTAGATCTAGCTGTAGATCTATCTGTAGCTATGGCTGTGGCTGTGGCTGTGGCTGTGGCTGTGGCTATGGCTGTGGCTATGGCTATGGCTGTAGATCTAGCTGTAGATCTATCTGTAGCTATGGCTGTGGCTGTGGCTGTGGCTGTGGCTGTGGCTGTCGCTATGGCTGTAGATCTAGCTGTAGATCTATCTGTGGCTGTGGCTGTGGCTGTGGCTGTGGCTGTGGCTGTCGCTATGGCTGTAGATCTATCTGTAGCTGTGGCTGTGGCTGTGGCTGTGGCTGTGGCTGTGGCTGTGGCTGTGGCTGTGGCTGTGGCTGTCGCTACTGCTATGGCTACGTGTGACGTAGTGATGACAGTCAACCAGTCTTAAGTGAGGTATTTAGTCAGTGTTTGGCTCCACACGGAACGACAACAAAGCAGGCGTCCAAAAATGGCGTTGACCTTTGACGTCCTTATGGAGGATTGCCTGACCTTCCTGGGACGCCAGAAGTATCTGTTGACCGGAAGGGGGTGGAGGGAGGGGGGGGGGGCTTGGGGCGGCGATAAAGGAGGGAGATGGAGGAAGGGGGCTTCGAAGAGGGTGGAGAGAGGGGTCCTGGACGCGCGACACCCTCGCACCCAGACCGACCCTTGTTATTGTCCATTACTGTGTGTGATGGGCGGCTGGCTCCATGTGGCTGGTTCCCTGTCCTTGACTCACGCGACAGGCCGCAGAGGGCGCGACACCATGGGGACACGATTGGAAGAGAAGCGCCAAGTAGTAGACCGAATAGATTGACCGTGGAGGGGGTGTGGGTGGGGGTGGGCGTATTGTTGGGGATGAAGGGGTGGAGAGGGTGTATTGTTGGAGGCGAAAGGGTGGAGAGGGCGTTTTGTTGAAGCTAGAGTGCGGCGGGGGCGTTTTGTGGAAGGTAGAGGTTGCGGGGGCGTTTTGTTGGAGGTAGAGGGTGTCGGGGGCGTATTGTTGAAGATAGAGGCTGGAGGGGTCGTATGTCTAGAGATCAGACTCGTAGAAATAGTCAATGAAGACTTTGTGCCAGTTAAACAACGAACTGGAGTGCATTCGCTGTAATAAAGCGAACAACGCGAGGGCGTCGTGAATATGCGACAGCTCTTTAATGTTCTTAATTTTAACATATTGTTCTTGGCATTTGGAAAACCGGCATACTGCCTATGCGAATTCCGGTTGCGCTTTAATGTACTTATGACGCATATTTATTGTTTTCACTGTTTTGCCGGTAAGAATTTTCTGCGCATTGTGGGGGGTCATTGTGGGGGGTCATTGTGGGGGGTCATTGTGGGGGGTCATTGTGGGGGGTCATTGTGGGGGGTCATTGTGGGGGGTCATTGTGGGGGGTCATTGTGGGGGGTCATTGTGGGGGGTCATTGGAGGGGGTCATTGTGGGGGGTCATTGTGGGGGGTCATTGTGGGGGGTCATTGTGGGGGGTCATTGTGGGGGGTCATTGTGGGGGGTCATTGGAGGGGGTCATTGTGGGGGGTCATTGTGGGGGGTCATTGGAGGGGGTCATTGTGGGGGGTCATTGTGGGGGGTCATTGTGGGGGGTCATTGTGGGGGGTCATTGTGGGGGGTCATTGGAGGGGGTCATTGTGGGGGGTCATTGTGGGGGGTCATTGTGGGGGGTCATTGTGGGGGGTCATTGTGGGGGGTCATTGTGGGGGGTCATTGTGGGGGGTCATTGTGGGGGGTCATTGTGGGGGGTCATTGTGGGGGGTCATTGTGGGGGGTCATTGTGGGGGGTCATTGGAGGGGGTCATTGTGGGGGGTCATTGTGGGGGGTCATTGTGGGGGGTCATTGTGGGGGGTCATTGTGGGGGGTCATTGTGGGGGGTCATTGGAGGGGGTCATTGTGGGGGGTCATTGTGGGGGGTCATTGGAGGGGGTCATTGTGGGGGGTCATTGTGGGGGGTCATTGTGGGGGGTCATTGTGGGGGGTCATTGTGGGGGGTCATTGTGGGGGGTCATTGTGGGGGGTCATTGTGGGGGGTCATTGTGGGGGGTCATTGTGGGGGGTCATTGTGGGGGGTCATTGTGGGGGGTCATTGTGGGGGGTCATTGTGGGGGGTCATTGTGGGGGGTCATTGGAGGGGGTCATTGTGGGGGGTCATTGTGGGGGGTCATTGTGGGGGGTCATTGTGGGGGGTCATTGTGGGGGGTCATTGTGGGGGGTCATTGTGGGGGGTCATTGTGGGGGGTCATTGTGGGGGGTCATTGGAGGGGGTCATTGGAGGGGGTCATTGGAGGGGGTCATTGTGGGGGGTCATTGTGGGGGGTCATTGTGGGGGGTCATTGTGGGGGGTCATTGTGGGGGGTCATTGGAGGGGGTCATTGTGGGGGGTCATTGTGGGGGGTCATTGTGGGGGGTCATTGTGGGGGGTCATTGTGGGGGGTCATTGTGGGGGGTCATTGTGGGGGGTCATTGTGGGGGGTCATTGTGGGGGGTCATTGTGGGGGGTCATTGTGGGGGGTCATTGTGGGGGGTCATTGTGGGGGGTCATTGTGGGGGGTCATTGGAGGGGGTCATTGTGGGGGGTCATTGTGGGGGGTCATTGTGGGGGGTCATTGTGGGGGGTCATTGTGGGGGGTCATTGTGGGGGGTCATTGTGGGGGGTCATTGTGGGGGGTCATTGTGGGGGGTCATTGTGGGGGGTCATTGTGGGGGGTCATTGTGGGGGGTCATTGTGGGGGGTCATTGTGGGGGGTCATTGTGGGGGGTCATTGGAGGGGGTCATTGTGGGGGGTCATTGTGGGGGGTCATTGTGGGGGGTCATTGTGGGGGGTCATTGTGGGGGGTCATTGTGGGGGGTCATTGTGGGGGGTCATTGTGGGGGGTCATTGTGGGGGGTCATTGTGGGGGGTCATTGTGGGGGGTCATTGTGGGGGGTCATTGTGGGGGGTCATTGTGGGGGGTCATTGGAGGGGGGTCATTGTGGGGGGTCATTGTGGGGGGTCATTGTGGGGGGTCATTGTGGGGGGTCATTGTGGGGGGTCATTGTGGGGGGTCATTGTGGGGGGTCATTGTGGGGGGTCATTGTGGGGGGTCATTGTGGGGGGTCATTGTGGGGGGTCATTGGAGGGGGTCATTGTGGGGGGTCATTGTGGGGGGTCATTGTGGGGGGTCATTGTGGGGGGTCATTGTGGGGGGTCATTGTGGGGGGTCATTGTGGGGGGTCATTGTGGGGGGTCATTGTGGGGGGTCATTGTGGGGGGTCATTGTGGGGGGTCATTGTGGGGGGTCATTGTGGGGGGTCATTGGAGGGGGTCATTATTTTTCATATTTTTTTATAATTAATGTTTCACTAGTTCCGTCGCAATAAAAACCCAACCAGGGAATTTAATGACCCGGTGCTTACGTGTCTCATGTGTATTACGGTATTGTGCTCTATGCGCCAACATCAGTAACAAATGTTGCAACGTGCAATACATGAAAATTATCCTTGAGCAATCATGAAGCCAGAGCAAAATGCTTCTTAATAAACAGCCTGCACACCATATATGGCCTGCTTTGTAACAAGCGATATCGTTGGAATCCAATATACTTGTCCCACGTAAGCATTTATTACAAAGAATGCATTGGCGTGAGTCCGACATGAGCTATGTTGAAACTGGTTCTCTCTAACATGGCAGAACGTCCGTTCTGATAGTACCAGGATAAGCTTGCCTCGGCTCTGCGATTATATCGGGACACATAGTAGTCCGAGTTAGGAATAAGAACTAAACAAGCAGCAATCAATTATAAGTTTCGTTATCATAATAACGTGTTGTCTGTCATTATTTAAATAACACGTATGTCAATAATACACGACTAGGTCTAAATGGTGCATTTATATAAATAATAAACACTTAAAACAAGGCGTGACGTCACAAAAATGTTTGGGCGATAATAGGCATTTATAGAGACGACGATGGAATTCACCAGGGATTGGCTAAGCAGTAATGTAACGAGCTATAATAGTAGAAGCAGATACTGTAACAGTTTGTCATTTGGGAATGGAACCTCCGCAGTTCAGTCGATAGCCCACAGAGCTTCAGACCGCGTTTCACATTTGCTGCACATTATGATTCAAGGCCGCTGCCTGGCCCGGGTAACCACGTGCAAGCCATTCCATTATGCGTTTAGTTGTGGTGTACGTGGAAGTAGGAGGGATAGGGAGGGGGAGGCGGGAGGGGGTATGCCATATTTTTCACGCCTCGGTTCCCTTGTCCGTGTTTGGCGACGTGTTTGCATGCCCTCCTCGGGGGACCATAACGGGGAAGCCAATCTCGTTGCCTGCTATCTATGGTTTGTACTATGGGCGGGGGGCTGGGGGCTGAGGTCTGAGGGTGGGGATATGGGGGCTGGGCGCTGGGGGCTGGGGGCCGGGGTTGGGGGGCCCTGGGCTGGGGGTAAAGGCCGGGGTCTAGGGGTGGGGATGTGGGGGGTGGGGGCCTGGAGATGGGGGCCTAAGGACGGGGGTCGGGGGAGATGGAAACGGGGCGGAGCCCTAGGTGCTGGGGTATGGGGGCCAGGGTCTGGGGCCGGGGGCGGGTGTCTGGAGGGTGGGGGTGTTCGGAGGGCGGGGTTGTTTAAGGGCCGGGCTACCATCTGCAGCGATAACATCAGAGTGCTTTGTCCCAGGGCTGTGCCACGCTGTTCCGGAGAGCTCCCGCCCCCCTCCCGCTCCCCCCTCCCTGCCTGCCCGACTGGCTATCTGGCTATCTGGCTGACTGGCGGTGGTAGAGGCAGGGGCGTCCCGTATCGCTTCACATTATCGTCTCCCGAGGGGGATGGGGGAGGGAGGGGGCGGAGGGAGGGACGCAGAGAAGATCGAACTGTTGGGAAGTGGCATGTGGCGTCTGATGAGAGAGGGAGTGGGGGGTGGCAGAGGATGGTGGGGGGCAGAGGGTTGGGAGATGGGCCGGGCGGTGGATCCTGGAAGTGCAGTATAGCGCAGGCGGCAGGGAAGGGCAGAATGAGGCAGGAAGTGAAGTTAGGATCCAAGAAAAATGTACAATGTTATGGGCGTCACAGGCCTCGCGACATGGGGTGGGGTGTGGTGGGGTGAGGTGGGATGGAGTAGGTTGTAGCAGGGACTAGCGTCATAGGGGTGGGGTAGGGTGAGGCTGGGTGGAGTGGGGTATAGGGACTGGCGACATAAGGGTTGGGTGGGGTGTGGAGAGGGGGCGTGCGGTGGGGGGGTGTAGTAGGGACTGGCAAATTGGGGGTGGGGTGTTGTGAGGCAGGGCGGGGTGGGGTGTAGCAGGGACTGGTGACATCGGGGCGGGGTCGGGTGGGGTACGGGACGGGGTTCGTGACATAGAGGCGTGGTGGGGTGGTGGGGTGGGGGTAGGGCCCTGATGGGTATTTGTATAATAGGGCGGGGTCCTTGGGGGAGTATCTGTGGCAGACAGAGTCCCACCGAAGCGCTAGAAACCAATGGGAGATTGCTAAAGACCGAGGCGACATGAATGGCCAGGTCAGAAACCCCAATGGCGCTTCTGGGCCAGCGAGAACGGGTACTGATGGAACCGTCTGGATAAACCAGGGCACATAGCATCAACAGTGCTACTGGATAAACCAGGGCATTGCATCAATAGTGCTTCTGGATAAACCAGGGCATAGCATCCATAGTGCTTCTGGATAAACCAGGGCATAGCATCAATAGTGTTTCTGGATAAACCAGGTCATAGCAACAATAGTGCTTCTGAATAAACCAGGGCATAGCATCAATAGTGTTTCTGGATAAACCAGGGCATATCATCAATAGTGCTTCTGGATAAACCAGGGCAAAGCATCAATAGTGCTTCTGGATAAGCCAGGGCATAGCATCAACAGTGCTACTGGATAAACCAGGGCATAGGATCAATAGGGTTTCGGGATAAACCAGGGCATAGCATCAATAGTGTTTCTGGATAAACCAGGGCATAGCATCAATAGTGCTTCTGGATAAACCAGGGCATAGCATCAACAGTGCTACTGGATAAACCAGGGCATAGGATCAATAGGGTTTCGGGATAAACCAGGGCCTAGCATCAATAGTGTTTCGGGATAAACCAGGGCATAGCATCAATAGTGCTTCTGGATAAACCAGGGCATAGCATCAATAGTACTTCTGGATAAACCAGGGCATAGCATCAACAGTGCTTCTGGATAAACCAGGGCATAGCATCAACAGTGCTACTGGATAAACCAGGGCATAGCATCAATAGGGTTTCGGGATAAACCAGGGCATAGCATCAATAGTGCTTCTGGATAAACCAGGGACATAGCATCAATAGTGCTTCTGGATAAACCAGGGCATAGCATCAATAGTGTTTCTGGATAAACCAGGGACATAGCATCAATTATAGTGTTTCTCGATAAACCATGACATCTGCAATAAATATTGTTTCTTTATAAACCAGGGCCTGTGTCATGAATACGATTCTAGCTTTTAAGCCACAGTGGATATTATAAAAGATGTGTCTGGGTGGGGACGCCGGAAGCCATGCAGTCCCCGGCCGGTAGGGCGAGAACCCACGTCCCTCGCCACCCCGACAGAGTGTCCCTCGTCACCCCACGGGGAGTGAGTGAGACCTACCTGGGGTGCCCTAGCAGGTATTAATGAAGTTCCTAATGATATGTAACAGTGACAGACCGGTGATCCGCAGTATGTAACCAGTGCTAATTAAAGGGAAACCACGCGGAGACGGATCGCGGAACACGTGACCGAGTCTAATTGGCGTGAGGACTTCCTGTACTATTAAGGACTTCCGGTGAGAGATAACGTAGACACCGATATGCGTATTCAACAGGGCGTACCTTTCGGGGCGTGGGGATTGCTACATTTAAGCGCTCGAGCCGCTCTTGTTTTGTGATTTATGTGGGATCTAGTTGTTGAGGCGAGGTTGGGGCCTGCACGGTATAGCTACAGGCGGTGAGGTTGGGGCCAGCATGGTATAGCTACAGGCGGTGAGGTTGGGGCCTGCACGGTATAGCTACAGGGGGTGAGGTTGGGGCCAGCACGGTATAGCTATATACGGTGAGGTTGGGGCCAGCACGGTATAGTTACAGGCGGTGAAGTTGGGGCCAGCACGGTATAGCTACAAGGGGTGAGGTTGGGGCCAGCACGGTATAGCTACAGGCGGTGAGGTTGGGGCCACCACGGTATAGCTACAGGCGGTGAGGTTGGGGCCAGCACGGTATAGCTACAGGCGGTGAGGTTGGGGCCACCACGGTATAGCTACAGGCCGTGAGGTTGGGGCCAGCACGGTATAGCTACAGGCGGTGAGGTTGGGGCCAGCACGGTATAGCTACAGGCGGTGAGGTTGGGGCAAGCACGGTATAGCTACAGGCGGTGAGGTTGGGGCCACCACGGTATAGCTACAGGTGGCGAGGTTGGGGCCAGCACGGTATAGCTACAGGCGGTGAGGTTCGGGCCAGCACGGTATAGCTACAGGCGGTGAGGTTGGGGCCAGCATGGTATAGCTACAGGCGGTGAGGTTGGGGCCAGCACGGTATAGCTACAGGCGGCGAGGTTGGGGCCAGCACGGTATAGCTACAGGGGGCGAGGTTGGGGCCACCACGGTATAGCTACAGGCGGTGAGGTTGGGGCCACCACGGTATAGCTACAGGCGGCGAGGTTGGGGCCAGCACGGTATAGCTACAGGCGGTGAGGTTGGGGCCAGCACGGTATAGCTATAGGCGGCGAGGTTGGGGCCAGCACGGTATAGCTACAGGCCGTGAGGTTGGGGCCAGCACGGTATAGCTACAGGCGGCGAGGTTGGGGCCAGCACGGTATAGCTACAGGCGGTGATTGGCGCAGGGACGGTCGTGTAATCGCCCCACCAGCAATGGCCCAGCTGGTGACCTTGCTGGAGGTCACGTTGGACTGGGACGCGGGCCAGCGTCTGGGGCACGTGACCGTTAGCGACCAATACGTCGCCTTCCAAGGTCGCACCCGACCAAGTCTGCGAACGGACCGACACCATTAACACCCGTCCGTCCACTCCTACACCCAACCTACCCCCCCCCCCCCCCTCCTTCCCCCGCCCCCGCCCCTCTGCCATGGCATCGCCATTGCCTCGCTTCTGTCATCATTACGCGCAGACTTGACCGCTTATGACCCCTCCCCACCCCACCCCACCCCCGCCCACCCCTTTTCTCCCCTAACCCACTCAACTACGCAGACAGCCACGGTCACAGCCGCTGCAATATCAAGTAACAGACAAATCACAATATATCGCCCTGTGAAATGAAGCTCAGCCCAGGGGAAATTGACCCTGACCGGAAGAAATTGCGCAAGAAGCGTTACCATCCATGAAATCGGCAGCGTGAGAGGCCCGCAGAAGATTCAGTCGAACATATCACCATCCCTGCCCCCTCCGCCCTCATGCACCCCCACCAGCCTAACCCGTTGCCTCCCCTACCAACGTCTTGCAAGCTAGGCCTACCGCTAGGGTCATGAATGACATTACAGTCCTTTTGATGACAAACTTACACCAACAGGATACGAAAACAGGCCGTCTACACTCCAACAACGTCTGCATCAAGGTATTTATTACCAACGCGTTCTCCTTGCTTAGAATCTCAAATAGATTTCTCCTCCGTTTTTCAGCATTGTGTCGAGTTGTCGTTACAAGAGACACTTGACTCAACTAACTCAAGGGGGGGCGGGGGCAAGGGGTATTTCCGTTCCTCGGGAATGGGCGTTTCATTTCACCGTGAACTGGGAATGAGGAACATAATTCTTGGGATATCAGCCGACCGCTGTGATCGAGGATCGAGGATTTTTGTTAATCGTGAGCTCGGAATTTAAATGTTAAATCGCGAATTGGGAAATGGCCAATTTATATTATGTATATCCGCCTCTTTCATTGTATACGGGGGACTTTTAATTCCTTTTCATTCTTCGTGACCTGGGAATAAAGAAATGTGTTCTTCGTGACTTGGGAACACGACCCCGCCCCCCCCCCTCCAAGCCCACCCCCCCCCCCTCCCCCACTCAATGGAAGCCTCACTCGTTGAGCTGGTGAGGCGCTCCCCTCGTTTTGGGTTCCTTCACGGTTGGTGGGTGTACCCTCAATGTCATGTATAATAGATGCAGACACACGCTAGGCAACTTTAAATAGCTGATGATATCCTTCCGTGTATACACGTTTGTGGTTGTCAATTCTGTTCAGTTCGTCAGGTTGAGGTGGTCGTTGTATTCGCTATCGGTAACCTCGTTAAATAAATCAAGTTTACAACAACAAAAATTAAACAAATTCTGACCTGCCTTGTCAATTCTGACTCGCCCCGGTATATATACATAAGGGAAACTTCTTTTCCGCGGTCACGCTGTGGCTATTTCTTCCTCATTGGCATATCCACTAGGTAAGCGTAATCAATTATCTTTAGCTCCTAAAATGTATGGGAAGATGAACGCTCCCCAGCCACATAGAAAATATGACCTTCAATTCAATTTCATTGTTCATTACGATGTTTGTCATTAACCAATATGTAGCAACTTATTCATGTTACTATTGTAATTGAGATCGTCGTATGTCTTTGATTCTGCAAAACTCCACTACTTCCAATAGCAGTCTGGACAAAAATGGGAAGCAGTTATTTTGTCTCTGCCTTCGGGTCAGAATTGACAAGGAAGTCCGATTCGACAAAAGCACACGTTGACATCGCCATAGTCATGTTGCCCTGGGGGTAAGGAAAGTGGTCGTCCAGCATCCGTGCTTCCTTGCTTGCCCGCTGAAGTTGGGTGAGGGAGGAGAGTTACATCATTCAGTGACCACTACCAGACCCATGAATTGAAGTTCTGCCTGTCAGGTTGTATTGGGCTTAAATGGGCGAGCTATATATAGATGACACGTTAGTCACGTGATATCTTGGGGGATATTCGAAAGTTATGTATTCGTTTTCAAACGTTGAAAACAGGTTGTCCGCCCTGTTTGGGTATTGATTTATTGTCGTTTACGTCCTTGACCCTGGATTTGGTGAAAACATCGAAATATGGTCGGATAAATGATAAATGAAAATCAGAAACAAATAAACATGGTTGTATTATCATGTCTACATTTTATTTCACATTGGTGTAATTGATCCAGAGCTGACCGGATGGACTAGTCGAGTGTGCTCTTCTATCAGAGATCAGCGAAGTCTACTCTCCCGCCATTCGGGTATCGCTTCTCGACAATGGCCAACAACATCTTGTCGGCCGCCTGGGCTGGACTGCACGTCACTCCCTGCGTTCGCCGCTGTCAGAGAGGGAGGGACAAGAATAGGAGATATGGTAGTAATGGCAACATGGTAATAAATGTAGCAAGAGGTTAACATGTTAAAATATTATTAAGAGGAAATATCTATACAACGTTAATCGTTTATATGTTAAAACGATTCTATTTCATACATTTTATACTCATGTTTCCGTCGACATTATTAGCCCATTGATCCACATGCTAAGGTTACCTTGCAATATGTCGGCTTACCTTCTCCAATCTGTTGACGACATCCTGGTCTTTCTCTTTGCCGGTTACGAGGAACTCCGCCACCATCCTCGTTTCCACCGTGCCAGGACCGAAGTTAAAGGCCCACACCGAACTCTGTCAACACTCAAAGCAAGACCCAAGTTAAAGGCCTACACCGAACTCTGTCAACACTTAAAGCAAGACCCAAGTTAAAGGCCCACACCGAACTCTGTCAACAGCCAAAGCAAGACCCAAGTTAAAGGCCCACACCGAACTCTGTCAACAGCCAAAGCAAGACCCAAGTTAAAGGCCCATACCGAACTCTGTCAACAGCCAAAGCAAGACCCAAGTTAAAGGCCCATACCGAACTCTGTCAACACTCAAAGCAAGACCCAAGTTAAAGGCCTACACCGAACTCTGTCAACACTTAAAGCAAGACCCAAGTTAAAGGCCCACACCGAACTCTGTCAACAGCCAAAGCAAGACCCAAGTTAAAGGCCCACACCGAACTCTGTCAACAGCCAAAGCAAGACCCAAGTTAAAGGCCCATACCGAACTCTGTCAACAGCCAAAGCAAGACCCAAGTTAAAGGCCCATACCGAACTCTGTCAACGGCCAAAGCAAGACCCAAGTTAAAGGCCCACACCGAACTCTGTCAACAGCCAAAGCAAGACCCAAGTTAAAGGCCCATACCAAACTCTGTCAACACTCAAAGCAAGACCCAAGTTAAAGGCCTACACCAAACTCTGTCAACAGTCAAACCAAGACTCAAGTTAAAGGCCGTCATCAAACTCTGTAAACAGCCAAAACAGGATCGAAGTTAAAGGTGCACACAAAACTCTGTCAACAGTCAAACCAAGACTCAAGTTAAAGGCCCACACCGAACTCTGTCAACAGACAAAGCAAGACCCAAGTTAAAGGCCCACACCGAACTCTGTCAACAGCCAAAGCAAGACCCAAGTTAAAGGCCCCCATTGAACTCTGTCAACAGTCAGAACATGATCGAAGTTAAAGGTTCACACCGAACTCTGTCAACAGTCAGAACAGGATCGAAGTTAAAGGTTCATACCGACCTCTGTCGACAGACAAAGCAAGACCCAAGTTAAAGGCCCACACCGAATTCTGTCAACATTCAAAAGAAGACCCAACACATATGTAATCGTTAGGTAGTACCAACAAATAACACTCAGTTTTGGTTCTGCCCATGTCATATTATTATTATAGATATAATACAGACTTAGCACGAAGTGTACAGTGACAGCTATGTTAAAGCCGGGGCTCACATCGTCGTTGACTATGTCCCGGATGAAGGCTTCTCGCGCCGTTTTGCCCATGGCGTAGGCGACGGTGCTTTTGACAGAACGGCGGGTGGCGACCGAAGTGAGGTTAACCAGCAACACCTGGCAATCTGGACGCTTGAAGGTCCTGACGAACCAGGCGCTCAGGGCCACCATGGACGTCACGTTCAGACGAAGGTACTTCTGTAGAACAAAAACATCTGATGTTCTGAATCAGTTACACACAGAGATATAGGGAAAACCAGCTGATATATCTAACCAGTAAGGGGTATTGAATATTTGACTTGGGGTGAAGGCAGAGAGAGTAAAAAAACAGACAGAGTCAGAGATATATATGGAAAAGGACAGAAGGGACTAGACAGACACAGAGCGAGGGCGACCCTATCTCACCAATCAATTTCCACTGATACATGTCCCCATTATAACCAGATACTGCGATGGGCATTTGATAAAATCATTGTGCTTCCGCCTTTTCCCTTAGACCGAGGAGCAATAAATTGCTCTGTTTCACAATTTTTGTTCTCATCAGTGGAGATTACATCGAGTTCCGTGGCTTCCTGTTCCCATGGCAGCTTGCAGAGAAGTGTGCCAGCATTATTGATCAAGACGGCTTGGCGGAAGGCCTTAGGGTCCACCGTCTCCAACACCGCGCCCGTCATCTCGTCAAAGCGGTCAATCTCGGACAGGTCACACGTGACCAGCGAGACTTGAAGAGAACGGAAAAAACACAATTAGGACTAAGCATGATGTTTCCTTATTTTAATTGATTCATGATTGATGATGCAAATGAATGATAGAAAAAATGGCGTCCATATTACTGCCTTTGCAACCGTAACGTGCTTTTCATATTAATGGAATCTAGATATTGAATAGACCCTCAGAATGTATGAGCTCCAACTGACATGACGCGGAGATAGATATTTACTGGATGGCCGTGTGCAAAAAGTATTGAATGTCATCATGGTGAAGTATCTCCATCCACGCGACGACTGGGGCCGAAGTTCTCACCTGGGACATCGGACTCTTGTCTGGATCTTTTCTCTGGTGTCGATCAGATCCTGGAAGGACTCTTTTCGTCCAGTAAGGACGAGACGGGAAGTCTGAGTACATGCAAGTGGTCCTTACCTTGGACATCGGATTCTCTCTGGATCTGTTCTCTGGTGTCGCTCAGGTCCAGGATGTCCAGAAGGACGAGACGGGAAGCCTGCGATTGTTTGTTCTTTTGGATATGTTTAGCGATTGCCACAGCGGTGGCTTGGCCGATCCCCCTGGCGGCGCCCGTGATAACTACGAGGCTCGGCACTTGGAAGGCGTTCTCCATCTCGGGTGATGACGTCACGACGGGAGCTACGCCAATCAATGAAAGGGGATTTGAACGACCATGTCACGTGGCATGGCACACACGTGGGTTAATTATGCCAGGCAACTAAAACTATAAGCTGGATTCTGATATTCATGTTTGGTTTGATGCTTATGAAAGGAGGCCTTCGATCCAGAAAATACGACGGCATTTACCTAGTTTATTCCATAAACGACGTTGTGACCATCCGTTTCCGATATTACTAAAGCGCACGTGGAACCTCTGGCACTTACTATGCAACAGAACGCTCCCAAAATAGCAATGGCAGTGGGTTTAGGCCAATTAATTCTCTCAACCGTCCGTACAATGCAGACTCATTCTCAACCCCTTACTTATGGCAAGCCAAAGTGGGATTTAATAGAGTATTGGCACACATGTTCAAATATTTGAACATATGTGCAAATACTCTATTAAATTTCACGTTGGCTTGCCATGCTTACGGCATGGGGTATTGCAGTATGACCCTAACCCCTACCAATTGTGTTGTTTGACATAGGTTATGGGCGGTATGACACTAACCCCTACCACTTGTGGGCTACGGACGGTATGAAAATCAATCATTGTTAATAGGGTCCACGACATATAGAACTACTCCTGAAGCAATTTGAAATAAGTAATAAACTTAAAGTAAAATATTCATACAACTATACAACAAAGGTACAATTGCAATTACAAGGACACACTTGTGGCTAATTTATGCACCAAGGGCAAAAATAAAAATTACACATCGAGTTCCATTTTTGAATGTAGATTTTGCACATAAGAACACAAATCCAAAACCTTCACAACAAACTATAAACTACACCATACCATACCATATCCCGCACCAATTATTTGCCAATGACCCAACACAATCCAACTTCTTCAATATTTCCCCCACAAGTCAAAACTAATAATAATAATAATGTTTATTTCAAACTGTAGGCACCAGGCCCATGGTACAAAAATAGAAACATTTAATTTGCGACAAAGCACAACATTTTTACAATAGAAAACCCAAAAGCCATTAGGTGAAATCTCAAGGTGAGTATGCTTCTTCATACAGTTCAATTGCACATTTAACAAATAGGGCTAGGTTATGAAGTTTTCCTTTTTCATTTGAAGACATTAAATTACAAAAATCTACAAGGTTGCAATATTGGAGGTCTTTTCTAGATATATACTTAGATCTTAACGGTAAGTAAAAAGGACATTTGACCACAATATGAAACTCATCTAGTTTTAACTGTAGACCATTTTCTTCCAGGCAGTATTTACATGTGACACCATTTGCCTCATGCTTTCTTAACAAATACATTCCACATCGAAATTTTGACCGGGCCTGGCGAAGTCTAAATTTAGAGAGTAATATTAAATAATCTTCACACATGAGAGACCTTTTATATTCTTTATAAATTCCTGGTCTATCTGTATTACTAACATTACTACACCATTCCTGCCCTGCACAGTCAGTGCAGTCAACAACTCCTTGGCTAAATAGAGAGATAAATAACTCAGGGCTACCCAATTGTTGAGCCAACCAGACATCACCAAAGCCATACATCAAAAGTAATTGTTTTATTTTAGATGCCCATGTAGTCCTTCCCGCTTCTGTTAGATTGTAGAGCATATTGTAAGCGTTCTTCGTTAATCTATCATCAGGCATTGTCAAAAGTTTAACCCAGCACTTGATACAACTTATGGTACATCTAATTCTTAGGGGAAGTCTCCCACATTCTCCATAAACAGCAGCATTAACCGTACCCCATAGTACACCTAGAACATATTTACAATATTTAGTATGAACTCTTTCAATACAATCTCTAACATGATATCCCCAGATTTCTGCTCCATAAGTTAATATTGGCGTAATCTTCTTATCAAAAAGTTCAAAACACTGCTTAACATCTAAACCTCCACAACTCTTAATAATCTGTTTTATAAGCCTTATCGCTTTACCTGATTGTGCGGCGAGGGCCTTTTGGGCTTCACCCCAGACCAACCTCGAGGAGAATAAAATCCCCAGATATTTGTAATATGGCACTACTTGTAGAAGTTTTCCTTTAAAGTACCACTTTTCATTGTCTCTGAGGCGTCCACCATTCCTAAATACCATAATCTTGCTCTTTTCGATATTAAGTTGTAGTCCCCATTTGTTACTAAAGTCTTCTAACACATTCAACAATCTCTGAAGTCGACCAACAGTATCCGTACCTTTAACAATATCATCAGCAAACATTAACTGCATTACATTGGGGAAGATTTCATTAATATATACACCCTCACAACCATTCTTCTTACATGCATAGATCAGTTCATTCAAGTATATGTTAAAGAGAAAGGGACTTAAAATACACCCCTGTCTTGTGCCAGTATTGTTGTAAAATGACTCAGTGAGTCCTTCAGAAGTCAGGACGCTAGACATAAGTTTCGAGTACATGGATTCCAACACTTTCATTATGTTACCATGGATGCCCTCACTGTATAATCTAAACCAAAGTGGCTTATGGGGTACACTGTCAAAAGCTTTAGAAAAATCAATAAATGCACAGTAAAATCTTCCCCCTGGTTTGGACAAGTATTTTTGGATCAATGCTTGTAAGGTAAAAATCTGGTCAATAGTACCCCGTCCTCTCCTGAATCCTGCCTGTTCCTCTGCATATTTGCCTGATTCTTCTGCCAATAAAACACATCTTTCATTCAGAATTTTAGTAAATAATTTAGCGATACTGGGCAGAAGGGAAATACCTCTATAGTTATTTGCATTGTTCACGGATCCTCCTTTATGAAGAGGGGCTATTATGGCCTCACACCATTTGGCAGGGTAAACCTTGTACTCATGATAAAACTGAAAATCTTGACAAGGTAAGGTATGATTACTTCCTTGCTTCCGATTATCATCTCATTTAAAATGCCATCAATACCAGCTGCCTTATTATTTTGTAGACCTTCTACAGCCTTCGCTATTTCCCCAACTGATATTACATCATTCAAAATTGCTGGGACATTATTGGTACATTTTTCACAATGGGCATGGCTATCCAGCATCTTGTCTACCTTGGTTTGAGCTTCTTGGTCGATAGCTGGTATAACACCTAGCAATTTCTCAAAATAATTTTTCCGAGTTGTTGGCGTTATAGTGTTTGAAAAAAATCCTTTTTAAATACCTTATTGCCTTCCAACAAGCTGTTTTATCTTTCATATCAGACATCAGTTTATCTCGTTGCTTATCTTTCCATTTTTCTTTCTTTGCACTGCATAATCTTCTTTTCATAAATAGGTATCTGTCTAGTCTTTGTTGGCTTTTATTAACCCTAAATTCATTCAAGGCATGATTCCTGCACGTCTTTGCTAGGGATAATTCTCTGTCCCACCAGATCGGCTGCCCTCCGGCCTTGTTGTTTGGGATGGGATTTCATGGACTCTGCAGCATATTTAAATACATCAGTGAGATGGCTCACTGCTTGTTCAATTTCTCTTTGACTAATACAAGCATCAACCATAGTCAGTTCACTTTGGACCTTATCATCTTCTAATCTGGCCTTGAAATTATCTATCTCTGAGTCTGAGTGTCTCCAATTGTATCTAACAAATTCCTTTGTAGAAACCTCAGCCTTCTCCTCTACACTAGTATTATAACACTCGATAGAAAAGCAGATAGGCATATGGTCTGATGATGCATTGGTCATAACCTCCAAATCAATATTCCATTCATTGAACATATCTGCTGGTAACAAGACATAATCTATCAGGTAGCAGCCTGAGGGACCAATAATACAATATATGTAAAGCTGCCTTCAGGGACCGACCATTTAAGATATGTAAATCTGACTACTTACAGAAATCAATTAATGAAAAACCAGAGATTTACTGGTCCCTCTTTATCTTGGGATTCCCTTGTGACACTGAAGGAATTCTCTTGATAACAATCTTGCATGGGTAGATGTTGGCGCAAGTGCCCCCAGGCAAGCCCGCTTTCTAGGGGCACAACGGTGTCCATGCAAAGTTCTTTAGACGCCAGTCGGGAATCGACTGTAGCCTTTATCATAATGTGTGCGCATACAATCATAGTGCTTACTTATTCTATATACCTTGTTTTATCTTCTGACATCAAGAAAGTTTGTCAACACTAGGTTGTTTCGGTTATATTTTCGCGAAGAAATGTTGGAGCACACGACTTTTCCCGACCAACCGTCCGCCATATTTGTTTTTGGCGGATGCCAGTACTTGTGAATGCAACTTGGTTCCCCGCTCCGTTAGCATATGATTCTCCGCTAGAGGGCGTTTTCAGTCCCTCACTTTGAACTTAAAGACAACAGCAGCGCCCTCTGTCACAGGTAATTCACAGGTACAAAGTTAGGGATCCAGGCTACAAATTATTCAAATGATAGAGGGGTTCGCCAGGTGGCGCTGCATACGCATGGCGGTTGGTCGGGAAAAGACTATGCTCTAACATTTCTTCGCGAAAATATAACCGAAACAACCTAGTGTTGACACACTTTGTTGATGTCAGAAGATAGAACAAGGTATATAGAATACGTAAACACTATTATTGTACGCGCCCACATTATAATAAAAGCTACAGTCGATTCCCGACTGGCGTCTAAAGAAGTTTGCATGGACACCGTTGTGCCCCTAGAAAGCGGGCTTGCCTGGGGGCACTTGCGCCAAGGGTAGATGCTTCGTTGAGTCAAAACTAGTGGCGAAACGTCATAAACGTGTGCACAAGTTGTTTACCTATCCCACCGACAGGGGGCGCCCTAATCCTAAACTATATCTGATTACAGAAGCGTAGTACTATGCCCCACATCCGTGGATCTTTTAACACATCGAACAACCTTTTACTTGCCGCAAACACCCATTTAGACACTCAAGGAGAAAAAGTGTATTTTTGTGCACCCGTTGCAACGATTACTTCGGAATGTATCTCTAAATTAGAGACTCCAATGTTACGTACCAATTTCCAGGTTCGAAAATTCGAAAAAAATTACTCACCGAGCGCTTAATCAAGCAAATACGGTACTTCGGCCTATTCAGATAATTCATCCCATTACAACTACAGGTGCGTTATGAATTCAGTGTTACTTATCACTCACCGTTAATTGAGTGACTGCGGCTGTCTCGGCGGACAGCGGTCGTTTTCTGGCGGTGGTGGGGAGTGTCTGCTGTGTGAGTTGTCAGGTGATTCTGGCGTGCTGCACTGGGAAGCTGTATCAAAAGCTACACATGACTGATTCGGCTGGAACATCAACCTGGTAAGGTGATGCCGGTGGTGAGGCCGTTCTCCCGCCCTGGATGAGATGAGGGTCCATTGATAAGGGAGATAATGACAGTGGGAAGGTGGTTCAGTCGTGACACTGGCAACCCCCCCCCCCCCCCCATCCCCAGCACACTACCGCGAAACCGTTTAAACACCGAAAAGTGTTAGTGTGCCTCATGACGCGTTTCCTTACCACGCTTCCACCCCGGGGGGGGGGGGGGGCGGGTACAACATATAGTTAATATACATATGTGCCGCCCAAATGACCCTTTTTCGCCCTATTGTTTGCAAAATTTCAGCTCTTGACTATATATTCCAGTTAACATCGAAAGTTTTAATTTAATTAACCTCCATATACATTGTTATGACTGTCAGTATCTATTTTGGACGCCTTTTTCAACCAAAAACGTCTCTTTCAATGACCACAACATCTCGCACTATTCTCACGCTCTCCATGTGTCCTACACGGCCTGGGCAGCACACCCCCACCACTGTACTAATGGAGTGCCCCCCCACCCCGGGGGCTTCAAGACGCCATGGCGACGCTTTCGTTCCCGCCCCACAATCCTGCCACCGATGGGTCATTTCAGTATTGCTCACGTATTACTCACGCCTACCATTTACTATGACGATACATTTCCTGGGCTCTAGCATGGAATATGGTCCAGGTGATTATGCAGTGGGTACACTGTGCAATCACTGAAGTTCAGTGAGTGGAATTCATCTTATATTCTTACATAATTCATCGTTTAGCAAACTACTGAACGCATCATTTGGCCCGATGCAGTGGAGTAAACACTTATGTTGAACTCAACCCTCACAGGTTAAACACCCCGGGGGTGGGGGACTATTATACACATCTAGTGGTGGGGGGCGGGGGGTTCGCCGGTGATATTGACGGTCAAACGCCCCGACCGAGCGGATTTATGCGCTGAAAATGGGGGTGCTTTACCGCGGAACCCTTCCCCCCAAACCTAGCAATGTATTAAGTAAACCCCCCCCCCCCCGCCCCATGGGGTTACACCTGAGAGGGTCGACACGCAGTAAAAAAACCCCCATTAAAGTGAGAGAAGGTGGGGGAGAGTATCTAAAAACACGAGTAATAACCTGTCGGGCCATGCTGGTGCTGAGTACGCTAGTTCCCCCTGGTTTGGGTTTACATCCGGGTGCTATATAGGAAGGCGACGCAGCGTGGTGGCTCTGGGGCCGGTATATCAGATGGCCGCCAGCGGACGGGCTTACGGGCTCACGGCGCCACAGAACAGTGTTAAACCGAGGGCCAACAACACGTGACGCGCATACAGCCACGGTCACGTGGCGCCATGGTAACCATGGTAACCGCCCCCAGGGGGATTTCGGTGGAAAACGAGAGAATGCTTGGCATTTGGCATCTTTTATCACTTCGCGTTCACTTTTTATTCCGTGGTAAGGCTTGTTATCTGACATTGACAGGCGTTCTGGTGTAATCACATCAAACAGCATTTGATTAGGTTTGGGGTTGTGACGGTGGGGTTGTGATGGTGAAGTTATTGGTGTGGGGCTGTGACGGTGGGGTTGTGATGGTGAAGTTATTGGTGTGGGTTTGTGACGGTGGGGTTGTGACGGTGGGGTTGTGACGGTGGGGTTGTGACGGTGGGTTGGGAAGGTGGGGTGTGTGTGGGGGGTTATGACGGTTGGTTGTGACGGTAGGGTTGTGACGGTGGGTTGGGAAGGTAGGGTTGTGACGGTGGGGTTGTGAATGTGGGGCTTGTGGTGTTGTGGGGTTGTGGCGGTGGGGTTTATGACGGTGGGGTTGTGAATGTGATGTGATGGTGGGGTTGTGTGGTAAGGCTTGTTATCTGACATTGACAGGCGTTCTGGTGTAATCACATCAAACAGCATTTGATTAGGTTTGGGGTTGTGACGGTGGGGTTGTGATGGTGAAGTTATTGGTGTGGGGCTGTGACGGTGGGGTTGTGATGGTGAAGTTATTGGTGTGGGTTTGTGACGGTGGGGTTGTGACGGTGGGGTTGTGACGGTGGGGTTGTGACGGTGGGTTTGGAAGGTGGGGTGTGTGTGGGGGGTTATGACGGTTGGTTGTGACGGTAGGGTTGTGACGGTGGGTTGGGAAGGTAGGGTTGTGACGGTGGGGTTGTGACGGTGGGGTTTTGAATGTGATGTGACGGCGGGGTTGTGACAGTGGGGTTGTGACGGCGGGGTTGTGACAGTGGGGTTGTGACGGCGGGGTTGTGACAGTGGGGTTGTGACGGCGGGGTTGTGACAGTGGGGTTGTGAAGGTGGGGTTGTGACAGCGGGGTTGTGAATGTGATGTGACGGCGGGGTTGTGACAGTGGGGTTGTGACGGCGGGGTTGTGACAGTGGGGTTGTGACGGCGGGGTTGTGACAGTGGGGTTGTGACGGCGGGGTTGTGACAGTGGGGTTGTGAATGTGATGTGACGGCGGGGTTGTGACAGTGGGGTTGTGACGGTGTGGTTGTGACAGTGGGGTTGTGACGGCGGGGTTGTGACAGTGGGGTTGTGAATGTGATGTGACGGCGGGGTTGTGACAGTGGGGTTGTGACGGCGGGGTTGTGACAGTGGGGTTGTGAATGTGATGTGACGGCGGGGTTGTGACAGTGGGGTTGTGACGGCGGGGTTGTGACAGTGGGGTTGTGAATGTGATGTGACGGCGGGGTTGTGACAGTGGGGTTGTGAATGTGATGTGACGGCGGGGTTGTGACAGTGGGGTTGTGACGGTGGGGTTGTGACAGTGGGGTTGTGACGGCGGGGTTGTGACAGTGGGGTTGTGAATGTGATGTGACGGCGGGGTTGTGACAGTGGGGTTGTGACGGCGGGGTTGTGACAGTGGGGTTGTGACGGCGGGGTTGTGACACTGGGGTTGTGACGGCGGGGTTGTGACAGTGGGGTTGTGACGGCGGGGTTGTGACAGTGGGGTTGTGACGGCGGGGTTGTGACACTGGGGTTGTGACGGCGCGGTCGTGACAGTGTGTTTGGGACAGTGGCATTGTGATGGTAGGAGTGGACGGAGAAGGGATATCACGAATCGTTGTGCCAGAAGCTTATCGATGAGTTTTTGATCAGCGAGGTTTTAATCCATTTATAGCCTGTTCGTCACATGTTTTACCAATAATATTTGACAGTAATATCGATGCGGTTGCTTTTGTGATTCTCTAGACTTATTATTTTTTATTTTTTTTTGAGGGAAGAGCCTCGTTGTTGGCCGGCTCCCACGGCAATTATCAATAAGCGAGTGTGCTCACCATTTTGGCGGGTAACTGCCAGATAATCCTCAGACAAACAGTACAAAGCCGGTCAAGATGGGATGTGAGGTGACCGAGCCAGGTTAGTGCCGGAAACCACACCGCAGTTTGATGCTTTCATTATATCATTATTCAGGTTTGTAGTGAATGTGACAGCACCGACCACCACGCCAATATCAAAATGTAAACTAAATGTGTTCGAAATATGACCTATTGCTCTTCTTTGAAAGGGTTTACATAATTTATTATCTTTATGCGAGGGGGGTAACGTTAACCAACTGAACGAACTGCGGCAAAACACAAGATTCTACAATACATTCCAGGAAACATACAGGTAGGGAGGGAGGTATCTCCATAAAGGGATATGTAAAATTCATGAGATGCTACTTAAATTAAACCTAAGTGTGATTTATGGGACGCGGCGTCTGCTCGCCTCTGCTTTCCGGGTGGGTGCGGGTGGGGTTGGGGGTGGGGGGAGCTGGGTTAGGGAGGGAGATGGATGGGGGTAGGGGATACAAGATGCGTCGGCCTCTGCACTCACCGTCACATAATACAATTCTGGCGTCAGGTTTAAGGCATCTGTCCCTCCGCGCTAATGAACCCTTTTTTTGCGGCCTTTTCCGTTTCCTCTCCGGACCTAAATTAACGTCAGCGACCGGCCGCAATGGAGAGTCAAACACCCATCTCCATGGCAATAGAGGCGACCCTGTCAGGTTCATGACGACCAAGACCCGCCCGACACGTTGAGATGCCGGAGGTGAAAAAGGTGCGAAGTAGGAAATCGAAAAATTGTCGTCTGCCAATGTGAACGGTTTCGCGCCAAAACGAAATACGGTCGTTTTTCTTTGCGACAGCTTTTTTTTTCCTGTGAAATCCGGATTTGAAGCAGATCTCACTCTACGGATTCTACAGGGTAGTTCGTTCGTTACTCTCATTGCTATGTCTTTCCCCCACTTTACTGAACTTGTTGTTTTGTGAGGATCTTGTGAGGACGTTGCCCTGATCCCTCTCGGCGTGATTAACCACGTAGATTTGACATCTGAGGGGCCCAAAGTGAACCTGGCCTGCCGGCCGCAGCTTACACCCTCTTTATGTATCCGTCCCGGACCCCCAACCCCCAGAACCCCACAGCCTGCCCGCCATTCCCGCCCAAGATTACCCCGCTCAACCCCAGCTCTCACATCGATTCTAACGCACCTTAGCGTCCTCTTCCACCGCCACCTGCCTCCATCCCTGCCCCACACAGGGCATATATTGCACCCACAACCAATCCATCCCCATCCAGGCTCCGAGGTTGCTAGAAATCTACCCACTCTATCGCACCAGCACAGATGCCCTGCTGGACACCTTACCCTATTCCATATTCCACACACCCTAGAATCCATCATTTTTAACCCACTCACCCACCCTTAAATTGACTTCGGCCTGCCACAACCGACGCGAGTTTGATTAAAATATTGCGGTAATTTTCAAGACGCCGAGTTCCCGGTAGAGGCGTTCCGATAACGCCTTAGTCTGACGTCAATTTAACCCATAATAATTACCCTTCATGCGCGTAAATTTAGAGTACGTCTAGCCCAGTGGGGGGGGGGTGCTTAATACATTGCTGGATTTTGGGTGGGTTCCGCGATAAAGCCCCCCCCCCCTATTATTTAACAGCTAAAATCCGCTCGTTTTACGGGCCGTTAGGGGCCGTTTTACCGCCAAAATCCGCTTGGAAGGGGTATTTTTTCGCGGCTAACCGGCACTATGAACACAAATTTTCATAGCATCACCAGTGTGGTGGAGATTGTTACCATGGGAGGAACATGGGGGAACCGGCGTGTGTAGAGGGGAGAGAGAGGGGGGGGGGGGGCGGGGAGGGTAGATCTAGAGCATTCGTAACGAGCCACGTGACATGTCGCAATGGCGGTGACGTAAGGAGTTGATCAGGAAGTGAGATCAGAGGCATGCCGGCAGGGGGCGGACACGGGGGAATGGGAGTATTGCATTAAGACAACCCGCGCAGAGCTCTTCAGCATTCGCCATTCGTCTTGTGGCAGAATGTTCCTTCATGCATGCTAGCGTCACATCCACACTTCAATCTGTATTTAGCCAGCGTGGGGAGCGCATCCATCCATGGACTGCCCCCACCCCACCCCCACCCCCACCCCGGTCCCCGTCCCCGCCCCTACCCCCGCCCCCGCCTCCTACCCCATCCCCATCCCCGCCCCCGTCACACCGTCACCCCACCGCCGGGGGGAAGGGGCGTTTAATATGTATGTATAGCTGGTCTGACCTTTCCTGGTTGCCCCCCGAGGCTGGGTGGGAGGGGGGAGGGGGTGTATGGGGCGGTGGGCTGCCCGGGAGCCAATAGGAAAGCCGGGACTACGACTCTGCAAATCACTGGTAAACAAGATTAAGCGGCCTGGTCAGGGTACCCAGAGCCTCCTACTCAGCACCCCCCCCCCCCCCGCATCACCCCCACCACCTCCGCCTTCTACCTCCTTCCCACCCTTCGTCCCTCCCGTAACCCCCGTCCGGCTGCCGAGGACCGCGAGCAAACGAGCGAGCCGCCCCCCCCCCCCCGAACCCCGGCCCGATGAGGCGACAGGAGCCCCGCCCTCTCCCCAGACACCAACCCAACCCAACCCAACCCCCCGTCGTAAAAACCAACAGCAACAGGGACCCAGCCTCGCAGACAGCAACGACTGGCAGCGCCCCCTGGTCCAGTATACAGACGAGAGGGAAGGGAGAATGACGCCGATTTGAGACGAAGAAGAGGGAGTTCAACAGGTCGCCGGCTTTTCTTGACACAGCGCTTTCAGAGGATAACCAGTTTTCTACGGTGACATTCACGCCTCACAACTGACAGTGAATGATGCGGGAGAGCCGGATGCCAGGTACAAAAACACCCGAGTGTCTGGCGTCATGCCATCCAGCGTGTGAGTAAGCGATAATAAGAGAGAATTGCAGCGTCATCAGCAACGGATCGCGCGTGACGGATCACCTAATAATTCCAGAACCGGCGTC